>CM034531.1:87274269-87457788 GCA_020002185.1 Paraescarpia echinospica
ACTGAAATATTCGGGCGTTGGATGTTGCAGCGTGCCCAGGTGACTGTAAGTTCCGAATGATATTGGAATTCCCATTTGCATTGGACTAATGTATTTTTATATGTACACCTGCAGGTTTAGAGCTATGGTTGGCCGTGGTCGCAGTACCCATCTGATCTGTCATTCTGTGGCTCACACACGGATAGCCTAGGGCTAGGCTCTACTCTAGCGTGTTCACTGACACTGTCAGTGTCACTGACTGACACTTGCATGACATCCATGCCCCCCCCCGGCTGCAACACTTCTTCCACTTTGTTTAGATTTAGCCTTAGGCTTAGGCTGAGTTTGAGACTAGTCTTAATCTGATACTAAGACTGCCTGTTATGCCCGCAATGCCTATAACCTATGTCATGGCTACAGCTATGGCCTATGCCATGGCTATGCCTATGCCATGGCTATGTCCCTATGGCTATGGCGTGGGCATAGGGACATAGCCATGGGTTAGTTTCAGAGTTATGGGTTAAGTTAAGGTTGCGTTATCAACAACAATATTTTTGCTTTTCCCAAGCCTCGACCTATAATTTATTACCTTATATCATGACCATGGCTGTATAGGGTACATGCTGATAGCAATTATTATACATAAATTATGCAATTAAGGTCTAAGCCTATAACGTTTAGCATACACGACATAAAAGTAAAGGTAAGTTCTTATATAGAGCAGTGTCCGGACCAGTCCTCAGGACTGCTCAAGGCGCTTTACACTTTACTTCCTTGGGAGACCTGCTCAATCGAACACCATCTCAACTTCTGTGGGAAGCATCCAGCCACGCTGCATTTGATGCGCGAAGACTAATCGTACACAAATATCCACCACTGTCTATAGCCAGGTACTCATTCATACATCTGAGCGAACTGATCGACACGGCAGCCCATGACTCTACCCCAGAGCCACTGCGCCGATCATAGACATAGGAAAAGATGTCTGAGAAGGTTGCGCATACACGTGCACGTGCAGAGCTATCCACTATCTCTACGTGATTTTTACCGTACCACGCACGTCCCAGGCGCTAAGATGTGTGCAGGGTAACTATCCCGGGCCTGGGAAAGGTTAGGTGAGTTAACTGCGTAGAAAAAAGAATGACATTTCGTCGTATTTGCCAGACATTTAATGGCGCAATCTGAAACGGGTCAATTATCGTCCACTCCATGAATGCTTCCATAGGACTACGTCGCTCTTGACCAGACAAAACAACCGACCAAGGTTACGTAACAACTACCGAGGCCCAACAACAATCGCTACTCCTGTGATTACACAACATCCATCACAGTGCCGAACATGCCACCAAAGACACGTCGAAACAGTTCGGACGATCCGGAGGCCCTCGCATTACGTCTAATCAAATTACTGAGTGACGATGCCGTATTGGCGAAACTCAAAAGTGCGTTGTATCCGCGTGACATTGCGGAAAAACTCGATACTCTAAACGGTCGCATCGAACATTTGACAAAAGAAATACGAGCGAAGGACTCGCGAATTGCCGAGCTGGAAACGAAGGTCGACACGCTTAAGCAAACAGCTGACAAACTTGAACAATATACTCGTCGCTCAAACTTAACTTTCCACGGCATCGCGGAAAGAAGCGAGGGTGAGGACACAGACACCATAGTCCTCGAGATCATCAATGACAAGATGAAAACTACGCCGCCACTAACTAGAGAGGACTTAGAGCGAAGCCATCGCCTTGGCGCTAAACGAGCCACGGGGTCCCGCCCAATCATTGTGCGCTTTAAGACAGAGCGAAAGCGTGATAACGTTTTCCGCAGTCGCTTTAACCTGAAAGACTACAACAGAAGAAATAGTAATGCACGGGTCTTCGTTAACGAAGATTTAACAAGTCGTAGATCAATGTTGGCTTATGAATGCAGAAAACTGAAAAAACAAAAAAAGATCAACGACTGCTGGACTGCCAACGCCAAAATTATGGTCAAAGACCTCAGCAATAAAATCAAAGAAATCACATGTGTAAATGATTTCCAGTTGTACATATGTAAGTGATCACCAGTTGTACATCTGAAAATGATCTCCAGTTGTACGTTATTGTCAATGAAAGCATTGATAACTTGATAATCTGTAATACATTCAAGATTATTGTGTGATTCTACCTTTTAAGTGATTATATGTTTTATGTATTTCTATTTTTATATATTGCTGTTCTTCTGTCGGTTAAAATTATTATCAACATGCTAATTCATATTTTGAAAAATAATAATTACATAATCTACTTATGCTGTATGACCAACTGCAATTAACAGTTTGCAGTATTGTTGATATATCTGATGATATATGGGCCATTCATGCCCTTTTGTTTTCTTTTTTTGTATGAATGACATTTAAAAAACTAGTATTATAACTAATCGTTTCTCTCCTCATAACATCAGTAATGCTTAATTACTTTTGATATCTTGATACTGGACTAATCAAGACATTATATCTCTTCTATTATTATTTTTAGATTGACAACTATTAATTTATATGCAGCCACTGTTGATAACATAGCTCACCCCTTTCCCTGGCGTTACGCCTTATATTCATGACCCATCACCCAATCTGTCATGTTTTTTTTTTCTTATCTTTATATTTATTTTATTCTAAGTCTAGTCGTGACTACTCTGATATTTGCCCTGTTACACACGGAGTATTTCTTAACATTCATATATGCACAGGAAATAAATACACACAAGTTCACTTTTTTTTTTAAATACCTAACATACGTACAAAGGCTGGCAATATTATTGGTTCATGTCCGAACCTAAGCAATGACTTCTGATGTGACATTTCTCTCCCACTTGGGAGGTATCCGAAACTGTTCTTTAATAAATCTTCTAGATATAAACGAAAATAGTACTGAACAAAATGAACCTCAGTTGATCCATTGTTCTTCATACTATGACATCGATATGTTTCACAAGTTAGCACACAAAAATACTGATAATTTTAGTATCCTAAGCTTAAATATTCAATCCATTAATGCTAAATTTGATTAACTTGAACTTTTTGGAGAGCTTCTAAATACTAAACAATTTAAATTTAGCATTATATGTTTGCAAGAAACATGGAAGTCAAATCATGATAATTTATCTCAATTCAGTTTACACGGATATGATCTAATTGCTCAGGGGAAACATTGTAGTGTCAAAGGGGGTTTAATAATTTACGTAGATAATAAATATAAATATAAAGTACTTAAGAATATCAACATGTATGAACATTGGGAGGGGTTAGTAATTCAAGTAACTGGAGGCAGCTTATCAAAAACACTTACTATTGGAAACATATACAGACCGCCTAGGTCACTAAATCAAAATATTATAGATTTCATAGCTGAATTTTCAACAACACTGGCTACTCTAGAAAGTTGTAATAATCTAATAATTTCAGGCGATTTCGATATCAATCTACTGAAAATAAATGAGAACAAAATATATAGTGAATTTTTTTAAACTATAATTTCATACAGTCTCTATCCACAAATTACCTTTCCAACTCGCTTTACCAGAACTAACGGAACACTGATAGACAACTTTTTCAGTAAATTAAATAAATCAATATTAGATAGCACTGCAGGAATCTTCACAAATACCCTTTCTGATCATCAACCTTACTTCCTAATCATGAATATCAACGTAAAATCCAAACCTTCTCCAAAATTTGTTCGAGTAAATCTACAAAATAAGGTAGCTATGCATAATGTTAAACTAGAGATAAATTCGGATGCAATGTATAGCAAACTAAACAAATCTCCTACGGCTGATCACAATTTAAATTATAACATAATACACGAAGAAAATAAGCATATGCCTATTAAAATCATGAAATATAATAAATACAAACATAAGCATTCAACCTGGATCACACACGGTCTTCTAAAATCAATCAAATATCGAGACTCGCTTTATAAGAAATAAAAAATGTCTAATCCAAATTTACCTATGTACGAAGTCCTTCTAACTAACCTAAAAACATATAACTCAATATTAAAGAAAAATATTCGTACTGCCAAACAAATGTACTTTGAGTCACGCTTTAACCGATATAAAGATGACATCAGAAATACATGGAAAACCACAAATGAATTTATCTCCAAAAACAATTCAAACAACACTGTTTTGTTTAAAAGTAATGGTATAACTATAACAGATAAAACGGTTATTGCAAACCAATTTAACAACTTTTTTACAAGTATAGGTCAGTCGACAGCACAAGACATTCATTACAATGGAAATAAGGATTACAATTACTACTTAAATGATAATGTCCATTCCGTGTTCAGTCTACTAAATGTTGATGAAGAAATAGTCAAGAAAACCATTGAAAGCCTTCCCAATAAAAACAGTAGTGGCTATGACGGTATTTCCTGCAAACTTTTGAAAATAATTGAACCCTCCATCATCAAACCATTAACCCTGGTAATAAATCAAGTAATAAATACTGGTATATTTCCCGATACACTTAAACTCGCTAAAGTAATTCCTATTTTTAAGAAAGATGACCCATCTGATTTTAAAAATTATAGACCCATATCTCTTCTTCCAACAATTTCAAAAGTGATAGAGAAAATAATATCTAGTCAACTAACAGCATACTTTAATGATTCTGATCTATTTGTTAAAAATCAATATGGTTTTAGAAAAAAACACTCTACCTATTCATTATGCATCACTTGAACTAATAGATAGAATAATTACACAAATTGATAAAAATTATGTTCCTTTCAGTATTTTTCTTGACCTCTCTAAGGCCTTCGATACAATTGATCACTCGATACTATTAACTAAACTAAGATATTATGGATTACAGGGTCCTACCCTGAATATATTTAATAGCTACTTAAGCAATAGAAGACAATACACCGAATTTCAAAATGAAAGTTCTGATATTCTACCTATCACAATTGGTGTACCACAAGGATCTACTCTTGGTCCCCTATTATTCGTAATATACATTAATGATTTCCCTAAAGCTAGCGAAATGTTGAACTTTATTATATATGCCGTCGATACCACCTTATTTAGCACCATCAATTATTTTCAAGGTAACTCCCGAAATAGAAATATAGAATCGGCAATAAACGATGAACTCCTTAAAATAATTGAATGGTTAAACATTAATAAATTATCATTAAACAGAAACAAATCCAAATATATGATTTTTCACATGCAAAATAAAGCTGTCGATAACTTTATGCTCAATATAAATGGTACAAACATTGAAAGAGTAGATGAATTTAATTTTTTAGGACTTACTTTAGATACAAATTTAAATTGGAATAAACACATTGAAAAAGTATCAAACAAGTGTTCCAAAACAGTCGGCATCTTAAACAGACTAAAATATGTCTTTCCCCTAGAAATTAAAATTATCTTATATAATACGTTATCACATATCAACTATTGCATTATGGTGTGGGGATACCAAGGTAGTCGAATGTTAAAAATACAAAAGAAAGCTATGAGAATTTTATCTATAAGTAAATATAATTCACACTCTGAGCCACTTTTCAAAAAATTGAATATCTTAAAAATTTATGACATGTTAAAATTACATGAACTTAAGTTTTATTATAAATATGTACATCATGACCTCCCTGCTTACCTATTAAATTGGAAAATAATTACAAATGCTTACGTACACAATTACAACACAAGGAAAAAAACAGAGTTACACCCATTCAGAACAAAACATGAATTTGCCAAAAGATGTCTTAGATACAGTTTGCCACATGTCATTAACAATACCTCAAAGTTAGTCACAGAGAAGATTGGAACACATAGCTTCAGAAGTTTTGGTAATTATGCAAAAATCAATTTATTAGAAAAATACGTAGATACGTGTACAATATTAAACTACTATACATGCTATCAAAGTCATTAAAACTGTATTAATGCATGTGATATGTATGGATATGTATTGTATATATATAAATCAGCATATGGATATTGTATTTGTGCATATACACATACATATAAAGTATATTGAAGTGTACTATTGACAACTAGTATTTGTATGTTTTAACATACCTTTAATACTCCAGTACATGCATATATGTAATCAAGTAATCTCGGTTTCTTTTCTTTTCCTGCACTTTTACTTTTACTTTTACATTTACATTTGCACTTCCTTCGGTAACATTAAATTGAAACAAATTATTTACTGTGGCTCCTATGAGAGCGACTGTTATTGTCTTAATAGGAGTCACAGACCCCATCTAATTTGAAATTACACTGCATTTGTATATATATGCCTGTTCATGTTACGTTAATTTCATATTATACACATATTGTAATTGGGGTCTAAATAAAACTTTCTTGTTCTTGTTCTTGTTCATAGTAATAGCTGCCATAGCCAAGCCCAAGGCATAGCCATTGGCCATGGCATGTGCATAGGCATGGACATGGTTATTCTATAGGCATACCCATAGGCAGTCAAGGCTATTTACACCTGACGATCAGCACGAACAGATATATTTATATACAATGCAAGTGTAAATACAAACATAGTGCTACCTTAATTATTTCCAAATAACCTTTAGAAAGGCTAAACCTAACCCAACACTTTCCCCCTGGCATATGGAACAGTTATGCCTCATGTTTTTGGTGACCAATAATGGTTAGCTAGTCCGCCAATTTAACATTGACCGTGACAGTGTGAATAGTCGGTCCAAAAACTAAAATGCTATAAGTAACTGTACTGTACACATAACTATTGAGCCGGAATATGGTAATAGTACACTATAGCTTGTAGTAATACTATTTGCCAAACTCCAAGATTGGCTTTACAACTGCGGAATTTCTCCTAGAATTTGGTGATTTGTTGGACTCCATGTCGATGTATACGTCAAACATGCTGATCGCAGGTGATTTTAACTTCCACATGGACAATACATCAGACAATGACACTAAGCGCTTTCAAAACATTCTAAATGCAGCAGATCTTACTCAGCACGTGGAAGTCCCTACGCATGTTGCCGGACATACCATCGACCTGCTTATAACGCGTTCATCTGATACGTTTCTGAATAATATACGAACAGACATCCCACACATGTCAGACCACTCGGCAATTCATTGCACACTGCAACTCGTGAAACCACCAAACGTCCGGGTAACGACGACGAGTCGAAATTATCGATATATCAATACTACTGCGATATGTGATGAAATCCGTTCGTTGCTACTGTCAAATCATCTGTCTGATGACATGAACCATGCTGTTGACATGTACAATGAAACCATTGCGGCTATCATTGACAAGCAAGCACCGTTGAAGAACCGCACAGTGAATGTACGACCACACACGCCGTGGTATAATGATGGCATACGATCGCAAAAGTGTGTTAGACGACAACTGGAAAGAACATGGAGAACATCTGGATTGGAGTCTGACAGACTTGCCTACTGCCTCCAGCGCCAGCTCGTCACTTCGTCTGTGCACCGTGCAAAACTTGAATACCACACGAATCAAATTGCTGATGCATCTGGTGACCAGAAGCAGCTGTTCAAGATTGTTGCCAAGCTCCTACACACTGACAATGGCACACCACTACCGCCATGTGACTCGTCTGACACACTGGCAATGCGGTTCTCAGATTTCTTCTCAGAAAAGATCTCGAAAATTCGGTCTGAACTGAATCAGAATGTCACCACTGTAAATGCCTCTGCTGATGATGCACCGCAGACGTGTCTGCTGACTGCATTTGAGCCAGCCACTGAGGCTGAAATTGGAATGTTGTTGAAGTCATCGCCAGTGAAATCTTGTGAACTTGATCCCATTCCGACATGGCTTCTTAGAGACTGTGCGCACGATGTTGTACCTGTGCTCATGACAATTGTTAACCTGTCTCTGAGAACGGGGGTAATGCCTTCGCACTTGAAGGAAGCGCACATCAGGCCAGTACTCAAGAAACCGAGTCTAGACAAAACTGTCTTGAATAACTACCGACCCGTGTCAAATCTACCCTATCTATCGAAGACAATAGAACGTGTCGTTGCTGCAAGATTGTCAGCTCACATGTCAGAGCACAATCTCTGTGAGCCCTATCAGTCAGCGTACAAGCCGAATCACAGCGTTGAGACGGCCCTTGTCTGTGTGCAGAATCACATCCTGCACGCAATGGACAATCAGCATGTTATCATCATGGTTCTCCTTGATCTATCGGCTGCGTTTGACACATTCGACCATGAAGTGATGTTGCATAGACTCTCACATGATATCGGAGTGGTCCAAGATGCACTGGACTGGTTTAAGTCATACCTAAGAGACAGAGTCCAGTCTGTCCACATTCATGGTGCTACATCGCCTGCTCGTCCTCTGGTATACGGGGTACCACAAGGCTCCGTGCTGGGTCCTCAGCTGTTCTCCATCTATGTAGCACCAGTTGCTAAGATTATTCGCAAGTACAATTTGATGTGTCATTTCTACGCGGATGATACTCAAATCTACATTCCAGTGAAACCACACCAAGAGGAAATTGCTGCGGCTGTCGTCCGTATTGAAGAATGTGTAGCGGAGATCAGGACGTGTATGGTGACAAACTTTTTAAAGTTGAATGACTCAAAGACAGAAGTCATCGTGTTCGGCTCTGCGCAACAACTAAAAAAAATTGAGCTGCGCACACTATGCATTGGAGACTGTTTGGTCACTGTAACTCAGAATGTACGGAACCTTGGTGTACAGTTCGATGCCGAGATGAAGATGGAGACGCACGTGACTGCTGTCTGTAGATCTGCAATTTTCCATCTCCGAAATATTGCAAGAATAAGACGTTATCTAACGCCTGCAGCGACAGAACAAGTCATACATGCGTTTGTTACCAGCAGACTTGACGTTGGCAATGCATTACTCCACCGACTGCCTGTGAAACAACTAGAACGGTTGCAGAGAGTACAGAACTGGGCGGCCCGCCTTGTCGACGGCGCCAGGAAGTTCTGTCATGTCACACCTCTATTGATGAAGCTGCACTGGCTGCCAATAGCAGTTAGAGTAGAGTATAAAATACTTCTACTCACGCACCGAGCACTGACTGGCTGTGCACCACAGTATATCACCAAATGTTTGAACAGACGTCAGCCAACTCGATTGTTGCGCTCCAGTGAACACAATCATTTATGTGTACCACGTGCATCGCGTCGCTGGGGTGATAGATCCTTTTGCGTGGCAGCCCCAACACTATGGAACTTGCTGCCGAAAAAGCTGACTGCAACAAGAATGACAAACACTGATTTTAAATCAAACCTTAACACTTATCTGTTTTCCCGAACATTCTGTACGGCGCCGTGAGCAACGATTGTTGGAACGGCGCAATATAAATGTCACGATTTGATTTGATTTGCCATGTTGCTTGTGCGCATATGACTTCTGCGCCGACCAGATATTTCAACGACGAAATGTTTTGTTAAAACATAATTCATTGTGCTTTATTTGTTCTATACCTTCCTTTCTTTTTTAATAACCTTTCGGTTTTGATGCATTGCTCATAGACAAGGGTATTTATTTATGAATTTATTGCCGACACATTTCACATGTTTTAGGTTGCGGCAGCACTGCTTATGCAGGCAAAGCAGGCATGCGAGACTGTCGTGTACTGGCCGTGGGCTGCGCGTACAACGACATTATAGAATGAAGATTCTCGTAGAGAAAGTATGAACACGTTTATTGTGAAACAGGCGGAACTCGAGATCCAAAGGAAAAGAGGAAACGGGGCATGGTAAACGGTTCCGCGATAAAGGATCTAACATTCCTCCCCCTTTAAGAAAAACATAATTAGTATAATTGTAAAAATGTAAACTTTTAACGCCAACGAGAGTCACTTATACGTATCAATGTCATATCTAAGATAGATAGTATGCAACTGTTTATAGTACTAATCTAGTGCTCTCGCGACTAGCTGCAGCTACCGAAACATAGTCTATTCTGGCTATCTTGATCTATGCATTGTCCGTTATGACAGTAATATAGACTTTACAAGTTCAATCTGTCTGGTGGCTTCACCACTCTGTGTGATCTTCTCAGCGGTACTACCACGTCTGGTACTACACAGGACTGCGACCGTTCAACTGTTGGTCTTGAGATCACCTCTCCTGTGGCTGTACCCGTAGTCACGTCTGAGTTGCCAGATGATAGTGGTGGTGTCGATGGTGTTCGCTCGAACCGAGGTAGTACTTCACGCTCTGCAAGCCTCGGTGGAAGTTGAGGCTCTTCAATCCTCAGTGGTACCAGACGCTCTTCAGTCGACTCGATCGGCCTTCTCTCGCGCAAATGATCCTGGTGACGCTTCCACACTCTTTCATCCTGCAGACGTACCGCGAAGGTCAGCGGACCCAGCCGGTTCTCTATCACCGTAGCGACCCATTTCGGTTGTCCCTGAAAGTTCAACGCCCAGACACAGTCTCCTGTCATGAAACTTCGCTCCACTGCTCTCTGGTCGTGGCGTTCTTTGTCTTCTTCCTGTTTGCGCAAGACTCGGTTCTGAATGGATGGTCGTAGAAGATCCAGTCGTGTGCTCGGTGGTGTCTTCAACACAAACTCTGTTGGAGCTCTGCCTGTTGTAGCTTGTGGAGTTACCCTGTAGCGTGCTAGGAAGGTGTAAAGACGATCTTCTAGATTGCCATTTGTCTTCTTCAACCCTGCTTTTACAGTCTGAACGGCGCGTTCAGCTAAGCCATTACTGGATGGGTGATAAGGTGAAGACTTGATGTGTTTGATTCCGTTAGCTCGACAAAACTGTTCAAACTCCTCACTGGTGAAACAGCTTCCGTTATCTGATACCACTGTGCTTGGTAGACCCAAAATCGCAAACGTCTGTCTTAGCTTCGTGAGAGTTGCACTGGTTGTCGCAGCTGATACAACGTGTGCATCGATGTACTTGCTGTGAGCATCGACTATGATGAGTATCATACGTCCCTCGAACGGTCCCGCATAATCAATGTGTATTCGATGCCACGTTCGTCCCGGCCATTCCCATGGATGCAGTGGTGCCACTGGTGGTTGTTTGCTGTGTATTTGGCATGTCGTGCAGTCCTTAACACACATCTCGATTTCAGCGTCCAAACCTGGAGACCAGAGGTAGCTTCGGGCTAACGCCTTCATCTTTACTATGCCCGGATGCGTCTCGTGTAGTTCTTTCAACAACGTGTCACGACCCTTTGGTGGTACGATGATTCTTGCTCCCCACATTAGCACCCCGTGTTGGACACTCAGTTCGTCTTTCCTTCGAGTGTAACTCTCCCACTCGCGTGGTACATCGCTAGGCAATCCTCCTTCCACGAACCGTAGAACTTGTGACAGTATCGGATCGGTTGCTGTCCATTTAGCGATGTGTTCTGCCGTGATGGGTGTATCGTTCATGGTTGTAAGTGCTAGAACCACTTCTCCGGGACTGGTACTCGTTCAGGAGTGCCTGGTAGCGGCAAGCGACTCAATCCGTCTGCATGACAGATACTCGTACCCGGTCTGTACTCCAGATGGTACTGATAGTTACTTAGTGTTAGTGCCCATCTCTGAATGCGTGCACTAGCCATTGCAGAGATGGCACGATCTTCCTTTAACAGCCCGATCAACGGCTTGTGGTCGGTCTGCAACGTGAAGTCCCTCCCGTAAAGATACTTGTGGAACTTGGATATCCCGAAGACCAGCGACAACGCTTCCTTTCCCAGCTGTGCGTACTTCTTTTCCGCTGTGGAGAGAGAGCGTGATGCGTATGCGATAGGCTTGTCGCTGCCATCGGGCAATCTGTGTGACAGTACGCTTCCAATCCCGTAAGGAGATGCGTCACTGCTCAAGATGATCGGAAGTTCAGGGTTGTAGTGTACAAGCACATCTGAAGAAACGAGCAGTGCCTTAGACTCCTCGAAAGCCTTTTGTTGCGTCGGACCCCACTTCCACTTTGTGTGTTGGCGTGTCATTTCATGCAGCGGAGCAAGCAGCGTACTGAGATTGCGCAAGAAGTTGTGATAGTAGTGAATGAGTCCTAGATAACTCCTCAACTCCTGTACATTCTGTGGTGCAGGCGCGTTCTGTACTGCTCGCACTTTGTCTTCCGTAGGATGAATACCTTCAGCATCAATCGCATGACCTAGATAGGTGCACGATTTCTGACGAAACGCACATTTCTCCTTCTTCAGGCGTACCCTGCGTCTTGTAGTCGCGTTAGCACAGTAGCCAGATTACGATCGTGCTCTTCCTGTGACCAGGATGTCGTCGAGGTAGACTACGGTCATGGGTATGTTCTGTAGTAACTGCTCCATGATTCTCTGGAAGATACCTGGAGAAGAACTCACACCGAAAGGCAGACGTTCGAATGCGAATAGCCCTTTCGACGTGTTGATTGTAGTCAACGGACGTGATTCTTCATCCAGTACGACCTGTTGATACGCATGGCTCATGTCCAGCGTGGTGTACAGTGTACCACCTGCTAATTTTGTAAACAGATCAGATACGTTCGGGATCGGGTACTTGTCTACCTTTACGGCTCTGTTGATGGTTACCTTATAGTCGCAACAGATTCTGACTGCGCCGGTAGACTTCAAGACCGGTACAATGGGCGCGGCTCACTCAGAATGCTCCACAGGACGGATGATTCCGGCCTTCTGCATACGATCTAGCTCGTCCTCTACTTTGGCTCGTAAAGCAAGAGGTACAGGTCGAGGTTTACAATACCTCGGTTTAACCGTGTCATCAACGTAGAACTTCGCAGTCAGCCCCTTTAGTGTGCCTAGTCCCTCACTGAACATTGATTCGTAAGGCTTTAGGAAGTCCTCTCTGTATACCTGGTTCACGGTAGCCCAGTTCACTTTCAACACTGTTAGCCAGACCCTTCCCAGCAGGTTAGGTCCCGACCCAGGCACTACGATTGCCTGCATCCTGTGCTGTTGATTGTTGTGACAAACGTTCACCTGTGCTCGCCCTAAAGGCTCAATTGTGTATGTGTCTTCACATAACTTGTCATTGCGTTGCGAGTGTGTGTCATTTTCTACTAAGTGTGTCTGCTGAGTGTTTGCATTGCACACATTAGCAAAGTGATTTAGCTTTTGACACTTGTAGCATCTCCTGCCCCAAGCTTTGCACATTCGCCGATCGTCGTGTGGCGGTCCACCACAGCCTGAGCATGCCGGTGCTGTCCCCTTGTGACGTCTGTACCGCTGCTGACTGCTCACGACTGGTCGATCGTCTCGATGTGGCGTCCCCTGGCGATCAGGCGGAAAGCGTTTTCTTGGTGGATTGCGATCTCTGTGCGTCGCCACCTGGCGACCAAAACTGAAACCCCCACGTGAAGAGTTGCGCCGCCCCATGTCATTCGATACGGCGTGGACAGGCCTCGGCACGGACGAAGAAGAGTTTCCCATGATCTTCGACTGCTGTAGCGTAGCTTCCAGTGTGCGCCCGAACGTCAGTAACTTCTCTAGCGTGATTGTAGGTTCACTTAACCCCTTGTCACGCACTTTTGACATCGCACATTTTTGGATGATTTGCGACTTCACTTCTGTCTTTCTCATGGAACTTACAGTTTTTGGCTAGTTGCTGCAATCGTGCATTGAATTGGTCCAGCGTCTCTGACGACGTCTGTTCAGCCTGTCGGAACTTGAATATTTCATATTTTTCATTGCACTGCGGCCTGAAGTAAGCAGTGAGCTTCCGCTTGGTTTCTGCGAAATCATAATTTTCTGTCACCCCCACTGCTTCACTCAATTCAAACACTGCCTCACCAGCATAATGAAGCAACATCGCTCTCATTCTTGTATCGTTCTGAATGTCTTTAGCCACCACGAAGTTTTCAAAGCGCCGCACCCAACGCTCCCAGCGTTGGCCTGCGTTGTCAGTCGGCTCCAGCGAAAAAGGTGCCACGTCAGCGACAGTTTCCATTTTCACACAGAAATTAGACGTAGTCTAGTTCAAAGTAACTCGTAGAGTTGTCAGTTTACCTCGTCGCCAATTAATGTCGTGTACTGGCCGTGGGCTGTGCGTACAACGACATTATAGAATGAAGATTCTCGTAGAGAAAGTATGAACACGTTTATTGTGACACAGGCGGAACTCGAGATCCAAAGGAAAAGAGGAAACGGGGCATGGTAAACGGTTCCGCGATCAAGGATCTAACAGAGACCACAATACAAACAGCGATATATTCCACCGAAACTTGATATCTGGTGCCAGACAATTTGAGAAAATTACTCGCACCTGGATTGTGAAGCTTTTAAGGTGAATGTAGGTATAATCTAACGATATATGCTTACTAGATGTCATGTCGCTACATTCTTTTAAAAGTGCTGTCTCTGTACAATGACTCGTCAAATCTAACGTTCTTTTGCGCTGAACTCTGTACTATTTTTAAAATAGCCTATTTGAATTTCATAGTCAGAATAATGAAGGTGTACGAGCGGATGCAAAAATCTGCATTTCATTGACACATCACTAACTTCAAGTAACACATTCATTAAGCAACACATTTGTAAGGGAGGTGTTATTCTAACACTGATTCCTTGGAGACTACTTGATCGATTTAAATAATGCAAATGGGAAATAGTGCAGTTTTTTATGTGTTAATTGTATGTATCTTCTGTATCAGGCTGTACATGATTTCTCTTTAGATATGTTATTCATTCCATTGCAGTGCATCGTACAATAGGCTTGTTATAGAGCCGTTTCTGTTTGGGCGAACCCTTGAAGCTCTCGGCCTGAACGAAGAACAAGCCTATGCAATGGTAGGTTAGGCAGGTGTGACACCGTCAAGGAATTTTCAACGTGGTGTTGGCCCACAAGACATTGGGGTCCGGCCTCGCTGGAAGTCGATTACACAGAGCCTCGCTTCCGATCTCCAGCAGGTTGCGCCCGGTGTTGTTGTAGAACAAGTTATAAACTTCAGTGGCAAAAAAATTGCTCAGTGACGTTATCGTGGAACGGACTGGCCCCGTGTCATTCAGTCCACGTTCGCCTCGAGGATGGGAGAGTAGTGCGTAGACACATTGACCATGTGAGGAGTCGTTGTGTGATTGGTGATAGCTCGGTGCCGGAGAAGACACCATCTTCTGAACTGCCTCTTGAATTGTCTCCCAAACTGCTTCCGGAGGAACCTGTTCATGCAGAACTGCCTGACGTACCGCTTGTCGTACCACGTGACGTACCGTCTGACATACCACATGACGTACCACGTGACGCACCGCATGACGTAACGCACCGCATGACGTAACTCAGCCAGAGATGGAATCTCCCCACACTTCTGAACAGAACTGTACAACCAGTGCAAATCTTCGTAGATCAGGGAGAAACCATAGAGCACGTGAGAAACTTAACTTATGAAGTGACATCCACGATCACTCGTAGGAAAGTGATTGGAAAAGAAATTGTGAACGTTGGTAGTGGCATGTTGAATAACTTTAGTTAGAACTGAACGTTTGGTATAGATATGCTTTTAGTTAATCATTATTCTTGTTGAGTACTAGAACTCCACGAACATTGCTTTAGAGAACTCCAGGGACATTGAATTATAACACTGTAAGGACACTGAGTCATATTTGTTTAGCAAACCAGTTATACTATTATAATCAAGATGGTGTGCATGAATAAACTGTGTGACAATTGATTTGACGTTTACATCTACTCAATTAATGCACTCACAATCTAGGCTAAATATGATCAATGCTAAACATGTATCATTGGGCATAATAATAAAATTATTATGATTACAGGTAGATTAGATTTATGAAAGCCATTTTTATAAATTGTATACATTCAGTCATGAATAATACATTCACATATTCTCTCCCAATTCAATTGTCAGTACAAAACAAACACCACCAGACGGTGAATCTATAGATTTTGCCCAGTATAGTAATTATAATATCCTAATAGTAATACTATCCTTAGTAAATTCATTATTTGTTATTATTGTCAAAATGATTTGATGCATGCAGCCTACAACTTTTAATTGAACTTAACTATGCACAATCGTGTGCATAATTACAGTTATCAACTTATAATGAACACGAACTGTATAACAGCAAAAACAGTCGTTCCCATATTCTTAAATGTAGGCTAGTTCAGTAATTGCAGTGACATTGGCACCAATTAATTATTCATGCATTAATAACACAGTTCATGTGTGATGATATTATCAAAAGCAAGCTTGCATTCACAGCGTCAGCTGGCAACGTAGCAGTCAAATATTTCAGACCAAACGTTTCGTGTATGTAGCCTAATGAAATATTTGGTATATTTGTTTCCTCTCGTGAGTTTCATCACTACACAATACGTAAAGGTCATAGGTCAAAATCTACCAAATATTTCAGCGACCAAATGTTTCTCTTAAGTAATGAAATGTTCGGTTATCTATTTCCGCTCGTGCGCATACGACTTCTGCGCCGACCAGATATTTCAACGACGAAATGTTTCGCTACAGCGTAATGGAACAGATACAAGTTATATACACACAATTATGTTCATGATTGTTTGATTTTGAACTTGCAGAATGTTTAACAACTTGAATATCCATCATCAGTTTCATATATATCGAGAATACATATTTCAGGCGTATGGTTGACATGCGGCCCTTGTATGTTTCATAGTGTTTTATCTGCTCCGGTGTCCACGTCCTAAAAAAAGAAGGTAAGGTAAAGTAAGGTAAAGTAATTATGTTGTAGGAATTAAAAAAAAATTAAAAGAAGTTGTTTTTCTCGTCTTGTTTATGTGTGGTTATGAGAGAGGGTGACTTTGATTACGTTACTCAATTTCAATTGTGTTCTTCTTTCAATAAAAGAAGCTAGAAATTTACTTACAAGTTACATATTATCATGATCAACGACATCGTCATCTTCATGCTCCTCACAATATGCTTGTTCATGGTTTGGTGCTGCCATGCCCATGTTGTCTAATGTATGTAACAGAGTTTTTCTAATATTCGAAAATAGGTATAATGTATCTAAAGTTTCCGATACAATGTTACTGTATTAAGAAGTTACTTTGATTACGCACTAAACTGGCAATAATTTATGAAGTAAGAAAGTTGTACAAGGCTATCGTGCTGAAACAATACAGTGTTAACAAATGTCCTTCATGATACAATAACTGGCAATAATTTACGACACCCACGCTCTAAAATACGAAAATGCTACAAGTCTACCGTATTGAAACGATAAAATGCAAAGAAATTTCTTTCATGATGCACTAAACTGGCAATAATTTACGACACCCACGCTCTAAAATACGAAAATTTACTTGGTGATGCACTAAACTGGGAATATGTTACAATACCTAGGCACTAAAATTTACTTCATGATACACTAAGCTGGCAATAATTTAAGACAAACACGCACTAAAATGTGAAAAATTTATAAGTATACCGTACTGAAACGATAAAATGCTAAGAAACTTCCTTCGTGATGCACTAAACTGGCAATAATTTACGACACCCACGCGTTAAACTATGAAAATGTTACAATTCTACCACGCTGAAAAGGTAAAATGGGACGAAGTTATGACGTTCAAGTACTAAAATAGGGAGCTTCACCCCGCTAAAACGTTGACATTCCAAAATGTTAGGAAGTTACCATGCCAGTGAACTAAAATAGGAAACATAAATGGACATAACGGTATATTTCACGATTTCATAGACATATTTCTACAATTCACCACTTTAAGGTAGGGAATTTATGCGCTATATAAGGACAAAACATTAGGGTAGCGAATTTAAGCAGTACGGTAAGCAAAATATACCAATGCTCATGGGCAATGATCTACATCATTGACCTATTTCATGACGTCATTGACCTAGTTTTATAGTTCAACGGTTAATCAAAAGAAGGCGTTGGGGGATCACATTTATTTTCCCAATACATACTCCAGAAAGCGTCACACGTGTTATATTTTCACAATACATGGGCGCCACATGTTCTCTTGGGTTCATCCCCATAACGTAGAGGGATATGTTTATAGCAGGAAGGACAATGAAGTGTTGGTTGACCGTATAGTTTCATCTTATATTTAAACACCACATTAGCATCACCAACATTCGTTGTTGGTCTGCGTCTACGTGGCTGCACCTATAGACGCTATCTGGATATATTGCGGATTTTACAAGTTCTAGCCAATCTACAGCACTCAAGTTTGTATATATATTTTATGAATACATCAAGAGGACACTAGACTAAGTGGTTTTATCAAGTGTTTGTGACTTTTTACTATTTTAACCGACTTACATTTTACATTTGCGATTGCACCTGTGTGACATTGACAAGCTGGTGATCAGTTATTTGTAACCTGGACAAAGTGAACATTGTTTACACGCCCAGCATGACCTAAGAATGCCTGTATCGGTTACGGCCCAGCGGTCACAGTCACATTCGGCTCAACAATGCTGCCTGGAGAGCTGCTTGTGAAGCGGGGGTGGCACTCCATCGGGCCACCCATCGAGGTTGTCGTGGGGGTGCACGCAAACAACGATCGATACATGTACTAGTGTCAGCGCGACCAACAGCATCCGCTAAGCCTGTACCTCGAGCACGCTACCTAAAGTGTATCAGCCCAAGGACACCATCCGCTAAGCCTGTACCTCGAGCACGCTACCTAAAGTGTATCAGCCCAAGGACACCATCCGCTAAGCCTGTACCTCGAGCACGCTACCTAAAGTGTATCAGCCCAAGGACACCATCCGCTAAGCCTGTACCTCGAGCACGCTACCTAAAGTGTATCAGCCCAAGGACACCATCCGCTAAGCCTGTACCTCGAGCACGCTACCTAAAGTGTATCAGCCCAAGGACACCATCCGCTAAGCCTGTACCTCGAGCACGCTACCTAAAGTGTATCAGCCCAAGGACACCATCGTCATCACTGAAACTTGTTTTACTGAACACTAGATCTATCTGCAACAAAATAGCTGTTGTGAGCGAGACGTTACTAGACGTGATGCCGACACCTCCTTCTTCACAGAGACCTGGCTGCGAGATGAGCATGAAGACATCGTCAACGATTTAACACTGCCGGGGTTCGAGTTTAAGAAACTCAACCGATCGCTGAAACGGGGCGGTGGTCTGGGTGTTCTGCACAGAAGTTCGCTGAAACTGGTTGCGCGTAGACCTGCCGTGACACCGATCCACATCGAGCTTTTACAACTGTCGTGTGATAAGCCATCGTACTACTTTATATTGATATACAGGCCACCATCTTCCAATATATCCGGGTTTCTGGACGAATTCGAAGATCTCGTAACATCACTTGTGACCATTCCAGGACGACTGTTGATATTGGGCGATTTCAATTTTCACTTCAACGACGCATTATCGCCGGGAGAAAGTCGAATAACGAACATTCTGGCTTCGACAGGGCTCGTCCAGCATGTGACTGGTCCT
Source organism: Paraescarpia echinospica (assembly GCA_020002185.1). Lineage (NCBI taxonomy): Eukaryota > Metazoa > Annelida > Polychaeta > Sabellida > Siboglinidae > Paraescarpia > Paraescarpia echinospica. The sequence continues at coordinate 87,293,647 of CM034531.1, forward strand.
ACGCACCGTTCCAGTCACACGCTGGATGCCGTTATCTCCCGGAAAGAAGACACCATCCTCACATCTCCCGCTGCTGTCCTACCTAACACGTTTTCGGATCACCACACAATAACATTTTCTATTGAAGGAGACGCGCCACGCCTACCAATCAACAAGTGGCGAGGGCGTGACTACGGTCATGTATACCCGGATATCTTCAAAACTGACCTTCACGCCGCACTAACCTCACACGATGACAATAACAATAATCGACAATCTCCTACAACAGTATCAACATTCCGTCTCTGTCACACTCGACATTCATGCTTCAGTTGTTTCGCGAACTCGATCAAAGAAAAGCCAGCCATGGTTTGATAACGAAATCTTGAGTTTAAGGCGTAAGCGAGAGCACTTGAGATAAAATGGCGCCTAACCGGACTCGAAATCGACAAGCAGATCTAGTTATCGCAAATAAACAACGTTAAACATCATGTCCGAAACGCGAAAATCGTCTACTACGGTGCAACACTGAACAACGCTGACGCAAAAACAACATTCCAAGTGTTACATTCACTAACCAAATGCAGTGACCGGAAATTACCTGATCGCGAGAACGATGAATCAATGTGTCGTGCCTTTGCTGAGTCCTTTGAAGAAAAGAGTCGCCGATGTTACGCGTGCAAAAGTGACAACAGAATCTATCGTGATGCCACTCCTGCCTGCTGCTCCACCTGTATTGCAAGGTCTAAACAATCTCTGTTCAACTGATGCTGAAGAGCTGCAAACAGGTTCTTACAGGTTCTTACAGGTCCTCTTCTGGCTTCTAGGCTGTGATGCCTCTTATGCCAGCTCTGATGTTTGTCGTCAAACTATATGGTGCGCATGCGTCTGACGAGTTGTTCCATAATAGGGGTGGGGCTGTGTAATCGAGTTTAATTGGGTGGTTTTTCCATAATTTGTCTAATTTCCCCTCAAAGGACTGGACTGATGGAGCCTCTACCACAGACTGTGGGAGGCTGTTCCATACGTCCGTGCATCGGTGTATAAATGATTTTTTTTAAATGTTTAACCGACAACGTCCTTTGAATATTTTTAGGTGATGTCCTCGCGTACATGATTCAGTATCCCTCAAAGTTATAAAGTTTGATGTCACAGCTGTATCATATTTGTCTGTTAAAATCTTATATAATTCAATCATGTCTCCTCTGAGGCGACGATATGACAGAGTTGGTAATTTTAGTCTTTGTAGACGTTCATTATATTCAAGATCTTTAAAACCTGGAATAAATTTGGTTGCTGTACGCTGAACATTTTCAAGAGCTGTAATGTGTTTCATTAAGAAGGGAGCCCATACTTGATTTGCATATTCAATATGTGGGCGGACGAGAGATTTAAAAACAGTAGAAAAACACTGTTCATCCATGTAATCAAAAGTGCGACGAATTATCCCCATCATTGAATTGGCTTTATTAATTTTTTCCGACATATGTGCCTCAAAGTTTAGTGATGAGTCAAAAGTGACGCCAAACGATCATCATGCCCAGACCAACGAAATGTTGTCCACTTGATGTGCTACCTACATGGCTACTTAAAACTACTTTAACCGTTACGCTACCCACACTCGTCAACATTGTAAATGCGTCACTAAACACAGGAGTGTTTCCTAGTGAACTGAAAACTGCCCTAGTGACACCGTTACTGAAGAAAGCCTCACTTGACCAGAACGAACTGGAGAAATATCGTCCCATCTCCAGCCTCGTTTTCATAGGAAAGTTGATCGAGCAAGTCGTCCTCAAACGCCTGAATCTGCACATGGCAACGAATAAGCTGCATGATGAAATGCAATCGGCTTATAGACATCATTCTACAGTAACGGCTCTGATGAAAATACAACATGACATCGTGCGCAACCTTGACTCGGGACGTTGTGTCATCTTGATACCAGTGCACCATTCGACACGATTAATATTGGCGAATTCTTGAACACTCTGGTTTCACGATTCAACATCGGCGGTATGGCATTTGACTGGTTTAGACCATACTTGACCAGCAGATCTCAGTGTGTCACGATTGGTTCGTCTTCTTCGAACGCAATCCCCATCTACCACGGTGTACCTCAGGGTTCAGTTCTTGGACCAGTGATGTTCAACGCATATACGACACCCATTGCTGACATCTGCAAGAAACATCAAGTGCTTTACCATCGATTCGCTGGTGACATCCAACTATATGTCAGTTATAACCCTATGGTGTCTGACGAACTGGAAAACGCTAAACAGCTGCTCATCCAGTGCATCGCCGAGATTAGAGCCTGGATGCTGATGCATCAACTTAAACTCAACAATGACAAAAGTGAGTTTATCGTGCTGCAGTCACCGCACAATCTACGTGTTTATGGCAGCCCCAGCTTGGAACTACCTGGACTTACCTTGCAATCAACAGATGCAGCGAGAAGTCTAGGCTGCTACTTCGACCGACACATGCAGTTAGACCGCCTCGTCTCCAGCTACTGTTCTTTGGCCTACTACCATCTACGCCTGATCGGCAGAATTCGTCACCTGCTGACGCGAGACGCGTGCCATGCTGCAGTACGCTGTCTTGTGCTAAGTAGCCTCGACTACTGCAATGCTCTACTCGGTGGATTGAACAATCGACAGACCAACCGACTTCAATGAGCACATAACTCAGCCGCTCGCCTCATCAACCGCGTCTGACGGCGATATCACATCACAACAATTCTGCAATCACTGCATTGGCTGCCGATCAGAATGAGAATTACTTTCAAGATATGTACCTACATATTTACGATTCTGCATGGCTTAGCCCCGAACTACCTCAACTGTGCGATGGTTCGCAACGCGCCCACACGTGCATTGCGATGCGAGTGACGCAACGTTTCTCGCGGTGACGGTGTCTAAGAGAACTATCGGACGGGGCAGCTTTGCGGTGACAGGCTCACATATGTGGAATAGCTTGCCAAAGTGTGTGCGATCGGTTGGAACATTGGCGGCTTTCCGGAAACAACTTAAAACCCATCTATTTCGCCTGCACAACATGCCTTGTGCAAGCACTGCTGCTACATCTAAATGACACTGGTTTCTATTTTATAGTATTGATTGGTTTTTAATTTCATTGTTTGAAATTGTATTTTGACACCCTAATTTATTTATTTTTATATCTTAGCTTATTTATTTAATTAATTTATATTTTAGCATTTAGTCAACACGTCATTTTAATATGTGGATCGCTTTGATTAGTATTTACTTTAGCATTGTAAGCAGAGAAGGAACGATTCTGCAAAAGGTCAAAATTGCTCATGACTCATCTCTACGACCAAACATATCAATACCAGGAAGGCAATAGTATGGAAAATACTTAAAAGAATAGAGCAATATAGAAATAGACACTCTCACGCGGGATAATAGTCCCAGCAAGGAACGATTTAGGTTGGACAAAACAGTTAACAAAGCTTTCTCACCTGAAATGTGCTCGTTTTATAGTATATCTCCTCACAAAACATTCTCCAGCCGAATCCACCCATGACAAAACCTCGATGGCTGACTTTATAGAGGGTCTAAATTAATATCCAAATGGACCTAATTTTTGAACTAAGCAACATAGAAACACATTTCAGGTGTCATTTCCAATTAACATTCGTTTGGTGACACATTTGAGGTCGATAGAAGTCAACGTCATGCATTAAGGTCAAGGTCAAGGCAAAATTTGATAAAAAATAAGTTAGACATAAGCTGGATTCGGACCACATTGTCATGACTTTGCAACGAAATGAAGTTAAAAACACATGTTAAGCTGACATTACAACCAAATTTACTATGCGTAATCATTTAAGCCATATTTTATAGGTGATAATAGTTTAAAGTTACGTTTCAATTTCAATCCATCCTATTATGTATAGATGCATGTTGTCTATTTACAATCCTGTATGATCCATCATCCTGGCTCTCCACTTGTGTCACATTCATGCAGGTGATGCCCTTGCACTGGTCAAATGCTGGTGTGCACTGCAGTCCATTCTTGCGGCAAGTGCACGTTTTCTCATTGCACTGACCACTGCAGTTGTATCGAATTATCTTGAGGAGTCGCTCTGGGGTCGCTGGCTGAGTCATTCTGATAGGCACGAGACCAACGGAAGATGCTATCCAACCCCGTACCTCACGGGAGATATCGTTGCCACGCCATCCCTGCACCTGATAATAAGTCCGATGGCTATGGAAGGCGGCTGCAACATTTGTCGGCGGAAGCTTTACTGGAGACATGTATCGTGTAGAAATAGCCACCGTCAGCAAGAACTTCGCCACCCGTGCCCAGTTGAGGCATGGTGATGTGGTGCATCCGTATATCACCAGCAGGGCCTCCTCTTCTGCCTTTTAGATGTCGTCGTTCGAAGAAGATGAAGACGTGAAGAAGGAGGTGGACATTTTTCAGTGCCGCGTACTTCGTGAGAACGGTCACTGCCAATTGTGTATGGCCTGGACGTGGTATCACAACCGCTGAGAGAGTGTAGGAAGAGCAAAGCTTCTGAAAGGGCTGGAACCAGGTTCTTCTTCAATGTAGTGATGCACACCGTCTGTTTCGAGGTCACCATGTGCAAGTTGTCACTCTTATCTGTGGCATCAGCATGATGTGAGCAGTTAATTTTTTTTGAAACACGTCAAAATCTTCTGCGACAATAGCTGTTTGTTTTGTCTTCGCAGAAAGGCATGTTCAGTACGCACAAAACAGATTTTGTAGTCGGCATCCCCTTGTGCGTGCTGAACAGTGATGTCTGTTTTGACCATACCCTCTGCAAGGAGGTTGATGAGGGTCTGTTTGTAGGGTGTATTGGCAAGGATTGCTTTTGTGCTCTTGGTTATACGCATTTCTGCGGAAACTTAGACTGAAGCACCAACGTTGTTCCATGTACTACGACGATGGGCTTCGTTCTTAGTGCCTGGAGCCGTGATACCCGTCAAACACAACCAACGCATGGCCATAGCTGCAGCGTACATGCGGATATACACAGCCCAGAACTCGGCATATCAGGAGTGTTTGGGCCATGATAAATTTTGGAGCAATCCTCCCCATCAACAAAAAACTGCAAGCCCTTACCGAGCATGGCTGAAACAAGCTTCAGGAGATGGTGTTTGAGCTCCACTTTGTCCCCAGTCCGCATGCACATAATATTATGATTGTAGAAGAGAGATGGGGGTAAGACACTACACATCGGCTATAATATGTGGTGTTTGCTGTTAGAATTGTTATAGTTCTCCATCAGAACATTCATCTCTCTGAGGTGTTGCTGCTTTAGTCCTCGCCAAGGTCTTCCTCGTGCAGGTTCCATATTGCGATCCTTGGTGAGGTTTCTGCAATTATTATGATAATGCAGGATTAGCTTTGTATAACATAAGACTGCAGTGTTTTCTTACTTTTACCAAAGCTAATTACAGAATAGCCTTAATTTTGGATACGTCCAGTACAATATTTAATCACCTAATTAAAATATGTTAAAAAAGTGAATTGCTGTCACCGCAGATTAATAAATTACTGAAGTATTGTTTTAGTAATGAGAAACCAAAATAGTGCATATAAATATTCAACAAATACAATACAAATCAGGCAAAAGTGATCTTTGTGGCATTTTATTTGCTGTTACACAAACCTCAATACTGATATAATCTTAATAAGAAGTCACTGAAGAATACATTGCAATCACCTGCAAACTGTTGCCCCACACCATCAAAGATAGAGCTTGATCTGATGACTTCTGAAAATGTATATATATATATAATATATATAAACATATATCATATTATATATTGTGTGCGTGTGTGTGTGTGTGTGTGTGTGTGTGTGTGTGTGTGTGTGAGAGAGAGAGAGAGAGAGAGAGAGAGAGAGAGAGAGAGAGAGAGAGAGAGAGAGAGAGTGTGTGTTTTCCTTTTCGTCGTTCCCCACATATTAATGTTTGTCAGATATTTTGATAATAAATTAGAAAAACTATTATATTTCCATCCTGAAAAAATAGCTTAATCCTGTGACAGTGTACATATAATTAACTTTAAAAAAGAGGTTATAATTTAATTTTATTTAAATTTAATTGACCGGATAAACGAGTGAGGTTAATTTAATTGAGATATTTCAAAGTTAGTTGTAATTTAGTTAGTTAACTTGTTAAGTTATTTGCCCCATGCCTGATGTATACTTGATTCCTTTTTGGAAAATTTAGAATTTGGCTAACACTAGCACAATATCTCCAAGAATGGTTTACCCAATGTTGGCCCAACATCAGCAAGGGTGGTTGACCCAACATTGGCCCAACGTTGGTCCAATGTTGGCGCAACGTTGGCTCAGGGTGGTTGACCAATGTTGGCCCAACGGTAATATACATTGTTATACCAGAATATGTACACGTCTATTTACGTGTATTGAGTCTGTCATAGAACCAACTTTGTACTAATGTTACACTCGGTTCACATGAAAATTGTGTTGATTGCACAACGTTGGCCTAACGTTGGCCCAACGATGTTCACCCAAAGCCAACGGTACCCTAGTTGGGCCAACGTTGTGTCAACATGGTCTTGCTATCTGGGTTACAAGCTTTTCTGATATTTTGTTGAATGGTCCCCGCTCAACAAACACCCGAAGCAGCTTTTGTATTTCGGACATGTCACGTCGGATATGTGATGCTGGCGGATCACGATGCCCATCTCCTGTATTCGAAGAGAACCCCGCTATCTCAAAGATTGACTGGCTAACATCAGTACATACGGTTCTGGAGAGCAGGAAGAGAAGACGAATACTTTCATTGAAGCCACGGCCGTGCGTCAGACCACTGGTTAACGTAATGCCACCTATCAGAATTTGTTCTATGAAGAGATCTGTGAATATAACTGACCACGCACCATCACCTCTCCTGACCGGGAAGAGACCCTTCATGAAATCTGCATGTACGTTTGGGTGAGTGCGCTCGAGGCCCAGCATTTTGAGGATGAACAGCGCTTATGATTTCGTGTAGTTATTCTGCCTAGCAGCTGCAAGATAAACCTGCATATCACACAGATACTGTAAACACAGAGGCCAGATTCCTATACACGCATACTGAATGAAGGCCCTCAGAATTGCGACCATGCGTTCTCTGATACTGCATACACAGCCTGACGCGGTTCCTTGCGTTTGCATTGAGGCAAGAATTTTACATAATTTTCGCCAAATTCGGAGTAAATGTTTCGGTCAAATTTTGCCTTGACCTTGACACATTACCTTGACCTCTTCTTCATTTTGTTGAAAACCATGGCAATTTGGTTGGAATCCAGCTTATTTCTTGCTTGTTTTATCATAATTTGCTTTGACATTGACCTTAATTCATGACATTGACCGCTAACGACACCAAACACATCCCCAAACGAATGGGCATCCTAATGTTAGTTGGAAATGACACACTAAATGTGTCTGTATGTTGCTTAGTTCCAAAATTAGATCCATTTGAATATTAGATGCTGTATAATGTCAGCCATCGCGGCTTTGAGCCGAAAACGAGGTTTTTCCATGAGTGGATTCGGCTGGAGATTTGTTTTTGTGATGAGATATACCACCAACGAACCCATTTCAGTTGAGAAAGCTTTGTTAAAATTGTTGTCCAACCTCTATTGACCGCGATCACTTCGTTGCAGCGACTATAACGCATTACGTTTTAACAGCTGGGCGATTCCATGGAAATGTCTCCTTGCATGCTAAATTTGAAAATTTCTCTGAACAACCTGTTGATAGGTGAGATATGTGCTCAGGTATGCCAAGTGACTGGGACAATTTACTTTTTGAAGAAAAAAAAATTTTTTTTGGACAATTTCAATTAAAAGTAAAGATTTTTGTTCAGACATTTTCTGAATCTGACTTTCATTAACTCATTTGTTTTGCTTAAATAAGCTTTTGTTAAGTTATTAAGTGCTATAAGTAAACTCATTAAGGTTATATCCAATGTACATACAACATTTAAAAAAATACTTTAATAATAAAAATGTGGATGTGAAATGTGTTTGATTTACTACTAAAATAATAGGTGGCTTCATATTTTGCAAGTTCATGATGTATAGCTTCTTCAAATTCTATCCGTAAAATACCATTGGAAATTCATTTGGAAGCACTGTACAGATAGTTAGTGATTGATCTGATGTATTTTACCATGGTGAATAGTTTCCTGATGAAGTGATCAACATCACAGGTGGAAAACGTAAACTACATGTCATGCATAGATGAGGCAAGAATTTAATTCAAATGGCTAACTCCAACGGACACACTGTTCTACTCTGCAAATGCCATTCTGCGTATAATCGGTCCACCAGTTACAGTGAAAAATGGGTCTGTTTTTTTTCAGAATAATGAACTGACAACTGCATATCTGCGACATACTTTCAAGTTACTTTTTTAAATGATGATTAGAACGACTTTCAAGTGTTAACTGTGATGTTATTAAAAGATGTCCTGTAGGCCTACGACACTTTTCGGCTGTCCGTACGACATTCTTTCTTTTTAGATACAACATACGATAAAAAAACTTATGTTTTAATGAAACAGTTTCTAACTTCTTGTTAAGATCATTAACTATTTAAAAAAAACATTTTCCATAATGTTTTCGTCATCTTCTCACACAATTCTGCTGTTGATGTCGGCGCGTAGACTTACATTATTTTGATATTCTTCATTTTCCCCTCTAACCTTAGATGCTCTGAATTATCTCATTTACTGGTTTGTATCCAAGTACTGTATTTGCTATTTGTTAATTACTAAGATATATTGCTACTCCTCCTTGGCCCGGGCCGTCTTTGCTTTTAACCTTAGATGCTCTGAATTCTCTCGTTTACTGGTTTGTATCCAAGTACTGTATTTGCTATTTGTTAACTACTAAGACTTAACAAGATTTAACAAGAATGCCACCCAGAGAATTAACTCTAGGTGGCAGGTGGACAAGGAAGCCCTTTGGCTTATCGAGAGTCCGACCATTTTATCTATGTGTATCCCGCCCTTTACAGTCCTTTGTGAAAATGAGAACTTTCTTATATTTAATCTACACTGCTCCTTTGCTAATGTAACTTCATGTCCTCTAGTCCTTCTATCTTTCTTAACTGAGAAACAATATTTCTATCAATATTTTCATAACCATTCATTATATATAATATTATATATAAGATATATTGCTACGCGTCCTTGTCCCGCCTTTGCTTGTCCGGAGTATATGAATTTCCCTCCGGTCAGTGGTGTAAAATGACCTTGTCCCACCCATCGGTGTTCTGTTATTCCTAAGACACTTATTTATTGTTTTGTTTCGCTTCTTCTATTGCATTGTCCATTTTTCCAGCCGTCTGCTGCGGACATCCCAAATTGCTATCTTCGTTTTGTTTTTTAGTCATCCGCTGATCTTCTTTCCCTTCTCCGCACAGTCGAGCACATTGCTTTCGTCAGCTTGAGTAGTACTCCCGGTTGCTTCTGGCTCTTCCCCAATAGCGGTACGTTATATAGGGACTCTTCTGGCTTGGGCCGGGGGACTCGATCGCCACCGAGTTCCATATCGATTCTCTTTGCTATCATTGTTTCATGTGGGTTTTTTGGCAGTGTACATTCCAATAGTTTGTCACTGCTTAATATCTGGACAGTTCTCGCCGCTCATCGATCATTCTACATCCGTGATACGCCTTATGTGTGAAGAAGAGGGCGTGGGATTCATAGATTTATGTGGGTACTTTGTTGGGAGAGAAGATATGTACATGAGAGATGGCCTCCATCTAAGTGGAAAGGGGCAGCAATATTCTCAGAGAATCTGCTGTGATCTGTTGACAGTGGGACAGATTGCATCTATTTAAACTAGGTTCGCAGGGGGGACTCGCAGAGAAGCCTGAAACTGGAGGCATAGATAAAGACAGCACAAATAATTCAGCAAAGAACAGTCTGGAAAACTGTTCTGAAGCTGGATATAAATGTGTTTGTTTAAATGCAAGGAGTATAGTAAACAAAAGAAATGAACTAAACATTATGGTAGAAGATATTGACCCTCACATAATAGGTATAACCGAATCATGGGCAACCACCGAAAAATCAGATGCTGAATTGGGTCTGACAGGATATGTAATGTTTAGGAAAGATAGAATCGGAAGAAGGGGAGGTGGAGTTATTTTATATATTAAAGAATCTATCCAGGGTTATGAAATAAATTTAGACAGAGAAGCAGATTGCGAAGAAGCTGTTTGGTGTAACATAGTTACAGGAAACTCAACGTTAACGGTTGGATTAGTTTATCGAAGTCCAAACATAAGCATAGAAGAGAATGAAAAAATACAAAACGCTATAAGGGAAGTGAGCAAACGGGACTGTGTTATTATGGAGGATTTTAACCATGGGCATATAAAATGAAAATCTCTACAGAGTATAGGTAGTGAGGACCACAGGTTTTTAGTTTTAGTACAAGATAGTTTCCTTTCTCAACATGTGCTAGAACCAACCAGGGGAGAGAATGTGTTAGACATAGTTTTGTCCTCACATAATGAATTAGTTGATAATGTCAATATATGTGAGCCACTGGGGAATAGTGATCACAACCAAATATATTTTACCATCAAAGAGTAAAATCAGAAAGGAATAGTAAAAAGCAGTACAGGAGAAATGTTCACAAAGGAAAATATAAGGACATAAGGAAATATTTAGCAAAGATAGACACACTGAAGAATAAGACAGCAACATAATGCTGGAATATCTTAAAGAGTGAAATTGATTGCATCATGGTCAAATTTGTTCCCTTAAAACATGGGAAACGGTCCAAAAAGAAACACTTATCGAAAGAAGCCATTAGAAAAAATAAGTATAAACAAATGATGTGGAAGTCATATAGACGTACTGGAAATGACGAAGACTACAACATTTATAAAGAAGCACTAAACCAAGCTACAGCTGAAATTAGAAATTCAAAGAGAAGCTATGAACATAAATTAGCTTGTAATATAAAACATGACAACAAGAGTTTTTATGCGTATGTTCGAAGCAAACAGAAAGTTCAGGATAAGGTCGGTCCTCTAGAAGATAGTGCTGAAAATATAATATCAGAGGGATTCTTAATGGCAGAAGACTTGAATTAGTATTTTAGTTCAGTATTTACCAGAGAAGACATTAGTTCACTGCCAGTACCAGAGGCTAAGTTCAAGGGGGCAGAATCAGACTATTTAAGACAGTTAATTGTAACCCCAGAAATAGTAGCTAAGAAAATTAGGGCTATGAAGGATAATAAATCACCTGGAGTGGATGGTATTCCACCCAAACTACTATTGGAAATTGTAGAACAAATTAGCATACCGCTTGCAACAGTTTTCAACTTGTTATTGAAGGAGGGAGTGGTTCCTTTAGAATGGAAAGAAGCCAACGTTATACCGTTATTTAAAAAAGGTTCGAGAAACAAGTCAAATAATTATAGACCAGTGAGTTTAACATCGGTGATTTGTAAATTATTAGAAAGACTAATTAAAGATCACTTGGTGGATTTTCTTGCTAAACATAACTATATAAACTCATCTAAACATGGGTTTCTAAAAGCGAGGTCATGCTTAACAAATATGTTATGTTTTTTGAAAGATATCACTAAGTGGGTAGACGAGGGATCACCAGTAGATATCGTATACTTAGATTTTCAAAAAGCTTTCGACAAAGTGCCACATAAAAGATTACTGCTTAAACTAAAGGCCCATGGCATAGGAAACGGTATAATTAACTGGATAGAAAAATGGCTGATTGACAGAAGGCAACGGGTAGTTGTCGATGGGGAGGCTTCAAACTGGAAATCAGTTTTGAGTGGTGTTCCACAGGGATCACTACTGGGACCTATATTATTCTTAATATATATAAACGATTTGGACGATGATATAGCTAGCAAGGTGTTGAAATTTGCAGATGATACAAAAGTGTTTAGAAGGATTAAAAGTGATGGAGATAAACAGCATTTACAAGATGATCTTGACAGGTTGATCAAATGGTCTGAAAAGTGGCAAATGTTGTTCAATTTTGGGAAATGTAAATGCCTTCACACAGGACATGGGAACGAATAGTAGAATATACAATGGGGGGAACTGTACTAAGTACTACTGTCAAAGAAAAAGACTTAAGGCTGACAATTAGTGCTGACATGAAGGTTTCAGACCAGTGTGGAATTGCAGCTTCAAAAGGAAATCAAATCCTTGGATTGATTAAGCGAAATGTAGCATATAAAGAAAAATAACTAATAATACCGCTGTACAAAACAATAGTTATGCCTAATTTAAAATATTGTATACAAGCGTGGAGGCCATACCGCAAGAAGGACATAGATGTGCTAGAAAGAGTTCAGAGGAGAGCGACTAAAATGATACCAAAACTGAAGGATCCTAGTTATGAAAAACGCCTAAAAGAATGTGGTTTAACAACATTAAAGACCAGGAGATTTAGAGGAGATCAGATAGAAGTGTTTAAAATATTGAATGGTTATGAAATATTGATAGAAATATGTTTTTTTTTCATTTAACAAAGATAGAAAGACTAGAGGACATGAAGTTACATTAGTAAAGGAGCAGTGTAGATTAGACGTAAGAAAGTTCTCTTTTTCACAAAGGACTGTGAATGATTGGAACAGATTATCTCCTGATTGTGTGGGTGCTAGTAATGTGAATGTTTAAAAATAAAATCGTCACATATCTCAGAAGGGCTGGATATATGTAAATAAAAGGGTTGTACTCTCGATAAGCCAAAGGGCTTCCTTGTCCACCTGCCATCTAGAGTTAATTCTCTAGATGGCAATCTTGTCAAATCTTGTTAATTGGCCCGACACCAGGCCTTTCCATCTCTCGATCGCCTTCGCCGTCGTTGACCTCTGGGGATTCGTCCGCCTATCGACAGATATGTACGACTCATCTTCGTTTGTAAGGGGAATTGCCTTTTGCTATCTAGGTTGACGGCAATGCCCATTGTCTTGTCTTTACCATTTACATTAGTATTGACTACATGTAATTAAAGGGCATTGCCATTTTCAACCCTTATTCCGTTACTCTCTTTATAAACCTAGCAACGCGCAGAAGATTCCAATACACATCACATCCTATAACTACACTATAGATGAGGCGAGGAGCAGTGAATAAAAATATGTTGACAAACAAATTTTTTCTCTGCGTCCCGTACGTACGACACACCACTTTTACTAATTAAATCTTCACAAGAAGTTACTGAGCACTGTTGCTAATTGGGACAAGTTATGAAATAGGAGGACTCTCTGTTTGTCACAGAATAGCTGGTATTTGCATGGTTGTGTGTTCTTAAAATAAAAACATCGGGATGTCCCGTACGATACGTATGGAATCGTCTGGCTGCAGATAGATTCTTGACCTTTGAACTGTGCCCGGAAACGAGTGGGCGATAAATAGTATTGAAGCGTATTTGTGTTGTGCAATAGAAACTGCGGCTTTTATTGGGTTGTCAATGTTGTTTGCAGTTAACCTGTCTAAACAATTGCTGCTGACAACGTTGAGCTTGAAGCTAAGAAGAAATAATTGACGTAACTTAAGTAAGTGTACAAATAGTCAATAAATTGCAGACCGGGTCTTCCAACGGCAGCACCAATAACATGATTTGTTACATCATTCAAAGATTCATGTCGCATGACCATGAGAAGTTCCATAGACGACATGCTGCGGTGATGCCATCGTACCTAACTAAACGTCTAAAGCTGACCATTATTCTGTAGTGTTTGCCAATCGGTAATATCTTCGAGTACCTTAATAACATTATACCTGCCAACTTTTAAGTGTCAAAATAAATCAAGGCTTTATTCGAATCAAGGGGAGTGACATGTTAATCAGAAAGCCTCCAGGCCATGTGGACCATGAGTCCATGATCCATCTGTCTGATCTGCAGTACCAGATCAGATGCACTCCCCTTTGGCTTTAAATTAATAAAGCCTTACCGGCAATCTGTTACTTTAGTAGCATAACTTACTGGCAGCATCTGCCATGTAGAACTGTAGGTACTCACCTATGTTAAATTGAAGGATATGGTTAAGACATGCACAATATGGTGTGTTGAGCACTGCTGCTGAAAGGATATAGTGGAAGTCATAGGCTTATATATTAAATATGTTGCTATGCCCTTCTCATACTAAAAAGACTGAATAAATACAACACAAATTATAAATAAATTACAAAACAATATTCACAACTCATATATATATATAAACTTGTGCTTGTGTTACTAATACATGGGTTTAACTAAACATCATCTTCAATTAACATTTCATAAATAGTAGAATGTAATGACAACTTGAGTATTTTTTTAAATTGTGTTAAACTTGGAAGCTGAGTCAGTTTATTTGGTAAATTGTTCCACGTTTTTATACCCTTGACAGTGAGTGACAGCAGTCGGAGAGTGGTGTTTGTTTTTAAATATACATGTAGAACAATTTGCTTTGTTTGGTATCATGCATGTGTAGCTGTGGTTGGTTCAAATAATGCTTAAACATGACCATTTCAAGAGTGGTTGTTTGCTTTATAAAGTATAATCTTGTATGAAATTAAATTTAAGCATGTTTGAGAGATGGAAAAATACAGATGTATGATCATGGTAAGAAATGATTATAATAATCCATATAGCTTTCTTCTGTAACAGATAGTTTTCTAAGTCTAGATTGATTAGTGTTTCCTCATATCTCACAGCAATATGACATATGTGGTTCAACAAGTGAATTATATAATGTGTTTAACGCTTGACAATCAATAACATGCCTAGTTTTATACAAAACAGCTATGCTTTTTGATTCAACCATTTTTATGTGTTCTCGCCATGTTAAGTTTTCGTCAATGGTTATTCCAAGGAATTTGATATATGATACCTGCTCAATGTTTGTCCCAATAAAAACTATATTCACGTCTATTCTAGGTTGTTTTTTATTGTTAAACATAATAAAATGTGTTTTGTTCACATTGAACGATAATTTGTTCGCTCGGAACCACAGGTCTAGTTTTTTTAGTTCGTTGTTAACAATAGTGCTTACATCATCTGTGTTATTAGCCAAATAAAAAAATGTTGTATCATCAGCAAACAGAATAATGTCAAGCAATTTTGAGACTTTGTACATGTCATTTATGTACAGAACAAATAATAACGGGCCAAGGATTGAACCTTGCGGGACTCCACACTTGATTGCCTTTTGTTCTGAGGTACTGTTGTTATAGCATACATATTATCTATGGTTGGTTATGTAGCTTTTTATCCAGTCCAGAGCCAGACCCCTTATTTTGTACTAATGCAGTTTACTCAGCAGTATGTTGTGGTCAACAGTGTCAAAGGCTTCTTTTAGGTCGATAAAGACATCCATTGTGCTTTGTCATTTATTCATTGCGGAAGTTACCTTTTCGACAAATTTAGTTAAAGCTAGTGAAGTTGAATGATTACTTCTGAAGCCATACTGCCCATCTATCAATATGTGTTGTGTTTCAATGAAAGACGTTAGCCTTTTGTTGAATATTTTTTCAAATATTTTTTAATAATTATACAATTATCTCCTGACTTAAATATAGGAATGACTTTTGCCAATTTCATATCATTTGGAAAGTTGTTGTCCCCTCTGTCTTCCTTCCTTCCTTCCTTCAGTTGGGCGGTACGCAAAAGGCTTAAGAAGACTGGAGTCTTACCTCGTTTATGTCGCTCGCCAAGCCGCGTGCATCATCGTGCTGTGGTGATGCATTGTCCCCTCATGACTAAGGGTGTATTTGTTTGTTAATGAAATTGAACAAACAAGCGTTCCAGGTTCGTCACGAATTTATATGTTTTATTCATCAGTAGAAACTTCAGGCACGATGTCCGTAGAACGTTTGCACATTCATGTGCGCCAACAGTCCAACTCTATTTTACATTTAAAGTGTCCATGGTTTTTGAAGATCGAAAGATAAAGCAATATATAAACCACTATGGTTTATATTTGCCGAAATTTTTAGAAGTCTAAACTGTGGGAAACATTTTCCTAGTTTCCCTGTGGAGAGCGTCAACCGTCCCTCCTTATGTGTGTCAATTTCCACCCTCCCTGTAATTCCAAAAAATAGTTACTTTTAAACAAACTGGCTTGGTCTCAAGCCAAATCTGGGAATTGTCTTTAAACCGTAAGGGATTGAAATGCATAGTATGAATTTTGTATAATTATGGCTCTACGCATGCATGTTTTATGTCTTCCTACTATGGGGATGGGGGTGCTCACTCATGTGAGGGGGTCTGCATTTATTTGCATAATTTCATCTTTCCGGTTCGATCTTAAAACCAGGACATGGTCACAAAGTGAATCTAGGGTCAGGCCAATGTCTGTACCAAATTCCAGTCATGACTCTTAACTGTCAACTACATTCTGTTCTGGTAGACACCAAGAACTACGCCTACAGACGCGAAAATAAACAAATCGCTTAAACCTTGTTGCTTTAGAAATGCGCCCACAGTGACAGCGACCATATGCTTGCCTTGTGCAGCATTCTTTTATATAATGCGAATCTGGATTTTCTGTTCTAGTCTTTCTCTGATAACTAATAATAATAGTAATTAACTAAATTAGCCACTGCAGGTCTGTTTCATGCTGATCAAAGATCTGTTAAACATTTGGGTTAGCGGTTGTACAATTTGCTTTATTACAAGCTTAACTGTTTTCATGCTGATTTCATTGTGACCGTATGAAGTTTTACTTTTGAACACAGACACAAATTTGAGTACTTCTTGCTCAGTAACAGGAGACATATACCTGTACATTGATTGTGAGACAGTATGTTTTACAAAGTCGGTTGGCTAATGATATGGTTTTGAATTCCAAACATTATGCAATTTGAATTTTCACTTACTTAAAGATGTTGACTATTCGTCCTTTATGTCTCACCTGTTACTGTGCTAATACTGCATAATTTAAACAACAATTCTGACAACATTCTTAATTACTTTTGTTACGTATAGTCAGATTTTAGTAAAACTTGGTGTCTATGGTTTTTTTAGAGTGGCGAATCACCTCAGCATATCAAAACTTAAGCAAACAATATTTTATCATGCAGAATTTTGGTTTCCAAGATACAGTAACTCCAACTGTTTAAGTATCAGTTGGTATGTGAACCTGTAACTGCATGGTTTTACATTTATAGCTTTAAAAAGTTAAACATTTGACTTGTAATTGAATAATGTATGATTGCCATGGAAACCAGAAATAGCTATATGCGTGGGCAATATTGAGTTGCCACAAAATTGTGCAGTTGTCCACAAAGTCAGGACAAGCAACTTAAAATCAGCGTAGCAATGATAAAAACTAGTTTAATAAGTTATAAACATCAATTCCAGATTGCACTGGCAGCTGCTGCAGTGCCCCCTTATGGCTGCCATAATTTTGTAGACATACCCATTTTGTGGGCCAACATATGACTTCGCGCTTTAATTTATAATAATGAGGTTGTTCAAACCACAAAGAAAACATTCTTTATTGCCATTAAAAGTGCCTTTATTGGCTTCTTAGCATCAAATTTTGACTTTTGATACGAAACAGTTGAATAGCGATACATATTACAGCTCTTGAAAATGTTCAGCATAGAGCAACCAAATTTATTCCTGGTTTTAAAGATCTTGAATATAATGAACGTCTTCAGAGACTGAAATGATCAACTCTGGCATATAGTTGCCTCAGAGGAGACGTGTTGAAAAACAAGTGTACGATTTTAACAGAGAAATATGATACAATAGAGTGATCAAACTTTATAACTGATGGGTAAAGAATCACATGCGAGAGGGCATCACCTAAAAGTATTCAAATGATGATGTCGGTTAAACATAAAAAAATCATTTTGTACACCGATGCACAGACACATGGAATAGCCTCCCACTGTCTGTGGTTCAGACTCCATCGGTGCAGTCTTTTGAGGGGAATTAGACAAGTTATGGAAAAACTAGACTACACAGCCTCACCCTTATCATGGAATTTGTCAGACACCTCATGAGAGCTGGCATAAGAAGCAGCACAGCCTAGAAGCCAGAAGAGGACCTGTAAGAAACTATAAGAATTTAAGTAAAATATTACCGTCTTATCATAATATTAACAGCCTTGTTGCTGACCACAAACATCTCACAATACCATCCTTTGACTTTGAGGCTTACCAAAAACATCCCAGCTTCACCTACCCTCAGACCCTCTCTCTGCGTGATTTTTTTCCCACACTTGTTCAAAGCTTTTTATTGATGCACTGTTTTTAGTCCTTTGGGCCGAATGCCCGGAATCCTTTATTTACACGTCGGCACCTGGGAGTTGGTACTCGCTCAGAAGGACACGTAATTTGTGTCCCAATACATACAGACAAAAAATAATTACATTTACAAAGGTGTCCTAAAACATAAAGTACAGAAAAATAATAATTTTTCTAGATTTTGATGGTGTCCCAAAACATCCGGTGTCCCAATACATATGGTTTTTACGGTATGTCTGGTTACTGTGCACACTAGACCAGTGACCTGCCTATATTACAAGACAGTAAGCATACATCTAACACAAGACTCATATCCACTGTATTAAACCTAGGGAAATGCAAGCACTACAAGACAGAGACAAAAATATGTTATTATATATGTTATTATACAAATGTACTTGTACTCATGTGAATGTACTCATAGTTTTACTCAGATTGTACATAGACAGGTACAGAAAGATTTTGGCAACGTAGCCTACAAAACAGTTGCACTTTCCTATCAATGACATGTATTCCCTGGTTGTTGCCATTTCTGCTGGGCAGAAACAGTTTCTGCCTGGTACAAATACTTTCTCCCCATTTCTGCCCTGGGCACGGCAGAAATACCATTCTGCCCGGCAGAAAACCAACCCTGATTTGCCTTTCAGAGATCTCCATTTTAAAACTAAATGTGTCTGCATATAAAGCTATATTTCTAAATATGTTTGTGTTTCATCTCTTAGGGTGACGTATCATGGAATCAGACTACACATATAACCAGTCATACTCACAGTCACAGACGCCCTACCCACAACCCCCTGTCTTCTACCCTCCCTACCAGATGCTGGTATCTGCCTCTGACACTGTCTCACAGCCGCCGGTATTCTATGGGGCCATGGCTGGGGGAGATCTAGCATATACTGGACCTGTCCCCAGGCAGTCTGCAGATTACCTCATGGGATCTGACCGCGGTGTTGCCACAGCCCCGGCACTGCAGCATCGTCGTGAAAACCAACCAATGTGTTACTATGGCAAT
Organism: Paraescarpia echinospica; assembly: GCA_020002185.1. NCBI lineage: Eukaryota > Metazoa > Annelida > Polychaeta > Sabellida > Siboglinidae > Paraescarpia > Paraescarpia echinospica. Next base: position 87,312,886 of record CM034531.1, read on the forward strand.
AACAACGTCGGTTCCAACCCACAGGTGATATCTGCCCCATTTAATTCGGTGCAGTTTTTCCAGGAGTATGCTCAAATGCAGAGTAATCAGGGACACCAGATTTCAGGGCAGCAGCCGTGGAGCTCTTCGTTCAGTCGGGCGGATAGCAGCAGTTTCCATGGAAACACACAAAGTGAGGGAATTTATCCCCCACCTGTTTCGTCCTCCGGTAGCGACATTCCCACATCAGTTGTCGCCCCATCTAATCCTGGGGGTGGTAACTTGTCAGAATGGGAGACAGCAGGAACGAGAGAAAGTGAGAGTGTACGAGGAAGAGGTCAGAGAAACCGAGAGAGAAGGAATGGAGGGCGTGCTAAGCCGGGGCAGGGAAACACTGGGTGGGGTAGGAAGGAAAACAGAGACTCGAGACAAGACATGCAGCGTGGGTGGCAGAGACAGAGTGATATCAGTGACCATTGCGATGACTGGACCGGGCACAGGGATCCCTTTCTCAGGAATAGACCTGGCCCTAGAGGCCACAACAGAGGTGTAGTGAGTGAACAGGTTTACCTCAATTCTCACTTAGATGACAGCAGCATTCTCAAAACTAACACATCGGATAGGGCAAATAGAAGGGGTGGGTATTCACAGCGGCAGTCTGTATCTCAACGGGGCAGGTACAGTGGCTCAAGGAATGACCGCAGGAACGGAAGAGGAGGGTGGACAATGGGTGGCAACAGTAAAGGTTTGCCAGGCACCAATACCCCGAATGCACCTGATGGAGAGCTGTTTAAAGGGCGTGGTGCGAGACGTGGGGTGTATGACCGGGGTGGGAGGCGAGGAAGACATGTACCCAGTGTGGAGGGGCTCGACGTGGAATCACAAAGAGGTACATGCATTTTGCTGTTATCGCTGTGTTTAAAATTTTCATATTTGCTATTTGAAGATAAAAACCTAACATAACATTGAATTACTTGTTATATATCATACATTTTGATGAGGGTCTTCTTCCCTTTGCTCCCTTGTGGCGTGGGGTCCATGTCACTTGGTAAAGTCTTTGTTCTGCTTTTCTTACTAATATACTCTCCATCTGTTTTCTGCAATGGTTCTGTTTCTGGCTGTTCACACCTGACTTAACAAGATATCATTTTACCCTGTCTTTCCCTATCAGCTTTGGTCTTCCTCTTCTGCCACCCTCATCTGTCTTCTGCCACCCCCATATGTCTTCTTCCACCCCCATCTGTCGTCTGCCACCCTCTTCTGTCTTCTTCCACATGCATCTGTCTTCTGCCACCTTCATCTGTCTTCTGCCACCCCCATCTGTATTCTTCCACCCCCATCTGTCATCTGCCACCCTCATCTGGCTTCTGCCACCCGCATCTGTCTTCTGCTTCCCTCATCTGTCTTCTGCCACCCTCATCTGTCTTCTACCACTCCCATCCGTCTTCTGCCACCCCCATCTGTCTTCCATCCGCATCTGTCTTCTGCCACCCCCATATGTCTTCTGCCACCCCCATATGTCTTCTTCCACCCCATGTGTCGTCTGCCACCCTCTTCTGTCTTCTGCCACCTTCATCTGTCTTCTTCCACCCCCATCTGTCTTCTGCCACCCTCATCTGTCTTCTGCCACCCTCATCTGTCACCATCATCTGTCTTCTGCCACTCTCATCTGTCTTCTTCCACCCGCATCTGTCTTCTGCCACCCTCATCTGTCTTCTGCCACTCTCATCTGTCTTCTGCCATCATCATCTGTCTTCTGCCACCCTCATCTGTCTTCTGCCACCTTCATCTGTCTTCCATGCTCTTTTTGCCATTCTGTCCTCGCTCATTCTTTGCTTATGTCCGTCCCATCTCAGTCTACTATCTACTGTCCATCTCGGATACAAAGTTTCATTTTTAGGTGTTTTTCGTGCCAATCTCCTCTCAATTTCTTCATCTTAAGTTTTGACAGGGTAAATAACCCATTTGTTGGAAATCATGCGACGAATGTAATTATTATTGCCATTATTTGGTTAGCAACAATAATACATGTGTTAATTTTTTTACTTAAATGCACTTTGTTAAATATTCCATTATTATGGTACAGTCATGTGATTTCTTTCAGGTCTGCTCATAGAACAGCTCAGTGCTGCCACCTATGAGTGCATGGTGTGCTGTGAGGTTGTGCGTTGCGACAATGCCATCTGGTCATGTGACAAATGCTACCACATCTTCCACCTACACTGTATCAAACGGTGGGCGCGCAGCCCTACCGCAGCGGAAGGTAGGCGGGGTGTCTAACTAGCAACTGGCAGGCTCATTCTAATACAAGAAATCTAAGGGGTCGTTCATGGTTGGTGTATCCAGTATGTCGCGGTTTGCATACGTCACAATAAACATTTTGCACGTGACCTCTGTCAAACTACCTTTGTCACCAATGTTGATAACGGTTACATACGTGGAAGACATTAATAATGCTGCAATACATCTCATAAATCAAACTTTCTATCATACTTTCAAGAACAACTTTTTGTCATAAATAAAAGCTATTGTTGCCAGAATTTCAACAAAATGTGATGGAATACCTGAACCCACCATGTGTTCATCATCCATTTGTGATGGCTTGTCGATGCAGGTCACGTGATGGATAGGTAAATTGTCAACATCTATGTAATGATACATTGTGTACTAATTCCCAGACCCCCACCCACAGCTTAATAATGTAGATACTTTTCTAGATTGAAGGGCTTATTATTTTTATGTAGGTATTTAACACAGCTATGGTACATGCATGCAAATATGTAATACTACCCACCATCATAATTATATTTACAAACATTTATTTTCAATGACTACAGTTAATCGCTGCAATTCACATGCAACAAACATTTTAAACATAATTAATTTAATACATCATACAACCTTGGCCACCTTTTTGTACATTCTGCACGAAAAAATAGGAACACTCGTGAAAGACCCCTAATTGCCCAATGGCCTTGAATGGGCCACACATTTTGTGATTGGCTTACAGGGAGACTCCTGAATTGTTGTTTGTGGTTAATTTAAAAGTTATCCATTTGTACCATTCACAATGTCCACTGATGTGTACAGCTGCGACTACCTAAATCAGTGATGTTCTTGTGTGTGACTAACAAGACTACAATAAAAATTATTGTTTTAAACTAGAAGTGTGGTTAAAAATGGTGAAAGTTCAACTAATTAACCCCTTCTATTATAAGATTAATGATTGTCATCTTGGTCGAATCATCATACATGTACAGTTTTTTTATCCTCACATGGTTTTCTTTAACTAATCTGCAGCTGTACTTTCTTGCACAGTTGACGGGAGTGGTTGGCGGTGTCCAGCCTGTCAAAATGTCACCCAGAGAGTGCCCAATCACTACCGGTGTTTCTGTGGTAAGTGGTGGCCCAGTAAAATGTTAGTAAAAGGTAAAATGTACCTTCTTGTATTAGTGTAGTATCCAGACCTTAGGACTGCTCAGAGTTCGTTACACTTCACCCTATGGCAGATTGTTCATTCAACACTATTTCAACATATCTGCGATGCATTCATTAGGCAGGTAGTTTTGTACATATGTGCACGTTTCAATTTATATGAAATCTGTTCAGAGAACTGGAATTAAACATGATTTATAAAAAAAAAAAATATTTTTATATTTGACTGTTTGATGGTTCAATGCACACATGTGGTCATATCTTGTATTTAATTATTTGTAGAATAGTTACCAAATTAATGTTAATAAATGTCTTTAGAACTGTCACAAAACAATGCTGTTTTCAGTTGCAAACTTGTCCATACCCTGTTTTTCCCAAAGGGAGTCTGTAGAAAAACTGGATAGTTTTGATGAAAATTTGTCAACTTGGACAGTTTCTTGTGAATATTTGTTTTGGGGAGGTGCCCCCTGTTTAACTTATCATGTCTTGTTCTGCAGATAAGCTGAGAGAGCCTGAGTGGCGTGGTTCTGACACGCCACATTCCTGCGGCGAAGTGTGTGGCAAGCACCGCCCTGGTGACTGCCCACACCCCTGTAATCTGTAAGTGTCGACAATCAACAAGTGTACGCCCCTTTTAGTTACATATTATGCCACATGGAAGTTATGGGCTCTTTGTTATAGGTAAACTTGTATTCTTAGTTGCTGACTGTAGCGTATTCGTTGTTGAAACTTTGTCATGATTTCTAGGAAGATTGTCATTAAGATCATGAAGAGAAATATAATGATACAGAAATGATGATAAGGCTTCAAATTAGCTGAGAATTCCTTTTTCTCGTGTCTGGGCCGAGGTGACCTCTGTACTGGTCCTCTTTCTTATTTTTCCTTCTTTCTTCACTGTTCTTGCACTGTTCTCTCCACTTCCCAGTTTCCCCTCATTCTCCTCTCCCACACCCGCCATATCTCCCATCTTAGTCTTCTTCTGTGTTAAGGGAGTCCACATTCTTGGCTAGCCGTTTTCTTCCATTCGTTCCGTGTGTCCAGTCCACTTTTAGCCGACTCCTCACCAACTTCTTCTTAACACTTTCATTTACAGTAACATAATGATATAATAATAAGATAACTATTTTCAACTGATCTAACACTAAGAGGGAGCATATTCCAGAGTTGGTGCAGCAACAGAAAAGGCCCTCAGCCCCTAGTCTCCACTTGTTCATTCCCTTCACTCCTGCAGTTCTTCTCACACAAGTTTTTTTTGCAAACTATCTGTTATTGTTCACTATTACCAATTTGGAATGTGAATATAAATACTATGTTTTGAAACTATAATTGTATTCCTACAGTTATTCATATATCTGAGATGGATTACATAAAACAAAGGTTAGATCATCTAGAGTGTCCATTTGCTATCTTCATAGCTATTTTCTGTCATTCCATCAATATGAATGTTTATTATGTACCTTGTCATATAGTTTAAGTCGTGTTGACTCATGTCACATTTTTTGTTGCAGTCTATGTCACCCTGGCCCCTGCCCACCTTGTCAAGCCACTGTGACCAAGTCATGCAGCTGTGGAAAGACAAAGTATCCTTTTATGATTGGTAGTTGTTTACGTCTAAGAAAGACACCAAGATAGTTAGAGTGTATTTTCTGGGAAAAACTCAACAATTTATCATTCTCCCACTAACATCCACAATTCTTGTGGTACAGTTAAACAAATATACAAATATCTCACATTCTATATAGAACAGAGTTATAGCCTTTTATACATAACTTCCTCAACAGAATCTTCTCAGGCCACAGCAGTTTTATTCTATTAACTTACAGTTAAGTAGCTGGTAGACGTCAGAACAATTTCTGATAACAAATGTATTCAGAATGATGTGAAAATGATTGTTGAGTTTTATTTCATTCATATTGAATGTTAAATTTCATAAATTTGTGTTCTCAAATGACAAATTTAAGCAAAAATCTAAAACAGTTTTATTCATTAAAATGTTCATCAAGTTGGATTAACTGAACTAACAGAATTTTCTTAGTACACAACTAGAAGATTTTTTACTCATAATCAACGCTTCAACTGCCTTTAGCGACCTTCATCGGGAACTGTTCTACTTCAGCTTGTCAAACTATAACAACCAGATATTTCACTCGAGAAAAAAGGAAAGTCTCGACAAACATCGAACACAAGTCGGCGATGACCATGCAGACAGAAACAACTGCGTAATAGACTGGGAGGGTGTCAGAGTGGTAGATAGAGAGACAGACAGGTGTGTGTGATGGATTAAGGAGGCCCGGACAGAAACAACTGTGTAATAGACTGGGAGGGTGTCAGAATGGTAGACAGAGAAACAGACAGGTGTGTGCAATGGATTAAGGAGGCCATGTGGATTAATTAGAAAGACAACACCTACAATAAATAGAGACGAGGGGGATACCGACTGAGTGACGTGTGGGACAGCCTGCTCGCCGCACCATCTGGCTGATGAAGGGTGTCTAAGGCGGTTGAAGCATCGATTGTGAGTCAAAAATCTTTTGGTTGTATATTAAGAAAAGCTTGTTCACATTACAATCACTACCGTCCATGATAGTTAAAATTTAAAAAACTGATCTGCAGTAAAAAGTTAAGTTTATGGTAATGTATCATAATTCGTAATTTGTTATGGAACAATTCCACCTCTGCCAACAAAATTATATTAAATAGATGATTGTGTTATATGTAATTATTTTAGGCAGAGCCCACTGCAGGCCTACATAGTAAATTATTTTATACTGTCTGGAGACAAAACTGTGGTGTCTTTGACAATCGCACCAGACAGAAGGTAAAGTGTGGCCAGGGCAGTGACATCAAGTGTGACAAGTCATGTGAGAAAACACGCAATTGCGGCAAACATTCCTGTGCCCAGGTGTGTCACTCGGGGTCATGTGACCCATGTCATGTGACCATTGAACAAGGTAAGCTGCCCATATTTGATCATTGTTCCCATTTACTTTTCGAATGTAAACTACCGGTATCCCACAATTCAATCTGTGCCCATGTGCAGCAGTAAATATTGTCTAATGCCCAACAGGTCGATGGCGGTTGTACATTGTTGTTTGTTGTAGATTGCTTCTGTGGTCAGACTCACAGGACAGTTGTATGTGGCACAGCCGAATCCTTCCACACCGCCTTCTCTTGCGGTCAGACCTGCAACAGGTGAGGCTCACTGACGTGTCATTGACACATGACACTGGTGACATGCACACACAACATGAATGTCACATAGATATGACACTAATGTTACACTTCCATAACAAATGTGATAAAATGTCAAACACATGTGACACAAATGTCACAAAATCATGACACACATGACACAGATTTCTGACAGTGGTGACAGTAACACAGCAAAGAGATGATGCCAATGTCACAGGTATCACGCATGCAACAAAGTGCACTGTTTACATTTGGCTTTGTCTAGCATGGTTTAGTAATAAACAAGGAAAGGGTTTTAGTTTAATTTATTGGGATAAGCCCAAAATGCCACAAGTTTGCTGCATAATGATAAATCATCATCAAATGATGACAGTAGCTTTTGTCACCTGTCACCCTAACATACTTGTCAACAGTTTGTGACACTCTTCCAGGCAGTTGCTGTGTGGCAATCATCACTGTGACCAATGTTGCCACCCAGCGGCATGTGCGACCTGCCCGCTGCTGCCCTCTGTTGTAACGCACTGTCCGTGCGGCAAGACGGCGCTGTCTGAGTTGACGGGGGACGAGAGGTCATCCTGCACTGACCCTATTCCCACCTGTAGCTTCACCTGTGACAAGGAACTCATCTGTGGACCCCCTGGTACGTACACAACTTATGGGGTCATGACTCCCACTGTAATATATAAAACGGTCTAATTTTCAGCGTGGCTGTACCAAAGTACTTTGTACATTTTTTGAGTACGTGTATTTATCTGGTAAGTATATTTAAAAAATAAACTAAAGTACCTGTACTTGTACTTAAGTACATTAGAAAAGTACTTCAATTTTAAGTACTGTTTAAGTACTTTTGAATTGTGATCGTGTAATATCAAATCAATGATTCGGTCACCTCCAAACCCCAGTGGGTGACTGGGTTTCTGTACAAATCCAGTTACAAGACAATAGGGGCATTAAAATTTCCTCTCACCATACTCAGAGTATGTCCCTCACAAACAATAATATCCACACATAATTTTATTATGCAGTCCCAACTCCCTATTCCATTATACTTGTACTTAAGTACTTTTGAAATGTACTTGGTCTGTACTTAAGTAAATTTCAAAAACCAGTGTCAATGAAAAGAACTTGTACTAAAGTACATTTCAAAGTACTTTGGCACAGCCGTGATTTGTTTGTGTGTGGTAGTGGTTATAAATTATATATATAAAGCTCCGTGTATCTGGCATTTAAAAATGTTGTCCAGAGGCATAAAGTACATTATTAAAAACCTATATAATATAATATAAACCTGGCATACCTACGCAGTTGTCATGCCTTAATGGTAAACATTATTAACAACTATGTGTAAATTATCTCCAAGGCTCATCGAGAACTGACTTCTTCATAGGACACTAACTTGATACGGGCAGACGATGTCAACACCTGAATGTGTACACCTTCTTCATTAGTTCTTAATAGCGACAGATATTAGGCCTCAAAGTTATCAATCTGAGACAGAAGTGCTACACTTCTAAAGTAAAACAGTTGGGAGCAAACATATTGCTTAGGAGCACACACGCTTTGACTAATTAAAATGCAAACTTTAATGTATTGTGGCATTTTATTAAGCAAAACTTTATATCAACAATAAATTATGTATAATGTTCTGAATTATTATCTCTGCTACTAATACAACATTTTGTTTGTAAAAAATTCCAGATATAGTTATGTAATTTGACCAAGCCATGCATGCTGTCCGATAATTTTTTTTATATTTACAACCATAACAGTTGAAGTGATTGAATGCTTTTATTAAATTATGCACATTTATTTTGACTCTATGTATATCAGTATAGTATTAACACAGGGAACACTCCCTCCTTTATATTCGGAGAGCCTCTTTGTTAAATTTTGCACAGGCACAAGTTATTTCATTGTTTAAACTTTAAAGAAACAAAAAACTGGTTTAGTTATTTCGTAAAGATGTTTTCCTTTCTGTAACTGATGCCCCAAGTACAGGGGTGCCTGCTTAGGCCTTTCTACCTATAGCCTTAGGCCAAAAGTCATCATTCAGTTGCTACTATTTATCAATCGACAATTTGCTGGGCTAGCCTGTAAGCAGGAACAGAGAAAGGGATTAAATGCCATGCCCAATTTGTTTGATGGCCCAAAGTTGCTTGGAAGGGTAGTAATTAATGGACAAAATTCCAAGCTCCACATTGAAACTAAAGCAGTTTATTTAGTTGCAGGCATAAGATTATACTTGCAAATGCGTCTAGGTCGTGGCAACTTCGGGCCCTGGGTATGTGGACCATTGAAATGTATGGCTAAAATGTTGTTTCCTGTTTTAGGCGCCCGACATCGCTGTGAGCAGCCTTGTCACCAGGGGGCATGTGGTGTCTGCGAGGGCGTCACCGAAGTGACGTGTCGGTGTGGGTCACTGACAAAGGAAATGCCGTGTGAGGTCGCATTGACATACACAGGTAGGATAGTGGTGACACTGTGCAGGGGGCTTAGCCAGTTACCTGTCTACCCAAGACAGGCCAAGATGGGTAATTACAACTGATAAGACTGGTGGAATTGTGAGGGGTCCAACAGATTAACTAATAGTTCCAAGTCTAGGTGCCCACATTAATGACTATCATTGGCACAACTGGTAGTGAAACGAATCAAATGGATCAGTGTTAATTAAATAAATGGCTCAAATGATGCAGGTTTGACATTGAAAAAACTAAACCGTGAATGGCCTCCACGCAAGCCGTGTGTGCGCTAAAAGGCAAACTTTGGATAAATGATGGCAACAAATTATTTTTGTGCAACTACATTGTGGTGTATATAGATACATACAGTTTTTGACATACATACATTTGAGTACAAATTTCACTAAAATTATTGAATGATGCAATAAGTGAAGCACTTATATGTGTTATGATCCTTAGGTGATGGTTCTTAGCGGATCCATTATGTTTGCCCATCCACAGAGAAGTGGAATTGCTGAGTCTGGAACATTTTGTTAGACATGTTAATGTTGTTTTAAAAAATAAGTTTTTTGTCAATTCTAAATAAGTTAGGATAAGTTTGCCCATTTCATGAATTGTCAATAATTTATGGTGAGTATAACAGTGAAAGGAGGCTATTTTCATGGTAAATCTTAACATCGACTGATATTGGTGATTGCAGCTGACGTTGGCATCATATTACATTAAAAAACCAAACAGAAGTCAACACGTATTGATAGATGATGTATTGACATTCATGTATTTACAGGGCACATTATTAACCAAGAACTGAATGTAATGTTTTATCTGAACAGTGGTAATTCTTTGGTGGTGCATCTGTTGTGCTAACATATTTTAAGGGTGTTTTAAGGATCATCTCAGAATGATATCAGACAAAATTACCTTTGTTTCGGGGTGAGGGTGTCTGAGGCAGTTTCGTTTGGTGGCAGACATCGGTATTTCACACTTCTGGCTGATACAGTTAATATTTTGATATCAACATATCAATGTTTACAAACTGTCATCTGAGGAGATTGGGAAGCTGAGGCCAGATGAAAGTTGTCGTCTGATATCAGACGTTGGCGTTCCATGATGATCCCTTCATTATCAATACTTTTATAATAAACGCTAATACTTCTTTGAGAACCAGTCATAATTCATGTTTAAATCAATCAAACGTGACCATCACATCTATTGTAGAGGAGAAGCCATTCAAGTGTGACCGTCGATGTAACAAGAAGAAACACTGCGGGCGACACCGCTGTGCACAACTCTGCTGCGTGGTTGGTATAAGTGATGTCACAGTGAGAAATTATGTATAGAGTTCCCAGGAAGTTCAAAAGATTTCACAACAGTTTGTTCATAAGGCCAGACATCCCAGGTGAAATGGTGTTTTTTTACAAAAAATTCTTTAAATGTTCTGCCAGATTATTATACCTTTCAAATCAAATCGTGACATTTATATTGCGCCGTTCCAACAATCGTTGCTCACGGCGCCTTACAGAATGTTCGGGAAAACAGGTAAGTCTTAAGGTTTGATTTAAAATCAGTGTTTGTCATTGTTGTTGCAGTCAGCTTTTGCGGCAGCAAGTTCCATAGTGTTGGGGCTGCCACGCAAAAGGATCTATCACCCCAGCGACGCGTTGCACGTGGTACACATAGATGATTGTGTTCACTGGAGCGCAACAATCGAGTTGGCTGACGTCGGGTCACACATTTGGTGATATACTGTGGTGCACAGCCAGTCAGTGCTCGGTGCGTGAGTAGAAGTATCTTATACTCTACTCTAACTGCTATTGGCAGCCGGTGCAGCTTGATCAATAGAGGTGTGACATGACAGAACTTCCTGGCGCCGTCGACAAGGCAAGCCGCCCAGTTCTGTACTCTCTGCAACCGTTCTAGTTGTTTCACAGGCAGTCGGTGGAGTAATGCATTGCCAACGTCAAGTCTGCTGGTAACAAACGCATGTATAACTTGTTCTGTCGCTGCAGGTGTTAGATAACGTCTTATTCTTGCAATATTTCGGAGATGGAAAATTGCAGATTTACAGACCGCAGTCACGTGCGTCTCCATCTCCATCTCGGCATCGAACTGTACACCAAGATTCCGTACATTCTGAGTTACAGTGACCAAACAGTCTCCAATGCATAGTGTGCGCAGCTCAATTTGTCATAGTTGTTGCGCAGAGCCGAACACGATGACTTCTGTCTGTAAGTCATTCAACTTAAAAAAGTTTGTCATCATCCACGTCCTGATCTCCGCTACACATTCTTCAATACGGAAGACAGCCACAGCAATGTTCTCTTGGTGGGGTTTCACTGAAATGTAGATTTGAGTATCATCCGCGTAGAAATGACACATCAAATTGTACTTGCGAATAATCTTAGCAACTGGTGCTAAATAGATGGAGAATAGCTGAGGACCCAGCACGGAGCCTTGTGGTACCCCGTATACCAGAGGACGAGCAGGCGATGTAGCACCATGAATGTGGACTGACTAGACTCTGTCTCTCAGGTATGACTTAAACCAGTCCAGTGCATCTTGGACCACTCCGATATCATGTGAGAGTCTATGCAACATCACTTCATGGTCGACGGTGTCAAATGCAGCCGATAGATCCAGGAGAACCATGATGACAACATTCTGATTGTCCATTGCGTGCAGGATGTGATTCTGCACACAGACAAGGGCCGTCTCAACGCTGTGATTCGGCTTGTACGCTGACTGATAGGGCTCACAGAGATTGTGCTCTGACATGTGAGCTGACAATCTCGCAGCAACGACACGTTCTATTGTCTTCGATAGATAGGGTAGATTTGACACGGGTCGGTAGTTATTCAAGACAGTTTTGTCTAGACTCGGTTTCTTGAGTACTGGCCTGATGTGCGCTTCCTTCAAGTGTGAAGGCATTACCCCCATTCTCAGAGACAGGTTAACAATTGTCATGAGCACAGGTACAACATCGTGTGCACAGTCTCTAAGAAGCCATGTCGGAATGGGATCAAGTTCACAAGTTTTCACTGGCGATGACTTCAACAACATTCCAATTTCAGCCTCAGTGGCTGGCTCAAATGCAGTCAGCAGACACGTCTGCGGTGCATCATCAGCAGAGGCATTTACAGTGGTGACATTCTGATTTAGTTCAGACCAAATTTTCGAGATCTTTTCTGAGAAGAAATCCGAGAACCGCATTGCCAGTGTGTCAGACGAGTCACATGGCGGTAGTGGTGTGCCATTATCAGTGTGTAGGAGCTTGGCAACAGTCTTGAACAGCTGCTTCTGGTCACCAGATGCATCAGCAATTTGATTCGTGTGGTATTCAAGTTTTGCACGGTGCACAGACGAAGAGACGAGCTGGCGCTGGAGGCAGTAGGCAAGCCTGTCAGACTCCAGTCCAGATTTTCTCCATGTTCTTTCCAGTTGTCGTCTAACACATTTTTGCGATCGTATGCCATCATTATACTATGGCGTGTGTGGTCGTACAGTCACTGTGCGGTTCTTTAACGGTGCTTGCTTGTCAATGATAGCCGCAATGGTTTCATTGTACATGTCAACAGCATGGTTCATGTCATCAGACAGATGATTTCACAGTAGCAACGAACGGATTTCATCACATATCGCAGTGGTATCGATCTGTCGATAGTTTCGACTCATCGTCGTTACCCGGACGTTTGGTGGTTTCACGAGTTGTAGTGTGCAATGAATTGCCGAGTGGTCTGACATGTGTGGGATGTCTGTTCATATATTGTTCAGAAACGTATCAGATGAGCGCGTTATAAGCAGGTCAATGGTATGTCCGGCAACATGCGTCGGGACTTCCACGTGCTGAGTAAGATCTGCTGCAATTAGAATGTTTTGAAAGCGCTTAGTGTCATTGTCTGATGTATTGTCCATGTGGAAGTTAAAATCACCTGCGATCAGCATGTTTGACGTATACATCGACATGGTGTCCAACAAATCACCAAATTCTAGGAGAAATTCCGCAGTTGTAAAGCCATTCTTGGAGTTTGGCGGGGGGCGATAGACGACAAGAAGACGAACAGATTGAGTATCATTGCTGAGTTGTAGACACATCGATTCAAATGTATTTGATTTTGGCATCTCGAGATGTCGCATTGTGAAGCCAGACTTGTAGACGACTGCAACACCACCACCGGTGCCGTACGTTCTCGGGACATGTCGTAGTTGGTAACCAGCAGGTGTGATGCAACCAGTAGAGACGGAGTCATCAGCACTCAACCACGTCTCTGTGATGGCGAGTATGTCTAGATCATTGTCCTCAATGAGGTCACATATCACGGTCGCTTTCCCCGCTTGCTTCGTGTCACACACCGATCTGGCATTCAACAAGCAGAAACACACTTGGCGTACAGATGGTATGTCACATACACTGTCGAGTCGAATCAAATTCGATGTGTAGGTTTCACATTTCATGATGACCGATGATGGGAAGCGAGGAGTAATCAGTACTGGAATGGGTCTTTGTTTTGACCTCCCTGCCCTACACCCCCTGCTAGTCTGCTGATTGTTCACACGTTCTAGTTGTCTTAGTGGTGCCACACAAGCATCTATTGAAAGGTAGCATCCAGTAACAATAGAACGTCCAATTCGCAGTAGATCCAGTCTATTGTATGTGATCATGCTGTGGCAGTGCATTGTTCTTGTTGTCGTCACACCTGGTCAATCGGCTACAATGTTGTGACACAGGTGCAGTTCACTATACTGGTACGCATTGCATATACATTACAAAAATGCTAAAATGTCATTAAGTACTTGTTAAAATGGCGCAGTCCACCTTCGACCTGAGACATTCATAAAAACAACTCTAAAATTGCACTGCTGTTCCACGGTTAAAAACAGGTAAAAATGTAAAATATCCACGAGCTTGTTTTGGTGCAACCACATAGAGGCACGACACAAATCATACCTTTGTATGCATACTATCAATAAAGTTCACTTCTATGACAATTACATACCTCTAAGTGAGTTTTAGTCGTGGATCAAGTGTGTCGATATCATGTAATCATATCCATTGTGCAATCTTTGACTGCCATTTTCTCCCAACAAAATTCTTCAAATTTCTGCATTTGGAAACGGGATATCTCTGGGAGTAATTATGCTATATAAATAAGGTTTTCAGTGTTGCATTCAGCAGATTCCGCTCTGTGAACTGATCAGACACTTTTTTAAAATCATCAATATTAAAAAATATAAGAATATTTGTTGCCAAAAACAATTTTTTTTGTCGAACTTACCAAAAATATTTTTAAAAGTAAAAATTAAACATATGGAAAAATGCTCTGACCATTTCACAATAGAATGTTTACAGAACATTGATTTGCAAGAATTATAATTATAATTTGCTGAAAAAAGAATGGCAGTGTTTAAAAATTTACCAATATTGGCTTATAATAACAGCCATTTTGTTTGTTACCATGGAAACGGGGGTCTGGCAAAAAAATGTTCAATATATTTTTACTCAGTATGATCCAATCCTTACTTTGAGCTGAAAAAATTGTACAATTTGCCCAAATTAAAAAGTAATCCTACCTACCTACTGTGTCTGGCCTTAAAACTAAACTTAACCTATGTAAGCACTTTCTATGTCAAATATGAAACTCCACATCGCTTTAAGATTATCTGAAATTACTGTTGTTTTGTGCAAAAATCCCTAAACAATTTCTTTAGGAATGTGCAATTCCATCCTAAATCTTTTTCCCTTGTGTCTTTCCAGTATCATGCATACTCATTGCCATTTGTCCGTGTGCCTGTGAAATTAAGTCCCTCTGCATTTAGAGCTACAATAGTTTTTTATGATAATCATCTCATATAAACTTGCAGTATAGTGTTGAAAAGAATATATTTTGTGGAGAGTTTGTGTCCAAACAATACCATTAATATTGTACCTACAGCTCTGTCTTTTATTCCAAATTATGTAAAATCACGTACAACACTTGAAACTATCCTGTAACTTATACATGTTTCCCCTATTACTGAGCAGTCATGTGACATTCAAGTCATGTGGCATTCAAGTCATGTGACATTCAAATGGCTACTCTGTGGCAGGACACTGAGCATCGCTGTGACCAGGTCTGCGGGGGCAAGTTGACATGTCATTTACACCGCTGCGAGGAACCGTGTCACCGCGGCAACTGCCCCACCTGCTGGAGAGTCAGTGAGTTCAACAGCGAGGTCTAGAAATCTTCATAGAAATATTTTTTTTATTAAACTAAAACATCTAATGTAGGTTAATGCTGGTTTGTACAGATGGTGTGAATCTTATGAGACCTCGGAATGCTCTATATAGGGGGTGGGCATGGTGGGAATATATTTTGTTGAAATATACTGTAATCAAAATGTAGATAATTTTGATGTTGTGTTGCTATGATATTGTCTCTTATACAACACTCGGGCACTTTTAGATAAACACAAGAAAATTATTCTATTCTTGAAACTGATGGTGATACATAGACAAATAGAAGAGGTGGTGTTGAGGGTGGATGGCTAAATAACCACATCCTGCTTTGTGAAATGTTGTCAAAACTGCATGTTCCGTGTCTCACTCAGTTCATCAGATGTTTCAGTTCCTCATTTTCACTTTCTGTTAATACAAAACTTTTGAATTTAACAATGAGACCAATACCATGTCAACAGTTTAATTAATTAATCTAAAAAATGTACATTAATTCTCTTGTAGGTTTTGATGAGTTGCGATGTCACTGTGGGGCGGAGGTGATCTACCCCCCTGTTCCTTGTGGCACTCCACCCCCCGAGTGTCGCCGTCCCTGCACCCGACAACACCCTTGTGGTCATCGCGGTAAGGACAGGTTTGATAATGGAAATGTTTATCTATGGTTTATGAAGACAATACAATTTTATAGATCTAATTCTAATATAAATCAAGCTGATGTAGGTATTTGTGGTATTAAAAATCAGATAGATTAACACCGGCCAATTTCTACTGGAAACAGGCTGCTGAACTACTGCAATAAAAAAAATTTTGTTGTTAAATATATCCATATCTAGAAATTTATCACAGTCTGTTGCCAGATACTCGTGGTTGCATAAGTTGGCAAACTCAAAGCATGTTAAGCAATACATGGGGAGTTGCTTTGTGACAAGTTCAAAACCTCTTCTCGTTTTATTGAAGATGTAGAAATTAGTGCTACTTCCAAGTGATTAAATGATTATGGCTTAAAGAAGGGCACCTTCTGAGTTCTTGCTGTCGTTTTAGCTGTTTACAAGAAGTGTTGCATATTCATCTCTTCAGTGGTTGAAAATACCTTCCTATGTGCAGAACTCGATAGCAGGGATATATGGTCTGATGTGAACTCACAGGACTACATTGGTGTGGCGGTGTAATGATCATATAATTATGGTCTTTGTAGACTGGCTTTTGTTGCAAGTCTGTTGACCATTCCACTCCACCCACATCATGACATGCACCTTTCCCAAAGGCTTTCAAATGATGTCTTACATTCGTTCCTAGCTTTATTAGAAGCTGAGTTATGGATGTTTATGTAACGACCAGTATGCGAATCAGGTCAGAGTTCAGTGACCTATATCTTCAATAATAGTTGACCTAGAATTTTTATAATTTGCAGTTTTGATATTCACATGGGAGCCAACACATGTGCTAAATTTAATCAAAATTGGAGTTGGGTAATGTTTTCAGTGATTGATTTGACGTGGAATCACCCAACCACAATAATAATAACGCAGGGGAATAAATTGCTCCAACTGTGCCACCTAGTGACTGAAACATGTTAGTGCATATTGATGCCATTGTGGATTGTTGTAAAAATTGCAAGTTCCACACCATGAATTGGTGGAGGGGAGGGGGGGATTTAACCAATGGCATAACTTGTTTTGAACTGTACACACTGCTGAGACCATTGTGTCGTGCCATGAGAGAGGGTGGAGATTACTATGTGTCACATGTCCTGTGTTACAGTAAGCCACCCGTGTCACAGTGAGGACAACTGTCCACCCTGCACCCAGCTCACAGAGAAGTGGTGTATGGGGGGCCACGAGGTAAGCCATGGGGCGGGAGGAGAGGGGAAGGGGATCATGGAAGTGTTGTCATGGTAACTAGGCCAGTAACCTGGAGTCTGTGCCTCACCTGTCGACGGTGTCTTGTATCGGTGTCAAATTTATTATCACTAGTTTAGTTTCATTTGCAACACCACCATTGTCTAAATTGCTCTCATTGCCACTATTAATTTCACTGTCATTGACTTGCTGATTCTCCATCAGTTTCACTTCTGTGTACATTGCGTAGCGTTATCACATATGTGACAGGCGAGAGCAGTTCAAACAATCAGGTACGTTTCGCAGAACTGAGTAAATGCTAAAATACATTTGCGGGAGTGAAAGTATCGATTATAATTTATTTTCATTTTTAGAAACAAATGTTTAAAAAGTGTTTTGGATTGGATGGTGTATGATTTAATAAATAAATACCTAACTTTGATGTTGTCTGTCACACAACCTGTATTCTTTGGGTAGATCAATTCATATCTTCCCAACAAACTGACTTACATGGATGACACTGATATGTTTCCCTTTAACCTGATGTTTACAATGTCATAATGCAAAAATGACTGGTCTCAAGGGAGAATAATCAAGTTACCAAAGAAGGGAAATTTAGCAGACTGCAGCAATTGGAGGGGAATTACTCTACTCTCCATACCAAGTAAAATTTTCTCTAAGATCATCATGACGGGAATGAAAACAACAGTAGACAAGCTTCTCCGTCCAGAACAAGCAGGCTTCTGAAAAGGGAGAGGAACAACCGAACACATCTTCACTTTGCGGAACATTCTAGAACAATGCAATGAATGGCAGAGAAAAATATATGTCAATTTTGTAGATTTTGAAAAAGCATTCGACAATGTGCACAGAGAGAGCCTTTGGAAAATCCTGAGGCACTATGGAATTCCAGAAAAGCTGGTTTTATTGTTGCTGTTGGACTGTTGTTGCTGTTGTCACTGGACTGACAACGTTGTTGTCACTGTCATAGACTGCTCATGTCACTGATGTGTTGATTTTTTGTCAACAGAAGCGTAAGAACATCCCGTGTCATCTGACCGCCATCTCATGTGGTCTGCCTTGTGGACGTCAACTGTCTTGCGGTCAACACAAGTGTCAACGCAGTTGTCATAAGGTAGTTACGTAATTCCATTGGTCATTGAACAGTCATCATAATTTTTTTCAACTGCAATTATATATTTTTATATAATTTTAGAAAGTTGTTGCAAGGTACAGGAAAATGTATCGTAAGCTATGATTCATAGCTAACACTTGTTGGCTTGTGTGTAAATATTTTAAACTTAGCTCAAGCTGCTCAACCCAGATAAAAGTGTCACTGCAGTTACAAATATAGTTGCAGATGTTCAGGCTTTTGAAGGAAATTTGTCTTCATTAGAAGTCATTAGTAGTTAAAACAAACAAAATTGTGTTAGTCAGTTTCTGTAGACTTGTTGCTGTGTTCAGGACAACAGCGTGCTCTTATTAAGCCAACTGCATATATTACATAAGCTAAAATGTGAACACCAACTGACCAGATTTATGATAGACTAAAGCAATGAGGGAAGGGGTTTCAATTGGTCATGTTGTTGCTGTGTTCAGGGAGAGTGTCTGACGGACGGACAGACCTGTAGGCAACCATGCATGACGCTGAGGGAATGCGGTCATCCATGCAGTGAACCATGTCACGCCGGCCACGCATGTCCAAAGACATCCTGCAAGACAGAGGTAGTGATTAACTATAGGAGTAGAAACAGTAACTTCACAGTTGTGATTTAGAATTATTCAAATGCCTTGCTTTTAAATGTACACAATCTGATTGTTTTTATTGTAACCTCATGTTATATGTGCACCTTTTTAGACATCTTGGCCATCCTGATTTTTATCATATTTGGCTAGTATCTGTTTTTTACTATTATCTGTTTAATTTTAATAATTTTGTGAATGCCATGTTTATATTTCACATCTATGGCTTAGCATGAGGAATATTAAAGAAGAAAATAATAGCAATTTAAATAGTGATTAATCAGTAAAGGAAAATAATTGATACATAACTGGATGTTTTCTAAATAAATTAAATTACTAAAATACTCGTAAGTCAGCAAACAGATATTTTCTCATAAATAATGCATTGATGTGACAGATAATGATCGGCATTAAATAAACAGTTGTAATTTACACACCATATTTGGATTAGTTGGGTGTATTTCTTTCATGTCAACCAGTCCTAAATAGGTATGTTTTATAGGTGACATAGGATGATCGTCTTCAATGTGATATTGAGTGTGACAACAGATCTCATTCATGATGTCTGAATCTATAATTTGGACTACACACTTAAATGACCATAATGTTGACCTTGACCCTGTTTCAGGTGACCTTGTCCTGCGTGTGTGGCTTCAGGACAGAGAAGGTGATGTGTTGGCAGCAGAGTGGCAAGGACGGATATCAGAAGTAGGTCATGCCGTCATACAGTGTTAGATATCTCAACCTCAAACTCCCCTCCCTCCCTCCAGTCTGTCTCCCTCTCTCACTCTCTATCCCCCTCTCTGCATCCCTTTCTTTCTCACTCTCATCCCCCCTCCATCCCATTCTCACTCCCTCCCTCTGTTACACCCTCCGTCAGTCACTCCCTCCCTCAGTCACTCCTTCCCTCAGTCACTCCCTCCCTCTGTAACTTCCTTCCTCAGTAACTCCCTCCCTTTCTCTCTGCCTCCCTTTTTTTTGCTCCATACTTCCCTCCCTCTCATTTGCCTCCCCTTCCTCTCTCCATCCCATTCTCTATCCCTCTCCCTCCCCATCTTCTTCCATGTCTCCCTCCCTACCCCTATTCAACTCTCCCTCTTGCCCACCCCTCTCTTCATCACTGTCAATCTGTTCCTCCCAATCTTCCTCCCATCTGTCCCTTTTAACGTCTGTTAAAATAGGATTTTTATAAATACAGTGCAACACGCTTATAATGAACTACTTTGTGGGTAGCTAATGAGTTTGTTATATCCGTGAATTAATTATAAGCGTGTACAAGGTGGCAGTGTTGTATGTGACAGTTTTAAAACAATTCGCCAGTGGCCGGTTTCACGAAACAGCTAAGAACGTTTTTAACGCTAAGATGATTGTCTTAATAAATGACGTTATTTTTTTAAATATAAGCGAACATACGAATTTACGCACTCTCGCCACTGGCTGTCTTGAAAACGATACCATGGCGGACTTTGAATCTGCTCAGCCAGCCTGTGTTGGACGTGAATTCTGGAACGTTCAGCTTTGCTGCTATTTCATCTGCTTTAGCCATTAGAATTGGCCCGTTTATAGGGATGTTCTGTGAAGTACGGATGTCACAAAACCACTTGAAGAGTGCTGCCTCGACTTGAGCGAATGGGGACAGTCTAACTCGTTTTCTTCTGGGGCAGGCATTTGTCTCCCACTGCTGTAGAAGTTTATCGCGATTCTTCAGGATGGTGCTTAGGGAACTAGGAGCGATGTCGTTTTCTTCTGCCACAGCGCACTTTTGTCATCCATCATCTACGGATCGAATGATGTCAATCGTAGTCTCTAGATCTAAGCACTTGCGCTTCTGACCCAGCATTGTAAATCGGCGTGAACAGTATGACTTTCGTCTGATTAACAACTTATAAACGGGCCTATTTATACAGAATCACATATGCCAGCTGTCTTAACAAAGTCTGTATCAAATACAAAACAGAATGTGTGAACAAAATGTGTGAACAAAATGTGTGAACAAAATGTGTGAACAAAATGTGTGAACAAAATGCGTGAACAAAATGTGTGAACAAAATGTGTGAAATCTGGCTTTGCTTATTGTAATCGATTCGATGATGAAATAAAAGCGATTCTGTAATCAGCTCACATAAGGTGAGTTCACAACATGTAATTCACACTTCTACATGCACCAGTGTTTAGTTAGACATAGCTTAGTGGACAGTTAACAATGACCTTTGATGACTCCCTCATTGACCTAAAACACACAGAATGACACAGGCTAATCTGCTTTGAAGAAGTCCTCCATTGACGTTTGTTTGCTGTTGGCTAGGGCACCAGACAACAGGAAATCCTTAAGCCAGTCACAGTGCGCTGTATCGTCGTCTGACTGCGTAGCCCTGTTACGAATGATTTGCCTCATTGACCTAATTACTTCGGCACTGGCGCCCTGCGCGGCCACGACATGGCTTCCAGGTCATGGGCGGGAAGTATTTGCAAACAACCGGGCGATTTTCTGTTGGACAGAAATTCGTTATACGGCGAAATTTGTTTGGGAAAATGTGTTCGTTATAACTGTGAATTCGTTATACCCGTGATCGTAATATGCGTGAACATTTATAATGGAAAAGATAGGGGAAAAATGCGTACGTAAGAAATTGTTTCGTTATATCCGTCTATTCGTTGTATGCATGTTCGTTATAAGCATGTTGTACTGTATCACAAATTATGGCGCAGCGTTTATTAATTAACACGTAAATTGGAAATAGTTGCTGTCCGAACTTCAGGCATTTCCGAATTTAAACTTTTTGTCATACATCTCTGTCATGCCCACACAACATCACCATCAAGTATCTGGTGAAAGGACACACTTTCATGTCAACTGACTCCGGGCATGCACAGGTCGAGAAAGGTATGAGGTCCAAGAAGAATGTCTACAACATCTTGGATTTTGCAAGCGTGATAGCAAATCTGGAACAGTCATTCTTTTGAGTCATGCAGATTTTCGTTCTCGAGAAAATGGTGTAAGTTCAGCAAAATACACGAAGAAGCCGACATTGGGTCTCGTGAGTGTGGTACAATTCAGAAGGGGGTCAAGCAAACTCTTCTAGAAATGCGGATTGACTGAAGATGAGTTCCAGTCAGGTGAATTCCTGATGAGAAGGACAGCGACCCATCTTCTCAGAGGAGGAACTTTCAATGTGAAAGATGGACCTCGTGGTGTGCCACAGAGCAAGTGCAATGACATTGTCAGAAAGCTTGGTCCGTTGATGCCAGAGTTCAGTTCTGGAGCGGAATGCCTATCAACGACACTTCTATCGACATGACTGATGCCGAGTGAAACAATGAAGACTACCTTACCTGTCGTAGCTTTTGCTTTTATACCGGTACTTTTGTTTAATTGCTGCTTTAAAGCAAGAATGTCAATCTACGATGATAATTTGTGTGGGAGTAAGTGACACTAAGTCACCAGAAACACTGTAACACCCGAAGTACTGATATATAATAGTCATTGTTGTAAATACACAATTAATGGCCAGCTCCAGATGTAGTTCTTTCTGACATGATTTAATAGCACTTGCTTCCTTTTGTCATATAATTGTTTTGATATCAATCGCCTAATAAAATGACAAAAGGGGATAAGTGACGCTAAGTCACCAAACACTGTAAAACCTGAGTACTAGTCATTTCTAGTCCTTTGGGCCGGAGATGCAAGGGACTATTGCCATCACTCTGCGTCCGCCGTTAGCTGCCATATCTCAGAAACTGTTCAGTAACTTTTTCTCTAATTTTGTATGTACAAATCTTAGGGTATTGCCACTATGCACGAGAAATCTGTATTTAATTGAATCATTCTTAGGGCCCCCAAGGGTAAGAAAAACAGGTAATTTGTTGCATTTTGCCTATTTTTTCAAAAACTGTTCAATAACTTTTATCTAATTTTGCATAGATGTATCTTAGGGTGCTACCACTATACACAAGAAATCTGTATTTGATTGAATCATTCTAAGGGCACCTCAGGGGTCCCCAAAGTGCAACAGTTTTATATTATCTAGTGATGTGGTTTTGAGAAGGGCCCTTGAGACCACACCCAACAGTAGATTTTGTGTATTGTGCCAGAAACAGTCACCAGCCTCACACCACTCTGCATTGTTCCATTGAGACCTTGACCAATCTTTAATTGGTCACAGGCAGAGCAGACACATTTGACCCCTGTTAAACTGAACAGTTCCCTGCAGCTTTTAAACTGTATCTTAAAAACTATTGATTTATATAATTGCAAGTTGTGTTTATTTTGATGTTCATTTAATTATTATAAAATGGTATGACTGTGGTGTCTATTGGTTAAAGATGTATTGTCACCTGTAGGTGACAAACATAGAAAATTAATATTCTGGACAACTATAGAGTGAAATATCCTACACTTTATTGATATCAAATGCATTCTACTGTTCTGTTTACACTTGCCATGCCTTGTGTATACATGGTACTATGTAAATCAATAGACTAATAATTACAGATTCACAATATAGTTGAAACCTGAAACAACCAAATGTCAACCATTAGAAGAGTTGACATAGTTCCGCTATACACAATAAATTTGTATTTGATTGAATCATTCTAGTGTCATCAGCATATAGTAGAACATACATTTTCAGGAAAATGTCTACATCATCATCACTAAGGTTGTTGTAAATTCCAGCAGCTGCCATGTCAACTCCCTTATAATTATGACTAACAGTGTTAAAAATTATTCAGGTAAATAGCAAATAACAAAGGAGACAAGTTTTCTCAAAGCTGTAAACAACTTGCCTATGCAGCTTAATAGTGTAATGCCACGATAGTTGTCTGGATCATCTATTGACCCCTTCTTTTTGTATATAGGCTTAATGATCCCAATACACCAATCTGTTGACACAATGCCATATAATAGAACTAGGTTAAACATCTTCACAATAACTATAATTAGTTTTGTGGGCCTGTTTAGGGCCGCCCAAAATGTAAATTTTCCTAGTATTTCCCTACTGCACTGGGCAGCTGTAAGCTTGTGTATTAGATTTGCTTCCGCCACTGAAGTCTTGATAACTGGATAGTGAACAACGTTGGCAAATTTAACCCGTCCCCGGGTAAACCCGGGTTGGGCTAAACCTCCATTTTGGGCTAAACTGGGTTAAACCCGGGTTAAACTATTTTTAACATTCAGAACTATGTAGCATTTCTGAACAATCACTAAGGATTAATGAACATTTGTGCACAATGTGACCCACTTGGGACTGAGGGGCAGGTTTAATTAATCTATTCAGCAATTGGAGGACACTGCTTAGGCCTCACTGTGGACACTGTCACTCACAGTGTTGTGTATTGTCTTAGTTGGTGAGTTGAGCTAATCAACTTGACCATGAATCAGTGGTGGCTCTGGTTACTTTAGAGGATGGAGGATGAATCCAGTTGTTGGCAGTGAACACTAGTGCTGAGAGGGTAGATTACCACCTACCAGTCTCCAAAGCTCTATATTTTCAAAAACTATTCAATAACCTTTTTTCAAATTTTGCATAGATGTAACTGAGGGTACTGCAACTATACACAAGAAATCTGTATTTGATTGAATCATTCTAAGGGCACCTCAGGGCCCGCCAAAATGCAAAATTGTCCTGCTGTTTCTCTGCTGCTCCTTCCTGCAGCCCCGCTGATCTCTATTTTTATAAATACACATGGTCAAGTAGTTTATGCAACTGTGAATAATTGCTGAGCCGTAATATGCAGTAAATGCGCAAAAGAAAAACGTGTTTAGTCCGATATCTCAAAGGCACCTCGTTGTCACTTGCACCCTTTTGCCATTGCACGGCAGCACTCTCCCTCCCTCTCACCTGCCATTCTCCCTCCCTCTCACCCCTACTCTCCCTCCCTCTCTCCCCCCACTCCCTCTCACCACCACTCTCCCTCTCTCCCACGGATTTGATTTTGATTGATTTGATGCCGGATTTGATTGATTTTTGATTTGCCGGATTGATTGATTTTGATGATTTTGATCTGACGGATTTGACGCAGATTTGATGATCTTGATGAATCCAGCCTGCCGAGATTTTCTGATTTGATTGATGCGTGCCTGCCGGATTTGATTTCGATTTGATGATCTGATTGACTTTGACTTTGAATCAGCCCCGGATTGATTCTGCCGGATCTTGATTGATTTCACGGATTCGATGCCCAAGTTTTTGATTTGATGCGCCAAACGGATTTGAGTTCTTTGACGCATGGATTTTGATCTGATCGCCCGGATTTTGATGCTGATTCTCGATTTTGATTCTGATTGATTTTGATTGAACGCCGGCGTTCCGGATCGATTTCGCCGCAATGATTTTGATTGATCAGATCTGATGGATCTCGATCGACGTCTGGATCCGGATGTTCGCCAGCGTCGATCTCCTGATCTGATGCCAGATTTCGCCAGCGCCTGACGATCGTTGATTTTTGATCGCGGATCGATGATTCCGGATTGATTGATGGATTTGATTTTGATGGATCGTGCCTGGCGGATCGACGTTGATTTTGATTTGCATGATTTGAACTGATTGATTTTGATGCCGCAGCGGATCTGATCTGCCTGATTTTGATTTTTGATTTTGATTTGATTTTGATTGATTTTCCGCAAGATTTGATCGATTTTGATTTCCTGATTTGATTGCGCGGATTGATTGATTGATTTTGATTTTGTTGATCGATGGATTTGATTTCTCCCTCCCTCTCACCCCCACTCTCCCTCCCTCTCTCTCCTCCCACTCCCCCTCCCTCTCACCTCCCACACTTTACACCTGTGGTGACATGAGTAACACCGGCACTGACTAGAGTTACAAACATTTGGTGACTACAAGCCAATGGTGTATTTAATGTGGGTGTCAACACATCAAGCTAATGGTGTTATCTTACGGACTGGCCACATCCATGCCAGCTCTGCAGATGAAGGGCTGTCGGACGACCTGGGGAGCATTTAATTTTTGTGAGCTCATAAGCCTGCTTTTGCTCTTTAAAATGGAGTTCGCTCCTCAACAGTAATGTTGTGTACTGAAAGCTGTCAGTATGTGCCACTGATGCACACTTGCTGGTGTGTCACACAAATGGTGATATGACAGCGACTTTTAAAATGTTGAAAAATCTCTGTTAACTTAACAACAGATTCTGTTTAATGATGGATTTTTCATATGAGGCCAGTGTCTTAGTGTACCAGCCCCCAGATGTTGTAGATGTGTCCTGTTGTCTTACAGACTGGCTACGTCCATGCTGGCTCTACAAATGAAGGACTCCCAGGCGGGCGATACCATCGACATCTCCAACTTCATTCAGCAGTCTACACCTCGCAACAAACAGTTAGTCATTTTACTTCATCCGATGACATTTTAAAATATAACTACTGTATTAGTTTTAGCATGTAAATACCATATTTGTTCTTTTTAGCATACATGCCCGAATTAGCATACACCCCCCTTTTCCAACAGAGTCTGATGTCAGTATGTGACTAAAACTGATCACTGGATCTATCATTTATTGTAATTCCCTGTCAACCATTAACAATATCAGAAAGAAAGTTCCACCAGCATCCACAGCCTTTGCAAAGTTCCAGTATCCTTTTTACCAAAAAATGTATACATCACTGCCAGTTAGCTTCTGTTACGTTGACGTCTGTCATCCTGGCTGAACAAAGCTTTAAATGTATGCAGAGAATGGCATGGCCTGCTCTTTGACTTTGTCCGTGTCTTAGCACCACTGTCAAGCAGATCGTTTGTTTTCTGCTGTCCACTGCTGATTTATCTCTCCAATGAGAAGTAGTTTTTATATACGTGGTAACCATAAATGATTGACAAAAATGTGTTTTCCAATTTAGAGTGTCTATGGTGCCATGTTTATTTTTTAAATGGAAAAGAACGATCTAGTGGCACCACATAGTGGAGTACAGTATGATTTCCATGATGTGGTGCCATCATTTTTTCATTTTCACACTGGTTTGGGAAAAATTATTTTTGTAACCTTAAGAATATTCTTAACCATACCGTATGCTAAAAAGAATGAATACGGTACATTATATTTGCCATATATATTTTTTATTGTAATTTGATTGAATTTAATATACCTTTCAGTAAGAAATTGCTGCATTTACATATGTTTTTGCTGTGCATTGTGAATTTTAGCGATGCAAAGCACGCTGTGATGGAGAAAGTACCACGACTTGTTGCCATCATTGTCAACAAAACATGTTTCCTCCGATAGTCATTCTGGGCATACAAAAATGTGCATCGTGTGGGGTGTATTCCCGCAAACTATGCATTTTGATCCAAACAACTGTGATATGTGAGGTCATATGAAAATGTGGGCAAGAGTTTAATTGTATTCTAGACCTAATTAAATATTGTCTCTGTGATACGCAGAAGTAACATGGAAGAATTTGTTATACCTGTTGGTCTTTATTGTACATGGAATACCATCAGCAGATTCTGCAGTGATCTTATTCTACTATGCCTCCTGGGTTGGTGTTTCAGTCTGGAGTGTAACCAGGCCTGTGACCTTATGACCCTACTCTACCCCCTGGGTTGGTGTTTCAGTCTGGAGTGTAACCAGGCCTGTGACCTTATGACCCTACTCTACCCCCTGAGTTGGTGTTTCAGTCTGGAGTGTAACCAGGCCTGTGACCTTATGACCCTACTCTACCCCCTGGGTTGGTGTTTCAGTCTGGAGTGTAACCAGGCCTGTGACCTTATGACCCTACTCTACCCCCTGAGTTGGTGTTTCAGTCTGGAGTGTAACCAGGCCTGTGACCTTATGACCCTACTCTACCCCCTGGGTTGGTGTTTCAGTCTGGAGTGTAACCAGGCCTGTGACCTTATGACCCTACTCTACCCCCTGGGTTGGTGTTTCAGTCTGGAGTGTAACCAGGCCTGTGACCTTATGACCCTACTCTACCCCCTGAGTTGGTGTTTCAGTCTGGAGTGTAACCAGGCCTGTGACCTTATGACCCTACTCTACCCCCTGGGTTGGTGTTTCAGTCTGGAGTGTAACCAGGTGACCTTATGACCCTACTCTACCCCTGAGTTGGTGTTTCAGTCTAACCAGGCCTGTGACCTTATGACCCTACTCTACCCCCTGGGTTGGTGTTTCAGTCTGGAGTGTAACCAGGCCTGTGACCTTATGACCCTACTCTACCCCCTGGGTTGGTGTTTCAGTTTGGAGTGTAACCAGGCCTGTGACCTTATGACCCTACTCTACCCCCTGAGTTGGTGTTTCAGTCTGGAGTGTAACCAGGCCTGTGACCTTATGACCCTACTCTACCCCCTCGGTTGGTGTTTCAGTCTGGAGTGTAACCAGGCCTGTGACCTTATGACCCTACTCTACCCCCTGGGTTGGTGTTTCAGTCTGGAGTGTAACCAGGCCTGTGACCTTATGACCCTACTCTACCCCCTGGGTTGGTGTTTCAGTCTGGAGTGTAACCAGGCCTGTGACCCTATGACCCTACTCTACCCCCTGAATTGGTGTTTCAGTCTGGAGTGTAACCAGGCCTGTGACCTTATGACCCTACTCTACCCCCTGGGTTGGTGTTTCAGTCTGGAGTGTAACCAGGCCTGTGACCTTATGACCCTACTCTATCCCCTGGGTTGGTGTTTCAGTCTGGAGTGTAACCAGGCCTGTTACCTTATGACCCTACTCTACCCCCTGGGTTGGTATTTCAGTCTGGAGTGTAACCAGGCCTGTGACCTTATGACCCTACTCTACCCCCTCGGTTGGTGTTTCAGTCTGGAGTGGAACCAGGCCTGTGACCTTATGACCCTACTCTACCCCCTGGGTTGGTGTTTCAGTCTGGAGTGTAACCAGGCCTGTGACCTTATGACCCTACTCTACCCCCTGGGTTGGTGTTTCAGCCTCGAGTGTAACCAGGCTTGTGCCCAGCACGAGAGGAACCAACGAGTCGCCCTTGCCCTTGAGATCAAGAACCCTGACCTGTCAAGCAAACTTGGTCATCCGCCCTACCCACAGTTCATCAAGGACTTCGCCAAGTAGGTTGTTTTGTTAGATGGCTTTTTATACTGTTACATGCCAGTAGTGGTATTACTACACGGAAACCGGACATGAAAGAAGTGCCATTATGGTTTTTGGGCCATATTTTTGTCTTGAAATCTGTGTGTGTGCACGCGTGTGTGTGTGTGCATGCGTGCGTGCATGCATGTGTGTGTAGTCGTAAATTGTATCTATCTTTTTTAAGTCCTTGAAAAGGTTTTTAATGGGAAAGTTCACTGAAAGGTCTCAATATGGCTTTATTTAAGTAAACTTTGCCTGGTCTATTATTTATTCAAAGGTGAAATTGATTGCAAATCGCAGAGTGACCTGTTCCCTTAATGAAAAGATTTAGTTTGATCACCACATTAAAGGGAGACAAAAGGTAATTTTTTGGGGGGGTTATGCATCTAAAAGAGTAAATATAAACTAAACATTTGCAAATACAATCATATTTTTGATGTTGATGGTCTATTAGAAAAAAAATGCACATATCTTTGTCGTTTTGTATTGAGTTTGTTATGTAAAACATCTGCCATGTTAAAGGTAGCTAATCATTTGATATGTTGCAGACAGCATCCGGACTTTGTGAATGAAGTGGAGAAGGCTCTCTCTGTCCTCGTCAACACGGCTCAGCAGGTGACTTGTACAAATGTCTTTTTAAATGGTGCTTACACTGTTATTCACCAGGTGGCGCCACATGTCTTGTAATGCGTGTGTGTGTGCTACGTGGCCAAAATTATAGTAAATTGACTTTATGTCCACCTTAGTTATAACGTAAGCCCACACTCAGTCACAGCTTTGGTTCTAGAGGATTTTGGTCTTCATACTGTATCACATCAGACACATTAAACACTTTTTATTGGTTATCGATACTACATTTGATTTTGGTGAAACAAACATCTTCATTTTGTATTTCATCAGACTCATAAACATTTTTAATGATTGCTGAGACTACAGTTGAACCTTGTTTTATGGTCACTTTGGTAATACAGCCAACCCAAATTCTGCCTCTTGAAACAGTTGTTTCTCAATAATAATAATATTACTTTTGAACTGTTTTACTTAAATTATTACTGGTTAATAAACTCATGCGATCATCTGTTAAAATTACTAATTAATTATGTTTTAATATTATGAGGTAGCATAGAATTCACGTACAATACAACATGTCTGTTATGTGATAGTCGAAGCAGCCAAAGCGAAGTCATTCGTTCGCGCCGATGTCTTTCGAGCAGCGCCGAGCCGTGCACACGTTGGCCGAGTTCTATGGCTGCGAGACTCAGAGCTACGACCACGAGCCGAAGAAGAACATTGTCGCTACGGCCTACAAGTGAGTGGTGCCATCTGTTGCCAGTTGTTGCAGATCTTAGTTTCGTATCTGATACAACATTGTGTGGTGTTTCACAAGGTGAATGGTGTAATGTTATGTACTGAGGTATGGGGTAATGTTGGATGGAGTTCAGATGTATGGGGTGACGTAATGTTGGATGGAGTTCAGGTGTATGGGGTGATGTAATGAGTGATACAAAGAAATGGGGTGATGTAATGAGTGGTACAAAGGAATGGGGTGATGTAATGAGTGGTACAAAGGAATGGGGTGTTGTAATGAGTGATACAAAGGTATGGGGTGATGTAATGCGTGATACAAAGAAATGGGGTGATGTAATGAGTGGTACAAAGGGATGGGGTGATGTAATGTGTGATACAAAGAAATGGGGTGATGTACTGAGTGGTACAAAGGGATGGGGTGATGTAATGAGTGGTACAAAGGGATGGCGTGATGTAATGAGTGGTACAAAGGAATGGGGTGATGTAATGAGTGGTACAAAGGAATGGGGTGATGTACTGAGTGTACAAAGGGATGGGGTGATGTAATGAGTGGTACAAAGGAATGGGGTGATGTAATGAGTGGTACAAAGGAATTGGGTGATGTAATGAGTGATACAAAGGACTGGGGTGATGTAATGAGTGGTACAAAGGAATGGGGTGGTGTAATGAGTGGTACAAAGGGATGGGGTGATGTAATGAGTGATACAAAGAAATGGGGTGATGTAATGAGTGGTATAAAGGGATGGAGGGATGATGTAATGAGTGGTACAAAGGGATGGGGTGATGTAATGAGTGGTACAAAGGGATGGGGTGATGTAATGAGTGGTACAAAGGGATGGGGTGATGTAATGAGTCGTACAAAGGAATGGGGTGATGTAATGAGTGGTACAAAGGGATGGGGTGATGTAATGAATGGTACAAAGGGATGGCGTGATGTAATGAGTGGTACAAAGGAATGGGGTGATGTACTGAGTGGTACAAAGGGATGGGGTGATGTAATGAGTGGTACAAGGGAATGGGGTGATGTAATGAGTGGTACAAAGAGATGGGGTGATGTAATGAGTGGTACAAAGGGATGGGGTGATGTAATGAGTGGTACAAAGGAATGGGGTGATGTAATGAGTGGTACAAAGGGATGGGGTGATGTAATGAGTGGTACAAAGGGATGGGGTGATGTAATGAGTGGTACAAAGGGATGGGGTGATGTAATGAGTGGTACAAAGGGATGGGGTGATGTAATGAGTGGTACAAAGGGATGGGGTGATGTAATGAGTGGTACAAAGGAATGGGGTGATGTAATGAGTGGTACAAAGGGATGGGGTGATGTAATGAGTGGTACAAAGGGATGGGGTGATGTAATGAGTGGTACAAAAGGATGGGGTGATGTAATGAGTGGTACAAAAGGATGGGGTGATGTAATGAGTGGTACAAAGGAATGGGGTGATGTAATGAGTGGTACAAAGGAATGGAGGGGTGATGTAATGAGTGGTACAAAGGGATGGGGTGATGTAATGAGTGGTACAAAGGGATGGCGTGATGTAATGAGTCGTACAAAGGAATGGGGTGATGTAATGAGTGGTACAAAGGGATGGGGTGATGTAATGAATGGTACAAAGGGATGGCGTGATGTAATGAGTGGTACAAAGGAATGGGGTGATGTAATGAGTGGTACAAAGGAATGGGGTGATGTACTGAGTGGTACAAAGGGATGGGGTGATGTAATGAGTGGTACAAAGGGATGGCGTGATGTAATGAGTGGTACAAGGGAATGGGGTGATGTAATGAGTGGTACAAAGGGATGGGGTGATGTAATGAGTGGTACAAAGGGATGGGGTGATGTAATGAGTGGTACAAAGGAATGGGGTGATGTAATGAGTGGTACAAAGGGATGGGGTGATGAAATGAGTGGTACAAAGGGATGGGGTGATGTAATGAGTGGTACAAAGGGATGGCGTGATGTAATGAGTGGTACAACGGAATGTGGTGATGTAATGAGTGGTACAAAGGGATGGGGTGATGTAATGAGTGGTACAAATGGATGGGGTGATGTAATGAGTGGTACAAAGGAATGGTGTTATGTAATGAGTGGTACAAAGGGATGGAGGGGTGATGTAATGAGTGGTACAAAGGGATGGGGTGATGTAATGAGTGGTACAAAAGGATGGGGTGATGTAATGAGTTGTACAAAGGAATGGGGTGATGTAATGAGTGGTACAAAGGAATGGTTTGATGTAATGAGTGGTACAAAGGAATGGTGTGATGTAATGAGCTGTACAAAGGAATGGGGTGATGTAATGAGTGGTACAAAAGGATGGGGTGATGTAATGAGTGGTACAAAGGAATGGGGTGATGTAATGAGTGGTACAAAGGGATGGAGGGGTGATGTAATGAGTGGTACAAAGGGATGGAGGGGTGATGTAATGAGTGGTACAAAGGAATGGGGTGATGTACTGAGTGGTACAAAGGAATGGGGTGATGTAATGAGTGGTACAAAGGGATGGGGTGATGTAATGAGTGGTACAAAGGAATGGTGTGATGTAATGAGTGGTACAAAGGAATGTGGTGATGTAATGAGTGGTACAAAGGAATGGGGTGATGTAATGAGTAGTACAAAGGAATGGGGTGATATAATGAGTGGTACAAAGGGATGGGGTGATGTAATGAGTGGTACAAAGGGATGGGGTGATGTAATGAGCGGTACAAAGGAATGGGGTGATGTAATGAGTGGTACAAAGGAATGTGGTGATGTAATGAGTGGTACAAAGGGATTGGGTGATGTAATGAGTGGTACAAAGGGATGGGGTGATGTAATGAGTGGTACAAAGGAATGGTGTGATGTAATGAGTGGTACAAAGGAATGGGGTGATGTAATGAGTGGTACAAAGGGATGGGGTGATGTAATGAGTGGTACAAAGGGATGGCGTGATGTAATGAGCGGTACAAAGGAATGGGGTGATGTAATGAGTGGTGCAAAAGGATGGGGTGATTGTAATGAGTGGTACAAAGGAATGGTGTGATGTAATGAGTGGTACAAAGGGATGGAGGGGTGATGTAATGAGTGGTACAAAGGGATGGGGTGATGTAATGAGTGGTACAAAAGGATGGGGTGATGTAATGAGTGGTACAAAGGAATGGTGTGATGTAATGAGTGGTACAAAGGGGTGGAGGGGTGATGTAATGAGTGGTACAAAGGGATGGAGGGGTGATGTAATGAGTGGTACAAAGGGATGGGGTGATGTAATGAGTGGTACAAAGGAATGGGGTGATGTAATGAGTTGTACAAAGGAATGGGGTGATGTAATGAGTGGTACAAAATGATGGAGGGGTGATGTAATGAGTGGTACAAAGGGATGGGGTGATGTAATGAGTGGTATAAAGGGATGGAGGGGTGATGTAATGAGTGGTACAAAGGAATGGGGTGATGTAATGAGTGGTATAAAGGGATGGAGGGGTGATGTAATGAGTGGTACAAAGGAATGGGGTGATGTAATGAGTGGTATAAAGGGATGGAGGGGTGATGTAATGAGTGGTACAAAGGAATGGGGTGATGTAATGAGTGGTATAAAGGGATGGAGGGGTGATGTAATGAGTGGTACAAAGGAATGGGGTGATGTAATGAGTGGTATAAAGGGATGGAGGGGTGATGTAATGAGTGGTACAAAGGGATGGAGGGGTGATGTAATGAGTGGTACAAAGGAATGGGGTGATGTAATGAGTGATATAAAGGGATGGAGGGGTGATGTAATGAGTGGTACAAAGGGATGGGGTGATGTAATGAGTGGTACAAAGGAATGGGGTTATGTAATGAGTGGTACGAAGGAATGGGGTGATGTAATGAGTGGTACAAAGGAATGGTGTGATGTAATGAGTGGTACAAAGGAATGGTGTGATGTAATGGGTGGTACAAAGGAATGGTGTGATGTAATGAGTGGTACAAAGGAATGGGGCGATGTAATGAGTAGTACAAAGGAATGGGGTGATGTAATGAGTGGTACAAAGGGATGGGGTGATGTAATGAGTGGTACTAAGGAATGGGGTGATGTAATGAATGGTACAAAGGAATGGGGTGATGTAATGAGTAGTACAAAGGAATGGGGTGATGTAATGAGTGGTACAAAGGGATGGGGTGATGTAATGAGTGGTACAAAGGAATGGGGTGATGTAATGAGTGGTATAAATGGATGGAGGGGTGATGTAATGAGTGGTACAAAGGGATGGGGTGATGTAATGCGTGGTACAAAGGAAATGGGGTTATGTAATGAGTGGTACGAAAGAATGGGGTGATGTAATGAGTGGTACAAAGGAATGGTGTGATGTAATGAGTGGTACAAAGGAATGGTGTGATGTAATGAGCTGTACAAAGGAATGGGGTGATGTAATGAGTGGTACAAAAGGATGGGGTGATGTAATGAGTGGTACAAAGGAATGGGGTGATGTAATGAGTGGTACAAAGGGATGGAGGGGTGATGTAATGAGTGGTACAAAGGGATGGAGGGGTGATGTAATGAGTGGTACAAAGGAATGGGGTGATGTACTGAGTGGTACAAAGGGATGGGGTGATGTAATGAGTGGTACAAAGGGATGGGGTGATGTAATGAGTGGTACAAAGGAATGGTGTGATGTAATGAGTGGTACAAAGGAATGGGGTGATGTAGTGAGTGGTACAAAGGAATGGGGTGATGTAATGAGTGGTACAAAGGAATGGGGTGATATAATGAGTGGTACAAAGGGATGGGGTGATGTAATGAGTGGTACAAAGAGATGGCGTGATGTAATGAGCGGTACAAAGGAATGGCGTGATGTAATGAGTGGTACAAAAGGATGGGGTGATGGAATGAGTGGTACAAAGGAATGGTGTTATGGAATGAGTGGTACAAAGGGATGGAGGGGTGATGTAATGAGTGGTACAAAGGGATGGGGTGATGTAATGAGTGGTACAAAAGGATGGGGTGATGTAATGAGTGGTACAATGGAATGGTGTGATGTAATGAGTGGTACAAAGGAATGGTGTGATGTAATGGGTGGTACAAAGGAATGATGTGATGTAATGAGTGGTACAAAGGAATGGGGCGATGTAATGAGTAGTACAAAGGAATGGGGTGATGTAATGAGTGGTACAAAGGGATGGGGTGATGTAATGAGTGGTACAAAGGAATGGGGTGATGTAATGAATGGTACAAAGGAATGGTGTGATGTAATGAGTAGTACAAAGGAATGGGGTGATGTAATGAGTGGTACAAAGGGATGGGGTGATGTAATGAGTGGTACAAAGGAATGGGGTGATGTAATGAGTGGTATAAATGGATGGAGGGGTGATGTAATGAGTGGTACAAAGGGATGGGGTGATGTAATGAGTGGTACAAAGGAATGGGGTTATGTAATGAGTGGTACGAAAGAATGGGGTGATGTAATGAGTGGTACAAAGGAATGGTGTGATGTAATGAGTGGTACAAAGGAATGGTGTGATGTAATGAGCTGTACAAAGGAATGGGGTGATGTAATGAGTGGTACAAAAGGATGGGGTGATGTAATGAGTGGTACAAAGGAATGGGGTGATGTAATGAGTGGTACAAAGGGATGGAGGGGTGATGTAATGAGTGGTACAAAGGGATGGAGGGGTGATGTAATGAGTGGTACAAAGGAATGGGGTGATGTACTGAGTGGTACAAAGGGATGGGGTGATGTAATGAGTGGTACAAAGGGATGGGGTGATGTAATGAGTGGTACAAAGGAATGGTGTGATGTAATGAGTGGTACAAAGGAATGGGGTGATGTAGTGAGTGGTACAAAGGAATGGGGTGATGTAATGAGTGGTACAAAGGAATGGGGTGATATAATGAGTGGTACAAAATGGGGTGATGTAATGAGTGGTACAAAGAGATGGCGTGATGTAATGAGCGGTACAAAGGAATGGGGTGATGTAATGAGTGGTACAAAAGGATGGGGTGATGTAATGAGTGGTACAAAGGAATGGTGTTATGTAATGAGTGGTACAAAGGGATGGAGGGGTGATGTAATGAGTGGTACAAAGGGATGGGGTGATGTAATTAGTGGTACAAAAGGATGGGGTGATGTAATGAGTGGTACAAAGGAATGGTGTGATGTAATGAGTGGTACAAAGGGGTGGAGGGGTGATGTAATGAGTGGTACAAAGGGATGGGTGATGTAATGAGTGGTACAAAGGGATGGGGTGATGTAATGAGTGGTACAAAGGAATGGGGTGATGTAATGAGTTGTACAAAGGAATGGGGTGATGTAATGAGTGGTACAAAGGAATGGGGTGATATAATGAGTGGTACAAAGGGATGGGGTGATGTAATGAGTGGTACAAAGGGATGGGGTGATGTAATGAGCGGTACAAAGGAATGGGGTGATGTAATGAGTGGTACAAAGGAATGTGGTGATGTAATGAGTGGTACAAAGGGATTGGGTGATGTAATGAGTGATACAAAGGGATGGGGTGATGTAATGAGTGGTACAAAGGAATGGTGTGATGTCATGAGTGGTACAAAGGAATGGGGTGATGTAATGAGTGGTACAAAGGGATTGGGTGATGTAATGAGTGGTACAAAGGGATGGGGTGATGTAATGAGTGGTATAAAGGGATGGCCAATTTAGTTTTTCAATGACAAACCAGTAACATTTGAGCCATTCGTTTAATTAATACTGGTACATTTGATTTGTTTCACTACCAGTTTTGCCAATGATAGTCATTGATGTGGGCCCCTAGACTTGGAACTATTAGGTAATCTAATGTCCAGCTGGCCCCCTCTAAATTCCAACTGTCTTATCAGTTGTAATCACCCATCTTGGCCAGTCATTTGCCAGTCTTGGAGATCTTTGATATCCAGGTATTGTAATATGTGAATAGTTTAAATATCATCTGCAGTTTATAATAATAAGTATCTTTATATTAATGGTTCAAAGGATTTACTTTGGTCATTATACCTGGTGACTTGCTAAAGCCAACTTTGGGCCAACATTTAGTGTTTCAGTCACTGAATTTGTCTGTAACATGGTATTTGAGAGAGCAAGTGAAGTTGTCAGCATCAACACAGAAACATGTACACAACAGATACATGAATATTCCATGTTTCATGTTCTTTTGAATTGATTCTTGGACAAGAATGAAATAATTTAATGATTTATCTGATGGTTTTATCAAAACTTCATACAAGCGAGACAGCATGCCGTGGTGGATAATTGAGGAGACACTTTTAAAATATAGTATTATGAAAACCAGTGTTAAACAGATGTGTGAGTTTTCAGTAACGAATGACCAACGTGTGTGATTAAGTGCGGTCTTCAATGTTCCAGGAATAAATGTTGGCATCCAACTGTGACAGTTTCTGCACTTGTGGGTAAATCCTCCATGGCTCCGATCCCCATCCGTCACACAAGTGTCTTGAAACTAAGGTAACTGTTCCTGTTTCATGTGTTTATTTACTAAAAACTGATTCTTGAAACAGTTGTATAATTTCACCCAATTTGCCTTGTCTGTTAGTTCTTTCTAAGTCTTCGTATTTTGTGTTTGACAGCATTTTCAGTTTCCATTTTAATACCCCACAATTTGTGCATTCTATAAATAGAAGAGTTGTTAAATTAATGTTGTTATACAACTTAAGGAATAAAACCACATTAGCTTTTACGTAGGTGGCCATTATAATGTTTCCTTCATTTCCTGCAAAGTTTGTCTTCTTGACAATTTTGCAGCATATTTAACCTCCATTTAAACAAATGCTATGGAAAATTCGTGAAATTCTCGTACCTTGTTTTTCAGAAAAATCCACCCAAACGTGATACCCCTCAATTTTGCCCCAAATTGGTGACCGATTTTGAAATATTGGTGCGTTCTGCAAAATAGACACTGCGACTACATGAGCGACTAGCGTATATTTATTGCTACCTGGGGTACCTCACGAAAGATCAAATGCAGTAGTACATTCATTCAGTATTCACTGGAACATCATGTCCCATGTAAAAGTGCTCAAAAAATCACAAGTCACACCAAAATGCTGCTTTCAAGGGCACTCTTTAACTGAGTAATGGCGGACGAATCCTTAATGTGGTCGGACGCCTTAAACAATAGGGGTAAGACCACATTAAGGATTCGTCCGCCATTACCCACCGAAAGAGTGCCCTTGAAAATACCGTTTTGGTGTGATGTGTGAATTTTTTTCGAGCACTTTGGCATGGCACATGTCAGTCCAGTGAATACTGAATGTACTAAGGTTAAATATGCTGTGAAATTTTCAAGAAAATTGTATGTCAAATTTAGCAGGAAATGAAGGAAACGTTATAATGGCCGCCTATGTAAAATTTAAATGTGGTCTTACCCCAAATTAGAAATACGCCCGTTTTATCACAAAAACTGCCAAAATGTGATTTGACCGACGGGTGATGGTTTTTCGGCTGTATTTGGGAGCTGGTGTAGACCAGAATACCGTGCAGCTATTGCATACTGTTAGTATTACGTCTAAAAGAGGTTTTAAAAGTAATTAATAAGCCAGTTATTAGGTGATATGCATGGAAAATAAAGTGATAATTTTGGTGGTGTGAAAGTTAAAAAGTACATTCCAAGCATGTTCTATGATACTGAGTACCACGAAAGCTTGTGTAATAAGTGTATATGTGTCAGGGTGTGGAGTTTCTTTTAAATCTACATCATGTGCAACAATATTGACATATTTCCAGTAGGATGAATTTCACCTTAGTTATATTATTTATATTTTTGTAAGGGACATCTATAAATGTGTGTTTCTTAACCCCAATACTAACGTGGGTGTTTCTGCTGTTCCAACTTATCCTTCCTAATTATAAGGCACTTATATATATCATACTTGGATCACACAATAAGCAATAATGGACAAGCAGGCAACATTTTGATTCCACCCCTCCCCTAACGCGGCCCTAATTTTAGTGAAATGTTGGCCACCATAGGAAGCAAGTTGTCCACACACTTCTACCAATCAGGCATCTAGCACCTATTTTTTACCGCAACATCCATACACTAACTGAGACAACAAGAACAATTGAAAAATCTACATGAATATACCCTGAATGTAACAGAATATCATAACAGTGTGTGACTCTCCAAATATGCAGCGACCGCAATGAATTAGTTCATTTTTAGCCATAAAAATTTAAACTGGTCACCTAAAAGAAGTGTCATATGTTAAAATTGTGTACATGGACTGGCATGCTATCACTGTCAACGATCATGTACTTTTCAGCTGTAATATAACCGAATCATACCGAAGTTTGCACAAGGCAAGGCAGCTTAAACTAACTGTAGGCTGACGTCAACTACTCTGACAAGAAGCTGTTTTATCACTGGTGTTTTGTATGTTACATCCGTATATTTAATATCAGAAATGTTTGTTAGTACCCTTGTAAGAATTTGGCGATGTTTGAATAAAACATGATTAGGACAATGGACTCGTTGATGTACTTGGAGAGATACTGGGTGCCACAACTGTCAGCAACCTTTATCACGTGTCTTGGATGTCCCTGTGAAACGTTTGTTTCGTTCTGAAATTAACTATTTTGTCGGCAGTATCTCTTGTTTTCAATAATGTGTGTACATCAGCGAAACATATAGTGGCCAAGTAACTGACGTGTGGCGATGTTTGGACACTGTATCAAACAGAGATCTGCGCCTGTGTAAAAGCATGGTTATTTTAAGGGGGGTTAGGATGACAATTTGTGTTTCTCTGGGCATCCCATTTTTGGTTTCATAATGTACTATGTATATACCTCAATTTACACCCAGCATTTTAGCCCATTATCTACAATATAATTGTAGTTATCATCAAGACACCTCTGTGCCTTTCAATATTGTGAATATTGTTGAAATGCCTGGCTTGTGCTTTTGACACTGATGTCGTACACGAGTGACATATAGTTCATGATTGCATCATATTATTTAGCATAGTTTGTGGGCATTACGTTATACCAAAACTCGTGAAGATTTGCAACGTGCATGTCCAATAAAATGCTGCTTAAAATACTGATTTTGTGTATTTTTTGCAAAAAAATACATTTTATGAAAAATTACAAAACAATATATTTCGTTAATATTCTATATTTTATTCCCATATCGGTAAGATACTGTGTTGGCCTGTATGCTGTGCTCAGTACCATTCATATCAGGCAAACGTTGTATGTAATAGAAAGTACCGAATAAGCATGTTTAAACCAACACAAGGCGCTTGACGACGCATATTTTAATTGTTATTGAGACAGTGTAAATTTCCCTTTGTGGTTAATCTAGTTATATGTATAGCTTGATATAAATCTAACTTTCGTGAAGATTTGCAAGATTCAGGAGATCTATTTGGGGTAAGACCACATTAAGGATTCGTCCGCCATTACCCACCGAAAGAGTGCCCTTGAAAATACCATTTTGGTGTGATGTGTGAATTTTTTTTCGAGCACTTGGCATGGCACATTGTCAGTCCAGTGAATACTGAATGTACTGCTGCATTAGATCTTTCACGAGGTAGCAATAAACATACGCTAGTCGCTCGCATATTCGCACAGTGGCTATTTTGCAGAACGCACCAATATTTCAAAATCTGTCACCAGATTGGAGCGAAATTGAGGGGTGTCAGGTTTGGGTGGATTTTTCTGAAAACTGAGGTATGAGAATTTTACGAGTTCTCCACAGCACTTGTGTCAATGGAGGTTAAATATGCTGTGAAATTTTCAAGAAAATTGTATGACAAATTTAGCAGGAAATGAAGGAAACGTTATAATGGCTGCCTATGTAAAATGTAAATGTGGTCTTACCCCAATAGGTGAATTGCAAGGGGTTTTGTGATGTGGGCAGTGGCGCCCTCTGGTGCATATGTAGTAACGTACTATGCATGCATGCCGTTGTTCAATATATTAACCGTCATGTGGCGCCACTAATGGAATCAGCTTTGCTGAAAAGGCATGTTAGCAGACACGAGTTGCACAGTGACGTTTGAAAGCGAACATGAAACGAATGAATAAATTTATGTTAATAGACATTAAATAGTTAAAATAACACCTTGTTTTTATTATGATTAGTGTTTTAATGATATTTTACGATTTTTATTTGTTGAATGCTATTTCAAATGATTGTAAGAGAAAATGTCTACTAATTATAAGATGTGACTTCCACACGAAATGTCTTAACGTACTGTTTTCTACTGCAGGTCAATGTCTGCTTCAGCGAGCAACGTGGGTAGCCCAAATGTACCCGAACCAATAGCTTCAGAATCAGGCACGCTGTCGTGGGCTTCCACTCTGAGAGCATCCACAAGCTCACAGAAACCTCAACAGGAAGCAGCAACTGATTACTTTGAGATGACTGATTGAAGATGTCCACTTTGTCTTTCAGTGTTCACTTATACCGAGAGATTTACAGTTTGAGTTGGATTAATTATTTTGTTCATTCTTTCATACTGGCTCTATTTTCTGGTTGATTGTCAGTAGTTTGTGACAGTCACACGACAGGTTTTGTTTTATTCTTCAGGTGATGCATTTTACTGTAATATTATTATTTTATTTTTGAAAGGTGATATTGATAAGTGATTCCAACTCAGTATGTTTGCCTACCTTCATACATATATCACACCTTTGTGAATTAACATAACTTTAAAGAGCAGGAGATTCTGACAAGAGCAGGAGATTCCTTTCAATGTGATTGTAACACTATGGTTAAATTGACTTAGAAGAACTGAACTATAACACATTTCAGTCTAATAAAGTTACATGTGACCTTTATATTTCCTTGGCTTGCAAGTTAATCAAGAAGTGAAGTTCGTTGTAAATTTTACTACAGTGATGCCTTACAAAGTTCAAGAAAGGCAATCAAAATGCTAGTGTCTATTTGTGGGAATTGTAATCAGTTGTATGGGAAGTGTATTACCTAAAACTGTATGATCTTATGTCAAGGTTTTGTTTATTGAATATGGTGTTGGCTAGGTTATTTTGTTCCTAGTATATAAAATATAATATTTTGAAATGTACGTATACATTTTGTTCAGACATACAGTTATGGGTTTTTCTCGCAGTTATATATTTCACGGTTTGGTTTGTTGTCATTAAGATTATAAATTAAATCTGTTTCATTATATCTCGGTTGCCTTTGTTGTAGTGTTTCTGTGACAAATCGTACTTAAATTAACATTTTTAATCATTTAGTTTGGATAAGTGACAAAAATGTATTGTGTTAGTTTTCTGTGTCACCACATTTGTTATACATACAAAATTGTTGAAACAAATTGTTGAATAAACCGTTATTTTGTATCATTGGTTTATTTATGCATCATGATTATGCAGTAGTGTACATACGTCTAGCTATAGTCGAGGTTGTGAATGAGAGTGTGTGTCTGTGTGTGTGCGTTTGTTTGCGTGTGTGTGTGAGAGTGTCTGCGTGTAGGGAAGTGTGTTAACAGTTCCTTCCTAGACGTTCATATTTTTGGCGCCAAACTTTCAGGGATTAAATTCGGTAACGGATCATACCGGTTTTAAGATACGTTAACCCGATGTAAATCGATTATTCGTAACGTTACGCGTATCTTCTGTGATTATTCCAAGGTGCGCCAATCAGTTGTGGACGTTTTAGGTAATTTGTGTTAATACGAAAAACTTCAAATTTATGTCAAAACAATCATCATTGACGAATACTCCGGGAAAGTGTCTGCTTCGTCTGCATCTAGCGTCATCCAGAGTTTGGTTATCAATAATACTAAAGATCAAAACATATGATGTGATTTGTTTATGATAGCTCTTGTTGACATATGTTACTTTTCCACACATCCAGTCCTCAGGACTACTCAAAGCACTTTACATGTTACTTCCTGGCATTCAGAATAATTCGTACACAAGTACCCAAATCTGTCAATAGCAGGGTACTCATTCATACAGCTGAGTGAACTTGATATATTTTGATGCTGCCATGCAATACTGCTGCCCTAGTTCAAGTTCTCTATAGATTGCGTCAATGCAAAGACTGAATACATTTAAATACAATTGACAAGCATCCAATCCGGGTGGGCTTGTGCATAATTAAAGTACGTAAACACATGACTGATTATCCTTAAGTCAATGCTTGTCCATTAGTCATTTAGGGTTTGTTGCTTTGAATGGCAATCTTGCAAAATCAGGC
Organism: Paraescarpia echinospica; assembly: GCA_020002185.1. NCBI lineage: Eukaryota > Metazoa > Annelida > Polychaeta > Sabellida > Siboglinidae > Paraescarpia > Paraescarpia echinospica. Next base: position 87,356,227 of record CM034531.1, read on the forward strand.
CCTTTGTTAATTTATATTTAAAAAAAAAAGTATAACAAGCTACACTGCGGATGTACTGATTCGTGATCTTACTTAGACTTAGCGGCTTCCACGTCTAGAGACGCACGAGGCAGCAAGCCATCCAGATCTGTCGCTTGCTAGTGTTCTAACGTCGCTCCAACTTGTGTTGATCAGCTGTAGGTCGTGGTCGATTGTTTGGCGCCAGTTAAATAATAATTTTGGTCGTCCCCTCTTTCTCTGGCCAGCTGGTATCCACCATAGCGCTTGTTGGGCAGGTCTAGTAGGTGGGAGCCTTGTGACGTGGCTTAGCCAGCTCATTCGTCTTCTGCACATAGTAGATGATGCCAGAGGTTGTCCTGATCGTATCTGGACATCTATGTTCGTCACATGGTCGCTCCAGTGTATGCCCAAGATCTTTCGCAGGCATTTAGTGTCGAATGCATCAATTTTGTTTTCTTGGCTTGTTTTAGTTGCCATGTTTCACATCCATATAGGACGGTTGGTATAACGTTTGAATTATAAAAGCGGAGTTTAGATTTCAAGGTAAATTTCTTGTTGATCTAAATTTGTCTCAGCTGGCTGAAGGCAGGTGACGCTTTCCCCACTCTGCAGTTTAGTTCATGATCGATTATTCCTAGGTTGTTGATGGAGCTGCCAAGGTAGGTGAAGTTTTCGACTGTTTTTACTTTTTTCTGGTTGATCAAAACATCTGTGGGTTGTCGATGCTCCCCTGTCAGCATATTTTCGTCTTCTTTTCACAGTTCTTCGGTATATTCACGCTCCTCTTTGTTTTGTAGGAAGCACATAATGCTTCCGCATGAAAACACCGCTGCTGTCGGTCTGAAGACCGCCTGGTGTTGATATTAGGCGCCTGGTGTTGATATTAGGGCGGGGCCCGGTCCTATTGGTTGCGTTAGTCCTCTCCAAAAGACATCAGGAGGGAAGAGTGTGGCGGAGCAGGTCCTGATAAGTGCTATATGTTGCGCGACGCCCTAGTCCGTGTAGAGGTGCGCAATGACACCCGTATATCAGCCCGTACATGAGCGTATAGCGTCGATAGACTCGATACGCACATGATACTTCGATTGAACAACACCCCTGGTTCGGAGTCTTCCCTGTGGCGTGAAAAAAACTTACAAAGTCAGGTGGAAATGAGGTTTATTTGTGGCGCCTGTTTTATGAACAAGCGAAAAAAATGATGATGGTCAATGGCAATAGGATAACAAATAATCTATTACTTTCTGAAACGTTGGTTACCCGCCAGGTCAGTAAAATATGAAATACAAAAATTAAAGCATGTGGCCCGAAAGCGAAATGGTTTGAAAACTAAAAAAAGACGTCGGGCATAGCCTTGACTTGTATCGAGGACTATCACATGATCGCGCTATGATTTCTTATTGGCCAAGTTACCGCCGACCGTCGTGTTATGACAAAAAACCTGCACACACCAGCCGACTCGTCATCGGATATGCGCCGACTTGTCACCGGATACCTCCTTATCTAACGCCGACTGCCGATTAACGCCGACCGCCGATTCAACATTTGAATCGGCGTTAGTTGGCGCTATAAGGCCGACCGTCGGGCTTAAATTCGGCACACACCAACCGACTGCCGTCGGCCGACGGTTTTTACGCCGACTAGTCGGTTTGTGTGTGCCGAAAATCGGCTGGTGTGTGCCTAGCATTATTATAGTTCGCGAATACACAGACGCCCGCAGGATGCAATAAACGCAGGTTACATTCTTGCTGTGTATTACGTCCTGCGACAATATTAAACCCTTACAAGCGTAAACACACAAGAGCCAGCACAGCAGAATATAGAAACTCGTTTTCCCCCAGCACCCTCAACAGTATGGAATATACTCGAGGCATCACTTGTTGATACCAAGAACGTCTCCAAATGTCACGTGCCCAATCCTCACAGAGCAACCACTGTCCATCATCATCGCAAGCCAGAGGTGTGACTACGTGCACCACCCAGGGGTCGCTGCTGCTGAATACGTCAGTGCCAGCCAGCAGTACCCCCTGGCTGATCGCTTTGCGAAACTCAGAATTTAAGCTCAGCCTATGAAATCGCTTACTAGATCAGTGGATCTCGGCAGGTCAGGTGGTCATAATAAAGCTAATTTTAACCAACCGTGGCTCGTGTTACATGCAATGTTTAGGAAGTAGAAGCGATTATTCGAATACACAATATCGCCCAGCTGCTCTTGCTAATGGGCGAACGGGTCATTATATATTGGGATTCCCAGAAGTCGTTTATCCGTCTTAAAACTGGGGCGGGTATTTGCCAGTGGCATAGCCAGAGGGGAGGGGGCAAGGGGTCATGCCCCCCAATCCCGAAAAATGATGAGGGTAGAGGACTGAGGACATATAACTAGTTGCCTGATTTACAGAGTGACAAGGTGCAGAGGTTGTAGGGGTGCCTGTGTAGGACTTCCAAGTCTTTGGCAAATAAATTTGTCATCATTCAAATAGGATTGAGTTATCCGAAGTGGAGGAATCCGCCGCTTCTGCCGTAGGCGATAAGCATCCAGCAGGCTGCAGCCCAAGAGGTGACAGGGCAACGGAAATGTCATCATTCACAATGTGCTTGATGGCTAATGCCTATTAATATATCAACACAAGGATGCAAAATGATAGTTACTCGCCAAGATGATTAGTTACTGGACTAAAGATCAAGTTGCACGTTGCGGCCAAAGCAATTTATTTAGTAGATTTTCCACTGGGTAGTCGGAACTTCGAATTGTGAATTTATTAATTTTAATAAGCGACAACGTTACGCATGACATTTTTGTGAAGTTCACTCGACACCGCCGCCGCGGTATGGATTTGTTGTGAAGTTATTGGTTGAACGCCAGCGCCTCATCACATAATTATATATATATATATATATGTACATATATATATATACGTGCGTGTATGTGTGCGTGCGTGTGTGTCATATCCCGCTACTAATTGCTTGCTTGAATGCCGGATGGCCCCCTCCAATACAAAATCCTGCCTACGCCACTGGTATTTGCGCTGTTCTCACGGGTGATGCAGTCGCGACTGGCGAAGTCAATTACTAGTTTAACTCAGCTAACTTCCGCACTTCGCATGGGGGATCAGCATACATGTTAAGTTTCGGAAACGCCAATCCAGGAGATTTATACGTAAATCAGAGGGTCTCGAAAAATCGGGCATTTATACGTAAATCGGAGTCTCAGAAAATCGAGCATTTATACGTAAATCGGAGGATCTTGGAAAATCAGGCATTTAGACATAAATCGGATTAAAACATGACAAAAAAGGATACTTTCCATAGACATTAATAATCATGTTATAATAAAACGTTAAGTTTCAGATATGCCGATGCATGAGATTTATGCGTAAATTGGAGGGTCTTGTAATATCAGGACCTTTTGTGTAAATTGGAGGGAAGTGTTGTGTTAATTGGAGGGTATTATGGAATTGTGTATAAATCTGAGTATTTCATGTTATGAAAATGGTCACAGATCAGCTTTATTTCCAAATGCATTGCACATGTGCTCTTAAATCAATGGCACATAACAGCATGTTAATACGTATATGTAAAATAATTAAATAAATTATATGTAAATTAAAATGTACGTGGCTTTATAGGTATAGTAGAAAGAAGAACAAGTTTACTAATTGATGTTCTAGGCATAATGTGTTCATATATTAAATATATATTTTTATGGTGCAAAGAACCTTGCATATAGGCAGTAAATACATCTTCTTTTATTACAAATATTTTATTACATTATTACAAACATATACTATATTCACAAGTATAAGAACCAGAACGTAGCATTGTATTTGCTTCAAAGTTTGTTACCATGGCCTGGGTGACGGAGGCATGCGTGATGAATTTACTATTTGTGACCTTTGGCCTTGCTGGTGGAGCATTTGATGTTATAAAATACATATTTTCATTTATAATGTGTTCCAGTTCTAACAGTTACAGATATACATGGATTAAATAAAACGTGTACATAGAGTAGATGGATCGACTGACATTATTTGAGTATAGATTGAAACGGATTACATTTCGTTCTACAAGATCGGCAAGCTGACGGTGGACGATAATATGGAACTCGCGGCCGCAAGCGCGGTTCACTGCGCTCGTCTAAAGCTTATATGCAATATCAACCACAGGCAAGATCCAAGAAGATTATAATTAAACAGTTGTTATTGTCTAGTCAACAAATTATTTAAACAACCCCTTTTCGCTTTGCTGTCCGAGCGGCCTTGGTCCAACGTCCCTATTCATGAGATTCATTTAGCATGGCCATGGTGTGTGACCGATTGCAATTAAGTTAACGCACTGACACTGACTGTATTGACCACATTCTGTTGATCCAGAAAAACATACTCGAGTCAGCCGGAAATAAAACCCAATTAGGCCTTGGCACCATGCCGAGTTCGGAAAATAAGATAGAAAAAAAAAAGTTTTGGTTTCACTGAAAATCCAGGAGATTAGTTCTCCTTTCCAGGAGATCGGGGGATTTGATGGATTCTCAGGAGTCCCCCGGCGAATGCAGGAGACTTAACATGTATGGATCAGCCAGGGCTAGTTTTGCATGGCAAACAGCCCTGGCTTGCGAAGATGACGTACACCACCCATGGTAGATCTACTACGCAGTGTAGCATAGCTATCTGAATCAAACTCAAAATTGATTTCGCTTTACTACCCGTAAGAACAGTGCAGTCACCCGTCCGACTCGCGCCCCAGTTCCAGGAATCCCAGTATAATTACTCATTCGACCTTTCTCACGAACCGCTGAGCGGTATTGTGTATTCAAATAATTATGTCTCCTGCACAAACAGTCCACGAAAACCACACAAAAGACCACTGGAATTTACCTGGAAGTGATATTATTGGCTGTGCTTATATTCCCAGTTTCGGCAAGGGATCTGCCAGGGGATACTGAGACTCATGTAATCAGCAGCGCCCCCTGGCGCGCGACGATGCCATCTATTAGTGCGACACCCAGTTGGGATTTTACGATCTGTCAACAGAAACAGTCATGTTGCATTTTTCGTGTTCTTTCTCCACAGTCCTTATCCATATTTCCTTAGGATGGCCCCGTCTCCTCTCCTCCAGCCATCAGCTGTTTAGAGGATGACTGTCTTGTTCAGTGCGCCAGGAGGCTTTCAGTGCATGTGCTTTCTCCATTTCCGCCTCTGTGCTATAATTCAAAAGTTGTTTTACTTCAGGTTTTTTGCGTCAGTAGAATTGTGTTCAGTTGTTAAAGCTGTTTTTGCTATACGGTGGTACAAAACAAAGCTTTGATATCACACATCAAAACTTTAATTGTCATTTCTGGAGCATGACTACGCAGACCGCCTGCCTAACGAATTAACAAAACAGTCATTACTATCACCTACGTACGGGCCGGAAACATAATGTTTTGTAATATTGTAATAGTCCTATATTATTAAAATGGTATGCATTCCAATTGTTTGGTCAAACAAACGTTTTGCTCTAGTTGGATGCTTATTGGATTTTTGTTAATATATAACTTACAAAAAAATAGGCGTACGCGGATTGGCTGTCACAGCGACGTCATTCGTATAGCACATTTTTACGCATGCTCAAATGAACGACTTCCGGTTGCCATCGTCTTTGGCGTAGATACACTGTAGGCTTAATCTGCCTTTCCTATATTCTCCTCGCGATACGAATGAGGCATGCAATAAATCAATTAGACTAATAATGTTTATCACACTTAATATCGTGTTTGCTTTTCAGTTAAACGTAACTCACGACGAAATTGTCCATTATAATAAATGTTGCAGCTAGCTTGCTTGCGGAACTAACCTGAACGAGAGATGCATTCCTGCATTTGTCAGATATACAAATGTATCAGCAACGAATTTTTTTCGAAAATTTCCAAAGGCAATTGTAATGTAGATTGAGTAACGTCTGAAGTCAGTAAGAGAACGTTGTAAATATTAGCTTGTCAGACATTTCCGCATACGTCTTTCATAACGTAAGTTGTACAATAAAGTTAGTTTTGTGATTATTTTTGGATACAAAACTGAACCCGTATGTTGTTATATGTATACTTTCTGAAGTCCCGCGTTAACGAGATATCTTCTGGACATAACGTTATGACGTCAGTAATCATTATGATGCCTTAGGTATTGAGCGCGCAAGCAGAAAGGGTACCTTTCGCCTGTCACGTTTGGCTCACTTGCTATTTTAAAGAAATAACTGTCAACAAGGGGTGACTATACATCGCCGATTTCACAGCTTTACGTTCGCTGATGACGTAGCGGTTATTACGTTCAGCACGAAACACTAAAGTATCCCATAGTTACCGATATCGAGGGAGGCACACGTGTCTGCAAAATGACACATGGATTGGGAGAACTTTTGAACGCACAAGCTACTGACGGCAAGGTACCCAAATAGCAAACGGCCGACATTCGATTCCGTTGTCATCGGGGGGTTGGATTGGCCGTAGCTTGGTATGGAAGCAATGGACACAACGGAAATGGAACGAAAGATCAGTATGCAGGCTTGCAGCGTACTGAACGATTTACGAAAGTCGGGTCAGCTCTGCGACGCAGTGATTAAAGTTGAGGACGGTCAGTTTACTGTTCACCGAGCCATCATGTCAGCATGTAGTCCTTACTTCCGAGCTCTCTTCACAAACGGCATGCACGAGACAGACCAACGCGAGGTGGCGATCCCCGGTGTGACATCAGACATGATGAGCCTGATCATTGAGTACGCGTACACACGGGACACGAACGTATATTCAGGTAACGTGGAACGTCTCCTGCCAGCCGCCGACCAGTTCCATGTGCTTGGACTCGTGAAGGCATGTTGCAACTTCCTTGCCGGCCAACTTGACCCTCAGAACTGCATCGGCATCCGCAACTTCGCGCGCCAGTACTTTTGCAATGTGCTCGACCGTACGGCGCAGCGCTACTTGATGGAGCATTTCTGTCAGGTTGCCTTAAAGAGCAATGAACTTCTTTCATTGTCGCTCGATGAGATGATCGAGATCATCCAATCTGACGATCTCAACGTGAAGAACGAAGAAATCGTCTTTGACGCCATACTACGCTGGATCAACCACGACACGGAAGCACGCAAACGACACATTGTTGAGTTGATGAAGTGCATCCGTCTCGGCCTGTTGAGCACACAATACTTCGTCGAGACGGTCAAGGTGAGAGCGGCGAAATCAAGCCAATATTCGTGAGTTTATTTAACAAGTAGTTGAAATTGTAATAAGTCATATTTGGAGACAACAGATCAAGGTTGTTTAAGACATTGGCATGCGGCTCTCAGTCGTAAACGTGTATGTATCGTGGCAATTAACAAGTTGGCATTTTCTTCCGTCGTTACAGACCCACCCCTACGTACGTGACAACGAGGCGTGTCGACCCTTGGTGATTGAAACACTCAAGTTCTTGTACGATCTAGACATGGAGGGAGGGAAGGAAGTCGATCTGTCACACCCACTCGCACGACCGCGGGTGCCGCACGAGGTGATGTTCGCCGTCGGAGGGTGGAGTGGCGGTAGCCCAACCAACGTGATTGAGACTTACGATACCCGTGCTGACCGTTGGATCACCATTGACACGACTGACAAAGGTTTGTTTGAATTCTTGCCATCACGTCTCTGTGGTGAAAGCATGAAGCAAAACAGGAATGGCCATTTTAAAAGTAATTTATGTGTTTGGACAGAACAGATCGACTTATTAAATTATGTAGTCTTCGCTATTATCGCAGTAGTAAGTGCTACCCCCTAACATTTATCTACAACATTATTATATTAACTGCATTTTATGAAATCAACTATCGCAATGTCGTTCGGCAGTGAGCGATAGTAGATGAAGTAAGGTTTGCTGAATGAATGGACATTGATTCCAAGGTGCTATTCGCCTAACCAACTGATAAATGTTTAATGGATGGTGAATCGACTTATTTTCAAAAAAATTAATAGCAGTATTAATAACAAAGATCAATGCATGAATTTGATCTAAAGGACATGTTGATTTATACCGGAATCGATAGTTTGACAGTGTGAGCGTTACGTCACAGACGTTCCCATAAATAATGACGTTCTAAACGAAGCATTGAAGGAATCCACACTTCCGGAACTGCCGGATATGCTATAACTCAATTTTCCATTTCAACTGTATACACCAGGTAGCCGGAGAATTTGTGGCGTAGCCGTAGACAAATACCAATTGAGTCCCCTTTCCGTTACGTACACCATGCACGCACATCAATACGGAGAAATACAACAATATAGTTAAACGGCTATGTTCTACACATATGAGTTAAAACTAATTTAGTATCCTGAGGAGAGTAGCTACATAATATTGGAACTCTGAGATACTGAAAGGCCACGTGCTAATTGATCGGCTGTGCCCAGAGTAGTAACATAATGCTAGTATCGCAACAGGGGCAACACTTGCAAATCCTGTGCAAACATATAACACGGCATACACTTGTATATAAATGAAAGCACCACAGTGGTACTTAGTGTTTCGCTTTTCTGGTTGTCAACTGATGAAATAAAGCTAGTAGAGCTGGCGCCATAAAGAAACAAGATAGGTTCATGCATATGCATCGCCATTTGTTGGCTGTAATAACACGGAAACAAATCGAGCAACACGTGGATATACAAGCAATTTAATGATAAAACAAAGCGTAGTATGCTACAGTCAACTAACATGTACCACTAAACCATAATCTTATACGAGTAATTTCATTTTCAAAAATATCGCAACTGTTGTCTTTTCGCTTTCTTGCCAAATTATTCCATATTATTTTGAAGACAGCTGCCGCTTTTTAGAACGTTTCTGCACTTTTGCTATACAATGGGCATCGAAAATAATAGGGTGAAAGCTAAGAATTGCTGATTGTTTGTGTACTGAATTATCTCAGATTAAAAATATCGAAGTCACCTTCCCTGTTACATAATAAAAACAGTTTTATTTTGATATATTTGACATTGGATACTAAGTAGTATGTAATATGCTATAGTTTTACTAAGCGAACTTATATAATTAAATGCGCCATTCAGACATTGCCGCCGCCAATTAATTATGTAACAGCGTGCAATCAGCCAAATAATGCGAGCAAATGAGAATGCCGCACTAACGCTAGGCGGGTACCTGCGGATGACGTCATAGTATGTCGTGCGTGAAAAAAGCTTGGCGCGATATTTTTTATCAAGGCGGATTCGCGTACAGTATACTGCACTACTACTTTAATTCCTTTGCTTCGCAAGCATTCATGACGCAATGTTGTTTGTACTGTATATTCATCATTTGGTTGCCTCTATGATAAATTGTTGATTACCTCGCTATAGCAAGTGTGTTGCCTATAACGATGCATGCACGGTTAATAGCGGAATCAATTCATGTGAGCCTTCGTGTCTTGTTTTAACTCGACAATTATATTGAGATAGATAACATGGTAGCATTTTATAAATAAACGCCAATTAGGTTTCAATGTCATCGAATCTAATGAATGAACGTTTATTCAGAACATTGATAACAATAACAATATATATATATATATATATATGGCAACCAAACACGTTTAACTGTAATACAAGTTTAACTATACTACAAGTGAGAATATACAATACAATGTTTGAATATGTATACCTATATGTATACACACATATACGTATATATACACACACACATATACACACATATATACACACATACATAGGAACATCTATATTGAGACATCGATATAATATTAATTGAATTTGCCATTCATATAACCATCTAGCTACAAGATGTTTTATTAAGCGAGACAATGTCACCAGCATTTTTATTGTGTGTTTTATTTTTATCCTGTTCTGCTGCTTCGAGAGGTCACTATTTTACGCTGTGCAAGCCACTTAGTCCCCAACGGTCAGCTGTCATTTTAACAGTTTCTCTGTACATGAGGACACAAAATTCCTTGTCACATCTTCACAGTTTGCCATGTCTTAATCTTTGCTTTAATAGAAAGTTACTGCCAATCCCCCTCTCTAAGCCAACGTTTAAATTGGCAATTATTTTACTACTAGCAGGAGATGTAAGTCTTAATCCTGGACCTGCTATAAGGCGCAATATTCGAGTAGCCACCACTAACGTTCGATCTATTCGAGACAAAACAGCCTCGCTTACCATATGGACACACCTTCATCAACAACAAGTACATTTAATGACATTCTGGCATCCTATGACATGAAACAACATGTTACCTTCTCAACACACATATATGGTCACTGGCTCGATCTCTTAATCAACAGTTCAGATTGTAACAATATTAAGATACCTACTGCTTCAGATGGTTTATCAGACCACCACACTGTCATTGCTGATCTCAAAGTTCCTAGAATTCCCGTAGAATCCAAACACAATGTGTTTTACCGACCGATCCATAAGATTGACATTGCTGCATTAATGACAGACATCCTTAAATCCGACCTCATCAGTAACCCCAAAGAACATCTGTCAGATCTGTGTCGACAGTACTGTCAAGTACTCAAAGATTTACTTAATAAACATGCACCCCTGAGGTCTAAATCTGTGTCCCAAAAGCCACATGCTCCATGGATGACTCCTGAAATTCTACAATCTAAAAAGCGCCGGCGCTAACTTGAACGTGTATGGCGCAAATCACGCTCGCCTTTGGACGGATCACGATATTCTAAACAGTGTCACTACTGCAACAGACAAATGGCCAAAGCTAAATCAAATTATTACACAAACATGGTCACGAGTAACTCTGATAAACCACGTCAGCTATGGAACTGCATAAATCATATTTTACACAGACGGCCGCCTCCATCTCTACCTAGTCATGTGTCAGTCAAATCTCTGTGTGACTCGTTTTGTAGTCATTTCAAAGATAACATAAGTCTTCTAAGTTCTGCTTTTCCATGTCACACTTTAAGTACTGTAAATGTGGACTCCCCACAAGTAAATTCTCCACTTGCATTGTTTGAGCCAGCCACATTACCAACCATACTGCTAAAAGCATGTAATGACTCTTTACTTGGTACAATAACGAATATGATAAATTTATCACTGAGTTCGGGTAAATTCCCAGATGATTTTAAACACGCACATGTAAATCCTGTTCTCAAGAAGACTTCTCTGCCAAAAGATGATTTCAAAAATTATAGGCCAATTTCTAATCTTAGCTTTATTTCTAAGATACTTGAGAAAGTCGTAGCAAGCCGTCTAAGGTGTCAGATCAGCTCAACTTGTTTATCCAGTGTGCTCCAATCAGCATACAAACAATTTCATTCTACAGAGACTGCTCTCCTAAAAGTACATAATGATGTTATATTAAACATTGATAAAGGCAAAGTAACTGCACTTACCTTGCTTGATCTGTCTGCCGCCTTTGATACCATTGATCACAACACTCTTGTCAAACGTTTATCAATGTGATATGGCATATCTGGCACAGCTCTGACCTGGTTCTCTTCATATCTAACCAATAGACATCAATGTATAAAGATAGATAATTACTTTTCAACCTCACTCCCCACTTCATGTGGCATTCCCCAGGGTTCCGTTATTGGGCCTTTGCTTTTCACTCTCTACACTACGGCACTCAGCTCTGTAATCCAAAGTCATAACTTGGATCATCACCTTTATGCAGATGACACACATGTCTACATTTCCTTGGCCACGCCCGATACAAGTCGCTCTCTAAACCGACTCAACGATTGTCTCCAAGATGTTTTCTCATGGATGACCGATAGCAAATTAAAGTTAAATGCAGACAAAACTGAATTCCTCATCATTGGTACTCCAATGCAGCGAGGTAGACTTAATGACTTTTTTCCAACATGCATCCTGAGTCAAAATATTGCACCAGCACCATCAGTACGGAATCTAGGAGTGACCTTTGGTTGCGACTTCAATTTCAGACAACACATATCCCAAACGTGCCGTTGCTGTTTTGATCATATCCGTGATCTTCGCCGCATTCGCCGACATATGTCGCTTTCTGTCGCTAAGGCTATCGCAACAGCTCTTATTAGCAGCAGACTAGATTATTGCAATTCCCTCCTTCATAATATTGCTATCAAGGATATTGCAAAACTACAACGCGTCCAAAATTGTTTAGCAAGGGTAGTCACACAATCTCCTCGATTCTCCCGCTCAGTGCCACTTCTAAAATCACTGCATTGGCTCCCCGTGCGATATCGCATTATGTTTAAGATCTGCACAATCACCTACCAAGCCCTTTCATCCAACCAACCTAGTTATTTACACTCAATGCTCACACCAGCTAAACAAGCCAGATAACTTCGGTCGTCTAGTTCGAAGTTGCTATCTGTTCCTAGAGTTAAGACAAAGGCTGGAACTCGAGCTTTTTCAGTTGCCGCGCCAACTATATGGAATTCGCTTCCAGTTAATGTTAAATCAGCAGAAATATTGTTACATTTCGTCGTCACCTCAAAACCTATCTTTTCAATATCGCCTATCCTTCCTAGCTTCCTAGCACATCCATCCATTTGTTGACGACTTTCGCCTATCACACGAGTACGAGAATGCTTAATCCTTTGGTTTTGGTTCGCCACTGAGCTCGTATTGTCTGAGGAGATTGGCGCGTAAGAAGTTATTTATTATTATTACAATAATTGAAAACATGTAATGGAATATATGCATGTTCAAAATTTAAAGTATGTGATAAGTACACATCTTTACACTTATTGTAGTTTCCTCAATGGCATGATTATATTTGTGTATGATTTTGTTTAGATTTCCACAACCAGATATTTCTCAAATAAAAGGTTCTTGCATTTACGCTTAAATTCAGTAATAGTATTAGTAGTTTTTAAAAGATCAGATATATAATTCCATAACTGCACTCCCTTCACACACAGAAACAGCTCTACTCCGTGTCAAGAATGACATTGCCGCGACACTGGATAGGAAATGTACAACAATTCTCGTGATGCTTGATTTGTCGTCCGCGTTTGATACAGTCGATCATGAGTTGTTGATGACTCGACTTGAACACTCATTCGGTATCACCGATAAGGTGCTTGCGTGGCTGAAATCATACATTAGCGAACGGTATCAGAAAGTGGCAGTGGGAAGTGCCAAGTCGGTTGAGTCAATCTTGGCGTGTGGCGTTCCCCAAGGGTCGGTGTTGGGCCCTACTTTGTATTGCATGTATACCAAACCTATCGGAGATATTGTTGCTAAACACGGCATGGACCATCACTGTTATGCTGATGACATTCAAATCTACGAGATGAATCAATTGTGGCGGCACTGGCTAAGGTGGAATTGTGTGTTGCGGAAGTGGCTGCATGGTTGACTCGAAACCAGTTAAAACTGAACACAGAGAAATCCGAGGCGATCGTTTTTTCTCCAGCGAAGAAACGCGGCAGTCTGCCTGCCAATGTATACATCACAGTAGCCGGCCATCGAATTCAACCATCATCGTGCGTGCGCAGTTTGGGTGTGCTATTTGATAGCAACCTGAAAATGGAACAGCAGATTGCCAACACTGTGAAAAGCTTCTACTATCATATTAGAAACCTTGGGCGAATTCGGCCACATCTGACGGAAGAATCATGCAAGACACTTGTTCACGCACTAGTGACATCCCGTTTAGATTATGGGAATGCACTTCTTTATGGTCTCCCACACACGGTGATGCAACGTCTACAAAGGGTGCAGAACTGTGCCGCTCACCTAATTACTCGCACGAGGAAATACGAACACATCACGCCCGTGTTGCATCGTTTACACAGGCTACCCGTTCATTTGAGACCGACTTACACAATGCTGGTGTTTACGTATTGTGCCTTGAATGGTCTAGCGCCGGACTACATAAGTGAGTTAATTGGCTACCGTACCATCAACAGAACTCTACGATCTACCTCGCAGCCTCGCCTTTTGTTCGTACCGGCCTCACAAACTGTTACGGTTTGCTCGGCGGTTCTATGGAACAATTTGCCTCCTACACTCAGGACAGCAACATCATTACAAGTGTTTAAAACACTTTTGAAGACTCACCTTTTTAAACAAGCGTTTTTATAATTCACCGACGAGGACATTTTATGTGCTTTCTATTAATAAATATAGTTTTTGTTTTACTAGTTTCTTAACATATTTATGGTTATTCTTCTTGTATAAATGAATGTATTTATAGTAGTTTTTAAGAATGTCTTAATTTATTTAAACGTTTTTTTTATAATGATCTCTCTTTTTTTAGTAACTATATTTAAGGTAATGTTATATTTTTTACATATTTATTTCTTATAAAATACTATTATATACGTGTGCATGTATGTAAAGCGCCCGAGGGCAATTTTAATTGATTGGGCGCTATATAAGTACTTTTATTTATTTATTTATTTACAAAGAGACATTGATCGCTTGGTAGAACAGTCTCTCTGTCGTTCTAAGTCACGATTAGCTCGCATTGAGTATACTATTTCCCGTCTAGTAAACAAACACTGAATATTTTATGGCAAACAGCTGTAGTAAGCTTTGTACATAAATACTATTGTTTTCAGTTCTACGATAACTGTACATTTTAGAACACGTAATTGTTGGAAAAGTGAGTTTGTATGATCCAACCGTCTTGCGCCAAATATGATGCAGATTACTCTTTTTTATAATAAGAAAATACAGTTAGTGTTTGTTGGGTACGTGTTTCCCCATATTTCTGCCCAGTAATTTCAATACGGCAAAAAGAGAGAACTGTATAGAATACGTCTATTATTTCTATCAAGTAGATGAACTGCATCTATGCATTATAGCAGTACATTTTGAAAGCTTTGATTGTACGTATTTTATACGAGCTTTCCAATTTAGCAGATCATCAATAAACACACCCAAAAACTTGGTGACCCTTACTCTTTCGATATTAACATTTCGTATTTTTATATTAACATCTTTATTGAGCATACGATTCCCAAATAAAATATAATTGGTTTTATATATTTTCAGAGTTAATTTATTTACTGCAAACCATGTATACATTTGGTTCAGTACGTTACATACTGTTTCGTTTAATTTATTGATGTTACTATTTGCATAACAATGTTAGTATCGTCTGCAAAGATAATGTATTTTACTAGATTAGATATGTTACACATATCATTAACGTATATAATTAATAGTTTGGGGCCCAAGATCGAACCCTGTGGGACACCACATGAAATATTGCGCACAGCAGAATTACATTTGTTGGTGGACACAAATTGTTTTTAGTTTTCTACATAACTATTTAACCAGTTAAATGCCACACCACGGATACCAAGAAATTCCTTTTTTGTACATGACAGTTTGTGATTGACAGTGTCAAATGCCTTTTTTAAATCGATAAAAACACCAATAGCATATTTTTTGGCGACCAATGATTAGGTTATTACATCAACAAGATCTATTAGTGCGTGAAATGTCGACATATTTTGTTGAAATCCATATAGGTTTGGGTTTATTAGTTTGTGTTTGGTAATAAAGCTATCTAAGCGAGAACTGAACAATGTTTCTAATATTTTTGAGAATTGTGGTAATAGTGAAATAGGCCTATAATTAGTGCACATATACTAATCCCCACTCCTTAAAGATTGGGATAACCTTTGTTATTTTCGTTTTGTCCGGGAATACTCCAGTAGTGAAAGATAGATTACAAATATAAGTGATAGGTTTCGCAATGGAGTTAATAACTTTTTTGACCAAATGCATACTTATGTCTTCGCAATCTGTGGATGTTTTACTTTCCCAATAGTTCACAGCTTGGATAACTTCCTCTTCATTAACTGGAGTTAGAAATAAATTTTGATTATTTCTGTTTTCTGGGTAGTCATAAATAGAAACATTTGTTGGTGCCGTTATATCCTTTGACAGTTCCGGACCGACATTAGTAAAATATTTGTTAAACGTGTCCGCTACATCTTCCTTATTACTAATGGTAACGCCATTATTAACAAACTGATATGGGTAGTGATTTCCTAAGCGAGGTGTTCCCATTACAGTTTTAAGTACATTCCACGTGCCAGCAATGTCATTTTTCTTCTGTGCGAGTAAACTGTTATAATACTGTTTCTTAGTAGATATCAGAAAACCTGTTAATTTATTTTTATATGATTTATATCTAGTTTCCGAGATAATTGATCTGGATGATAGAAATGCTTTATACAAATATTTGTTTATACATGCGTTTCTGAGTCCTTTAGTAAACCACGGTTTTTTAAAACTAACTGTTAATCCTGTAGGTCGTACAGTTGACACAGGACAATGTTTGTTGTACGTTTGATTAAAATCATGAAGGAAGTTGTCATATGCTATATTTGCATTTTCACTACTGATAACAGTATGCCAAGAATTTTGGATTAAGTCATACTTCAATGCATTGATGTTTTCATGACCATGAGCATTGATGTTTTCATGATCATGACGAGATATAATGAGTGGTACGATTTTAAACTGCGCTGAAAGTATATGTGCAAATATGTGGTTATTTACTTCCAAATAAACTGGGTTTTTTACGTCACTTTGTAAAACAAAACTATTGGTAGGTTGGAGAAGAATATGAATGAATTATATGTTTTCCGTTGCCGAAATACTTAGGTGTTATCATCAAATATTGACTATTAACGTAACGCCACACGGGACAAGGACATTGCGCTCTGATGGTCGTTCCTCTAGGCCCGCGCGCCTACCACGGCTGTGTGACGGTCGAGAGTCTCATCTACCTCGTCGGAGGTTTCGATGGCATGGACTACTTCAACAGCGTGCGATGCTTCAACCCCATCAACAAGGAGTGGTCGGAGGTGGCGCCAATGAACGCACGACGGTACAATTCGTCGGCAATTCGTCACTCAGCCTCGTGCTAGTGCACTGTCGTCTTCTTGTTCATCTTCTTCTGTTCCGTCGTCGTCTCATTCGTAGTTCTCTTGGTCGTGTTTTTCATGATTGTCCACTCCTTGTTCGCTGTCCTCTTGTTCGTCTTTTTCATGTTCGTCCTCACCTCGTTCGTCCTGTTCTTGTTCTTCTTATTCGTCTTCTTGTTTGTCATCAACTTGTTCGTCTTCTTTTTATTCAAGCTTCTTACTCAGATTAATTTTTTTTGTATTCAAATTGTTCGTTTTCTTCTCGTTCGACTACTTCTTGTTCGTCGTCTTATTGTTCATCTTTTTGTCTGTGATCTTCTTTTTGTCCTCTTCTTGTTCGTCTTCTACTGGTTCTTATTCCTCTGGTTCGTACTATCGTATTTCTAATTATTCCTGTTCGTCTTCTTCTTGGTTGTCATCGACTATTCACTTGTGCCTTTTTCCGGACGGAAATCATTGCATTCAAGTTCACTGGCCTCTTTATGTGTTCATCTGCTCCCTTTCACCTCTCATTTAAAAGCTAAGAGTGTATATACATACCGTCTTGCAATACGAGTATGTGGGAGAAACGTCGATTTACAGTTGAAACAAAACATGATGCTGGATAATGATTTAGTGCACTCCTGTGTAACTACATGCTATTTTAGAAAGATAATACATGTGCATTGTGCAGATATCATACTGTGTATTGCCGGTAGATGTTACGTCAGCGTGGCGGTGTTGGAGGGTTGTATCTACGCCATGGGTGGTTTCGATGGGCATCTGCGGCAGAACACGGCGGAGCGATACACGCCGAGCAAGAACCAGTGGAGTCTCATTGCGACCATGAACCATCAACGTAGCGATGCCGACGCGACGACGCTCAACGGTACACATTTCTAACATGTTCACCTAACTAACATGGCTATTTACCCAAACGGATGACCAGCTGGATCAAATGATCCTTTCCGCCCTTGACTTACAGTCCGTCATGCACTATGTTTCGTCATAGTCTACAATTAATAAGCAAATACAACAGTTTATATATTAAGACGCTTACTGCTGGCACTGTCACGCCTTTATAATAATAATAACACAAGTTTATTAGCAACTCAACTGAGTTGGATTCATAGTATACAATAAAATACAACTATACATTGAAACGTCATACAGTATTAATACACTGAAATGTCATACAGTATAAATACCATCCTTTTGCCCTTCATTCGTTATTGGCAGTTGTGTAATCCCCATGGTATAAAGGAGTTACGGTATCTGTTTGTTCGGGTTATTGGCAAAGGGTACACATTACGCTGTCTGATGTCATATTTTGTATGCCTTTTGTCAGGCAGCATATAGTTTAATCTGTGTGTACTAACTTTAATCTTATTGAAATATGTTTGACAAAGGCAGTCCCGTCTTGCTTTCAATGTCTCCAATTTAATATACCTGAGTATCTCAGCGTAACTTATTGCAGGAAAAATACACTTTAATGCTCTTTTTTGTATCATTTCAATACTGTCAGATAAATATTGTGGCAAGTTAGTGTGCCATACAGGGCATACATATTCTAAAACAGGTCTCACAACACTGACATATATAGTGACCAGATCATTCTGGCTAATTCCTACTCGCGTTAACTGATACAACATGTACGATCGTTTCCCGGCCTTTTTCACAATATTTTCCACATGCTTATTCCATGTCAGATCCTGTGAAATTGTAACACCTAGAAGTTTGGCATGGTCTACTTGGTCTACATCTTTTCCATCGATCGTTATATTCGGGATAGCGTTTCGAAAATTGCGGTCTCGTGCAAAACAGATGATCATCTCTTTTGATTTTCCTGAATTAATTTTCATATCATTCTGTTCTGTCCACCTAGCGGCAACGTCAACCGATTTTTGTGTAACAGATACACCCTTTCTGTCGCATACTTCGAACAATGTACTGTCATCTATATATTTATATAACGGAACAGGCGTTTCTAAATCATTTATGTACTCTAGAAAACATTTAGGTCCAGACAGTGTTCGTTGTGGTACTCCCCAATTGAGGTGACCAGGATGCGAATATTCATTTCTTATTTTTACTTGTTGAGTTCTGTCCAATAAGAATGTTGCCATCCATCTTATAATATGTGAAGGCAAACTTCCACCAAATTGCTTAGCATCAATTTATTTCTCCTTCAATTGTATCATCCACCCATTTCATTATTATTGATTCAAACACCTTAGCAGCTATTGGAGTTAGTGAAATTGGTCTAATGTCTTTTTCAATCGACACAGGTGGGTTTGTTTTTGGTAAAGGTATTATGTTGGCCATTTTCCATTCCATAGGGAGTACACCTTCTCTTAGAGACTTGTTAAAGATGGCAGTTAATGGAGGAGCGAGGACGTTTGCGTGATTTCTTAACACCCACGCAGGAATGTTATCAGGCCCAGTAGCCTTGTTCACCTTAACATTCTGTAAATCTTTAAAAGTAGTCATTACATCGATGACATACTGGTCTGGCAGTTCCTCGTTTACTGTGAATATTTTGTGATCCTTGTTTAAACGAGGTAAATGTTCACTTACAGATACAAAAAACTCGTTCATTCTACTGGCTAGTAACGCGCAATCACCATTCGTTGTTTTGTTAGCAAGACCTTGCATGCATGAATTGTCATTTATTTTAAGTCCCATTATTTTTTCTTATTTTTCCACCAATCGTGGGAATCTAATTCATTCACTGCTGCAATTTGTGGTTGATAAAAATTGTACTTAAGTTTCGAAGCGGCGCGGTTAACCTTATTACGCAATATTTTTGCTTGGTTCAAATCACCACTCACGTGAGCGCGCTGTCTTTTACGTACTAATGCTCTAAACCAGTCCGTAACCCATGGTTTATCAGCTGTGTGCCGCGTCACGACCTTAGTAGGAAAGCATATTTCCATGAGATTGCAAATAAAAGTTTTATAATATAAATATTGATCTGCACATGACTCCAGCCTAAATAGTGGTTCCCATTTAATGGCAGACAAAGCCATAGCAAATGCGGCTTTTTTATTTGGCCCCATACACCTTACGGTTAAACGTGTCACACACCCAGTGTCAACTAAACGGTTACATTTTGGTTTAAGCAATACCATGTTGTGGTCTGATGACCCAAGTTCGGAAATAGTAACAGGCGATATATATACCTCCTTCATGTTCGTCCATATTTTATCTAATATCGCCTGTCCACGTGTTACTACATTCACTACTTGGACAAATCTATAGTGCGTTTTCATAAAATTGTCATGCAAGTGATTGAAATCCCCAGTTACAATCACACCAAATTCTGGATGTCTGCGTACCATGATATCTATGCACGTGATTATATGGTCACGTATTTTTAAATACTCCGTCTTTGGAGTGTAATATATACATGCTAATAGTATACATAACAATTTCCTAGGCATTTTTTTCGGCATAATCTTAATCCATATTACCTCTAAATCGTGAGCCTCCATATCACTCAACCTAGTATACATTAAGTCACTTCTAATGTAGCAAGCTACACCTCCGGCTCGTCCGTGACCTCTATCCTTCCTCTCCAAGCAAAACCCTTGCATAGTAAGGCTATTAGAATCCATATACTCTTTAAACCATGTTTCACTACCACATACAATCGACACGTCATGTGTTACTACAGTTACTTGCAGTTCGTCCATTTTTTCACTGCTCAAAGACCTGTCGTTTAAATTAATTAGGGAGGGCAGATCCCATTTGCGTTTTATGCTCCCTGTAGGATTGGGAACACAATACCGCGTTGTATTAGAGTCCACAATTTGCATGTTCGATGAGTGTTCAATGGCCAGATCGTTTAGGCCCATTCCCTAATCACGGGTGTGGTGTGTTTCTTTATGTCCCCGTTCCCCGCACTGACGACACTGCACTTTCTCGGGGTGTCTGCAGGTGGCAGTGACGTGGTTCTTCTCACCACATTTGGCACACTTGCCCAGCGTGTGCCTCTGACGAGTACGCCGTTCAACCACTGTCCACTTATTGTCAGGCGACGCTCTTGTAATGGGTGATTGAGCATGGTTCGCTGCCCTCGGCATAGCCATGTGTCGGTGTTGTTGTTGACATTGGTTGCGCCTCGGTAACTGTTCCGGGAGAGCGAGATTTTACAGCAATCAGCCAATTCCACTCTCAGACAAGTGCAGTCCGTCCCTCTGGAAAGCAGCATCGTCGGCGGCCCCATTTCGGAACGTGAAGTTGGCGTCATTGTCGACGAATGTGACGTCGATTTCGTTGCATGTTGTCCTCACTTGCGAGTTGACGTCGGCGCAACGTTCTGGATTGGCTAGGTGCTTCGACGGCAACACGCTGCTCACAGTGACGGTTGGTGTCACGGTTTTTGCCTTTCGTAGTAGTCGTGCGATGTTTTCTTTAATGTCGGCAACGTTCATTTCAGTCTTTGCCTCGTGAGTTCCTCCGACGATGAATATTTCTTTGATCGTTTCCGTTTTGGCCGCGTCTTCAATCATCTCCCCAATATCGGTGAAGGTGCTGCCCGATTTTCTTCGTATTTTTATCGGGTTTCCATGGGAAGTTATCTCCACGCGAACATCTCGTAGCAGGCTGCTTCCCACAAGCAGCGTCACTGCCTACGGTTTCCCTTCGTCGGCGTCGGCGTCGGCGTTTTGACGTTTGTCTGACGTTCTTATGTCGTCTCGTAGACCTCGTATCTCCTGATGCTGCTCACCGACCAAGGTGACAAGCTGCTGGTTCGATCGCTCGAGTTTCACGACCAACGACTCGAGCAAAGACGTCTTCTCTAGTAGACGCTCTACAAGTGTTGGTAATATACGACAGGATGTGCATGACCAAATTCCTACGAAGTCCTTATCATCTTAAGCCCACGCACTCCGGATGCACCCACGCCTGTCACAAATGGCATTGTACCATTTTGTTGTTGCTCATACCGTTGTGGATGCAATTCTTTACGCTGTATTTCCAGTTGTCATCGTGTTTTCCTTTTGCAGCTTTTCGGCGCGCTTTTCTAGTTGTCTTTTCACTTGCCGGCTCACAGGTGGCGTCGACTGGTGGCAAATGTACAGTTAGAACAGGTGAGCAGCGACAGTCATCACACGGGCCGTTAGCCACCATTCTAGGCTCGCTGTCCATGGCCGTTCAGGCGGAACCGTTGACTGTTCAAACTGGTGACCGGTAAGCTTTTACCTGCTGGTCCGTCACCTGTTAATCACTGGTTGGGCGATAATGGATCAATTAATCAGTTGTATATTAAAATATCTCACATATGTACAGCTTGATGCACGATACACCTTCTAGGTGTAATCACCAAGTGTTCTGTACGTATGGTATTAAAACTCACTGTTGAAATCGTATAAAACTGGCAGAAATAGAAGATTGAAACTTGCGCACTGTAAACACGTCGATCGCAGGGTAGGTTTGGCGACTACGAATTATCGTCGGGAGGTTGAGCCAATGTGACATTAAATAAATGTACATGATAGTATGTTCGTTGGAGACATACGCACACTGGCTGTCTCAGTAGGACTGTTGCCGATGTTGGTGAGCCAACATTCTGGGTAAGCTGGGGCTGCGTGTATTGGGTTGGCGTCATGTGACCCAGCCCTTGCTCTACAAGCAAAGTTGAGATGATAAAAATGTCAACCTCGAAAACGAAGAGACAGCCGATTATTACGAGATATAAATTATAGTTGATAATGGCAATGTTCTTGACGCCCAATTATATGGCGATTGTCAATGGCTAACTCCTAGAGAGCTTTAAACGTGATGTTTGTAGGCCCCTATAGCAAACATGCCTAAATTATCTCATCCCAGCGGTGTCGAATTACATATAAATTAGCAACGTGCACATCATATTTAAGATTTATTACCTGCGTATATATGCCATTAGAAATGGCATAAACGGGAAATAAAAAGTAGGAATAAAACAAAACCGGTCCACCACGCTTGATGACGTAATTTTTTTCAAATTTAACTATGTCTATTTTATGGTTAAACATTGCGACACTGATATTCATTAATTCACAGGGGTTGGAACTGGGGACGCGGGGCTTGGGGGGGGGCTCAGTTCACCGATATTTTAGATAGGGGCCTGGAGATGTGATAAGCCCATCTGGGGTACAATTTGAGGCTTTTGTTCAGTGTCGGGGGGGGGGGGAAGGGTGCCAATAAATATTTCTGGAGAGCCACAAATTGGTTGTTTGGCCGGGGGGGGGGGGTGCAAATCAAGGTTTTTGGAGAGCATCAAGGTGGTGTTTTTTCGTAAGCCTAAAGTGAATATTTTCTGATGCCAGTGTTTATGCGTTAAGATTTTCTTGACAGTACTGTCATATGAAATAAAATAATAATTTTTTACAACATGCAAAATCGACTTGGGCGCTACCGCATATTTTGGTACGCCAATGAAAAACGTCCGATATTCCATTACCGGAAACACCAAACAATGATAGTTATATCGTAGATCAGTCATCGATGTTGCTGTCAATGTCTTATACTAATTTGTGGAGCGCAGTGGCGCAGTGTGTAGGGCACCGCACTCTCAATTGAGAGAACTAGGGTTCGAATCCTGAGTTGCCGTTTCGAACATTGGGCAAGTTCTTTCATTGTACGTTGTTCTAGTTCATTCAGCTGCAGAATAAGTACCTGGCTATATACAGTGGTGGATAGTTGTGTACGGATAGTATTCGTGCATTAGTTGCAGCGTAACTGAATGTTTCTTAGATAAATTAAGATGGTGTTCGATTAAACTGGTCTGCCAGGGAATAACGTGTAAAGCGCTTTGAGCAATCCAAAGGTCTGGATACTGCGCTAAGAACTTACTTTTTTGTACTTTTATACGGCTGAATTTAATGTCGTTTTCGTCGTAGGTCGCGTCTACATCGCTGGGGGGTTCAACGGTCAAGAGTGCCTCAATTCGGCCGAGTACTACGACCCGGTGACCAATCAGTGGACGATGATCGCGCCCATGCGCAACAGACGCAGTGGTGTCGGCGTGATCGCACACTACGGTCACGTGTACTCGGTGGGGGGCTTCAACGGAATCACCCGGATGAACAACGGCGAGCGCTACAACCCCGACACCAACAGCTGGACGAACATAGCCGAGATGTACAGTCCGCGCAGCAACTTTGGTATAGAGGTGAGAAACCATACCAAATGTTAGCAGGGCGACATTTCAAAATACAGTAGTCACCTCGGTAATACAGCCACCTCGCACTTAAGTTCACCCTGGGACAGTCCCAACTTATTTTTTGTAACAACAAAGTATAGGAAATTAGTCCCGCTAATACGGTCACCTCGCTATTCAGGCCACCTTTGCCCAGTCCCGTGGGTGACATTAGTGGTGAGATTCCACTATAAATGCATGGTATTGCATCGGTCGTCCTACGTAAAAATGAGTCGACCTTGGAAAACGCCAAAAAGCAACCAGCACGCACCTTACGTTTTTGTTTTGCACTTGTTTATATTGTGTAGTGTACGCTTGTCTTTGTGAAACCGTTGTGTTGGGGGGGACTGTTTCCTCGCTACTTAGGTTACTAATAAAAGTACTATCAATGATCACGTTTCGTCTACAAAAAATCGACTTACCCTACTAAAAAACCACAATGCTAGTATCTCAATCATCGTGGAACTGATGCACCAAGTTTAGACGCGATTGAGCACACGTTGGAGTAAATAAATTCACATTGTTTCTGCGCATGACAAAACAAACGCAGATGTATGTCAGGTGTATAATTGTTTATTTTATTCTAAATATTTTATCTACTTAATACAATATAAACTCACAAACGCAGTTCCGAACTAACGTAACAACTTATGTTGTCTTAGTAAGTTTAACAAACAACAGGGAAGACGTAAACTGACTTGTAATCGTCAGTTCTCTCAGTGGGAAGCCACCACTTGCGTACCCAGAACATACCTGCTCATTTGATTTCTGCAATGCATTTTACGTCTATTTTGAAACTAAGGTTGCCGGAATTCGCAGTGAGTTACACGTCGCTACGTGTCGCCGATTGACTGTTTCACACCAACAACAGTTTGTGAAGTGACATCTATCATCAGAGCGAAGTGTAAAACGTCTACACTTGATCCTCTGTCCTCTGATCGTGTAAAGCAGAACATTGACACACTTGCTATCACTGCTGCCAGTATAACAAACGCGTGCCTAACGGAAGGAGAAATGCCGTTTGAGTTGAAGCGTGCTCTTGTGCACCCATTATTAAAGAAACCATCTCTGTGCAAAGGCACGATAAGCAACTACCGCCCAGTCAGCCATCTATCGCAAGTCTCAAACATAATTGAAAAGGTGGTGGCCACCAGATTGAACATTCACTTGGTCAATCAATCACCGACTGATCCTCTTCAATCTGCATACAAACGACACCATTCAACGGAGACCGCCCTACTTTGTGTGGTTAACAAAATTAGGACGGCCCTTGACCGTAGACAAGGCACTGTCGTCATGCTCATTGACCTAAGCGCTGCGTTCGATACGATCGACCACACAATACTTCTCAATCGTCTACAACGGCGCTATGGCCTCGCCGGAGTTGTACTACGCTGGGTTGAGTTGTACCTTTGTGATCGCAGGCAAAGTGTTGTTGTCGGTAGCGCAACTTCAAGCGAAACGACTCTGCACACCGGTTTATCGCAAGGATCAGTGTTAGGTCCACTGCAGTTTTCTTTATATGTGCAGCCGATCGGTGACATCATTCGGAACCATAATTTGAAGTATCACCATTATGCCGATGACGTACAATTGTTATGTAATTTTGACTTGAATGTCATTTCTCTTACTACTGCTGTGCATCGTGTCGAGCAGTGCATCGACGACATCAAATCCTGGATGACGTTCAACTACTTCCTGATGAATGTTTGCAAAAACCGAGGTTCTACCGGTTGTACCCAGGTCGGCATCTGATTGGGTTGCTGGACTATATGTGCGCGTTGAATCTGAAGTCGTCTATGCTGCCGAATGTGTGAGAGATCTTGGTGTCTACTTAGATAAACATCTTGATATGACGGTGCAGGTTTCTCGTGCCATTAGTACCTGTTCACTGCATTTACGTAACATCGGCCAAATTCACCGTTACCCGCCATAGTCAACAGCAGAACTTGTTGTAAATGCAATGATTACATAACGTTTAGATTATTGCAATTCGCTTCTGTTTGGCACTTCTGCCAAGAACATCGGCAGGCTGCAGCGACTGCAGAATGCTGCTGTTCGTCTAATAACTCGGCGTGCGCGATGCGACAGTGCGTTACCACTACTGCACCAACTCCACTGGCTGCCTGTCCAGCAACGGATTACATACAGAATAGCAGAACTTACATGTAAGGCGTTAAATGCTGAACTCTCGCCACCATATATGCAGTCACTTGTGTCAGTTTATAAACCAGCCAGACATCTTCGTTCTGCTGAGGGTAACAATCTTGTCGTTGCGAGAGCCCGAACCAAAGCTGGTGAATGCGCATTCGTCCACGCTGCCGCTACAATATGGAATGGTATACCAACTACTGTTACTTCCAAAATCTCCCTGCAATCCTTCAAGGCAGCCTTAAAAAGTCATCTTTTGTGTTACGGCGTACTCTGCTTGAAAGACCACAGACATTTTTTTATTCTAAGTTATTCATATTTAATTTTGATCTTTTTAACAGCCGAAAAAACATTTTAAGTACTTACTTTACCATGACATTTGTTTTCGTTTTAATCTACTGATGTTTACACAGCATTATTATTTTAATTTGTTTATTTTTATATTTAAATTTCTTTAATTTTTACTATTTATATTAATTTTTTGGTAAAACGCTATGAACGTTATGGATATGGCGCTATGTAAAACAAAGATTATTATTATTGTTATAATGTAATATATGATATTGCCCTACTGTCGTATTCGTCAAATGGCGATTAAACGAACCAAGTCGAGTAGGGTCAAGTACCAACCAACAATGCAATCTTCCTTTCTTCGTTTTGGTGTTTATTTTAGTTCTTACACATAAGGTATGTCCAAACAATAGAGAGTGTCTTCAAGCCCCCCGATAATTTGCGGATGATACAAAAGTGTTTAGAAGGATTAAATATGATGGATATAGACAGCATTTACAAGATGATCTTGACAGGTTGATCAAATGGTTTGAAAAATGGCAGAGGTTGTTCAATTTTGGGAAATGTAAATGTCTCCACACAGGACATGGGAACGAAGATGTACAATATACAATGGGGGGTACTCTACTAAGTATTACTGTAAAAGAACAATTAGTGGTGATGTGAAGGTTTCAGAGCAGTGCGGAATTGCAGCTTCAAAGGGAAATCAAGTCCTTGGAAATATAGCGTATAAGGAAAACAACTAATAATACCGCTGTACAAAACAATAGTTTGGCCTCATTTAGAATACTATATACTACTAGTGTGGAGGCCATATCGCAAGAAAGACATAGATATGCTAGAAGGAGTACAGAGGAGAGCGAATAAAATGATACAAAAACTGAGAGCTCTTAGTTACGAAATACGCTTAAAAGAATGTGGTTTAACAACACTAGAGACCAGGAGCTTGAGGGGAGATCAGATAGAAGTGTTTAAAATATTGAATGGTTATTAAAATATTGATAGAAATATTTGTTCTCAATAAAGAACAATAGAAGGACCAAAGGACATGAAGTTACATTTAGAAATTACATAAGAAAATTCCAATTTTCACAAAGGACTGTAAATGATTGGAACAGATTATCTGCTGATTGCGTAGGGCTAGTAGCGTGAATTAGTTTAAAAATAAAACTGACACGTAGCTCAGAAGGGCGGGATACACGTAGATAAAAAGGGTTGGACTGTCGATAAGCCAAAAGGCGTGGTGCGACCGAGGGAGGTACTGGGCGTCGAGATTGGGATTCTTGCAGGCATTCTGTAATACCTGATTTTTTGCTCAATGGGGTTAGACGTGGGGAACCGCAATACCCTCCTTTGATTTACGAAATGAACGCTGCTATGATTTGGAGCACAATTGTCACGTAGATGCTGTTGTAGAACCATTACATGTACGTTATGACGATTGGGAGCGCAATTGTCATATAGAGGCTGTTGTAGAACCATTGCATGTACGTTATGACGATTGGGAGCACAATTGTCATATAAAAGCTGTTGTAGAACCATGACATGTACGTTATAGCGATTGGGCATTAGAGGGCGCTACTACAGAGAGAGAGAGAGAGAGAGAGAGAGAGAGAGAGAGAGAGAGAGAGAGAGAGAGGAGAAGAGAGAGAGAGAG
Source organism: Paraescarpia echinospica (assembly GCA_020002185.1). Lineage (NCBI taxonomy): Eukaryota > Metazoa > Annelida > Polychaeta > Sabellida > Siboglinidae > Paraescarpia > Paraescarpia echinospica. The sequence continues at coordinate 87,384,349 of CM034531.1, forward strand.
AGAGAGAGAGTGAGTGAGTGAGTGAGTGAGTGAGTGAGTGAGTGAGTGAGTGAGTGAGTGAGTGAGTGAGTGAGTGTGTGCGTGCGTGCATGGGTGCGTTGAGTGCGTTGAGTGCGTAAGAAAGTGCTACTCCTAGACATTTTTATTTTGGGCGCCAAACTTTCACGAATTAGTCTACGACCCATGGAAAGAAGTAATGCTTATATTGGTTTCGGAATTATCCGTGATTTAAGGGTTTTTACTGGTTTTGTGGTTCATACCCGACGTTAGAAGAACGTTACTCGATTTTTTTTCAGAGCGCTCTGTGTGCGTGTGTTTCTGAGATTGTTCCGAGCTACAAGTTACATTAACCGTCACCGATTCGTAGGGACGCTTTACGTAACAGGCGTTGGGTAAAACATTATTTTGACATTTACGTCATGACACGAATACTTCGGCAAACCGTCTTTGATGTGTGTATGTATTTAGCGTCACCAGGGAGTTGACATTTATGGTAGTGACGTAAATGAAGGACCTGTGTATTGTTGATGTAATGAATTATTCATTCGCACCGAGGATTATAATTGAACCGAACAAAGCAAATACTGAATGCATAAATGCTAGCAATGTGAATACGTTTAAAACAATATCGACAAATTCCTCAGAAGGGCATACGCCACTGAACACGTTCTTGCCCATTGGCCATCTAGGGTTTCCGCTCTGGGTTGCAATCTTGCAATCAGTTTTGATGTGATTGTGCGCGCGTATAGTAAAAGAAACGTTGACATCGATGATGTGGAAGTGTAACAAGTCTTCGTGACGGTGATGAAGAAACCAACAAAATCAGCAGCGGCATCTACCTCTCTGTCTGTCTGAGTGCGTGTGTGCGTGTGTTCGTGTCTGCGTGAATGTTAGTGTGTGCATGCGTATGCGCGTGCGTGGTTGTGTGCGTGCGTGCGTGTGTGTGTCCGTATGTGCATGTATGCGTGTGTGTGAGTGCACGTAAACGTGCATGGGTGTGATCGCGTATGCACTTTTGCGCCTGTGTGCGTGAGTGCGCGTGTGTGGAATGAGTACGCGATGATGTAAAAGTAGAAGTAAAAGTACTTCTCTAACAATAACTTTCTCGTCCGCCATTATTACTATAACAATTGGAAGTGACCTCATGTTGCGCTTACTTCCAGAAGACAGGTTTCTATGCAAACACGATCGCGAAGTGGTCGCGATTGGAATTAATTTAATTATTTAATTGGATTACTCTCTTTTGGCCCTGCGACGGGATGGTGATTAAATATGTTTATGAAATATCGTTGACGGGCGGAGCGCTACCAGGCGACGTATTTCAGACAAGAATGTAACGAAAATATATCGCGAAGTAAATGAAAGTAACAAAGTAAAAAGAAGCGTTACCTATGATAAAATCTACTTCGTTACAAAAAAGTAGTTTATAAAAATTGTACTTCGTTAGTTGTCAATTACTAGAAAAAAACTACTGCAGTTGAGTAACGAAGTCGTTTTACTTTATTACATGACACCACTGCCCAAAATAATTTGCCAAATAATTATAATAAGGAAGTCGAAAAAGCGGTTGCGAATAAGTACTTATTATTTAATATACTTAAAAACAATATTAAATACAACAACGATTACGGGAACAGTTTAGTTATCGCCAAATGTGCAAGCGATGCCCGTACCTTGACGGAACCGAATAATTGCCTAACAAACGAACCAAACAGACAAGTTCCTTTATATACCAACTTCACTGCGGAACACAACGTTATATGCCGGTTATGTTTAAGTATTTTAACAAGCTTTCAGTTCTATTTGAAATATTTTAATTAACCAAGAAACCAATCACACAGGCAATCGCAGTCGGCCTCGTTTTGAATGCAAACAATTGAAAGTATATATCCAGTATACATACCTATCCGCTATTTTGTCTCCACAGTTGCTCATTGGTCGATTTGGGACGTTATTTCTATTTGTTAAAAAGGATTACCAAATGTAAATCAGCACCCCTTTATTTTGTGCTTCAAATTGGTTTTGTTGTGCACCCTTTAGGGGTGCAAATGTGCACCTTTCTTCGTAGCACCCTAATTGCACCTTCATTACACTCCGTTGGGTGCAATTTGTGCACTAAAGTGTGCAAACAGGGTGCCAATACTTTTTACATGCTAGCAGCACCCCAGTTGAACCCTAATTTTGTAGTATGTAGATCACGTTACATTCCCTGGTTTACACAATGCACGCACTTTAGAATTTATCAAATCACCAGAAGCAATGTCTAGTATTCACACAATACAGGTGAGAATTTACTGTTCAGCTTGCCCCAGCAAAATTTGCACGTCACGTACATTGGCACAACATCCCTTGTTCTCCTGAGGGTAGTGTTTCATCTTTTGAATACTTTGCACGAGAAAATATTTTATCGGGAACCTATTGGGAAAAATACAGCCATTTGATTGTTCTGGCAATAACAATGTTGGGTAGCAAAATTACACACACACACTGAAAGGACCAACTCAACAACCGCCTACCCATGGATGTTCGTACGGTTCCAAGTAACAAATTCCGCCTCATTTAATCTATGTTGAAGTAAGACAGTATGTTAGACTACGAGTAGCTTACATGTCGTACGAGTAGCTTACATGCCGTACTGTAGGTCGAATCACTTTTAATCAGGTTTTTCCGTGTAAAACAACGTTATGGTAGGTGTTCAATGTGGACAATTTACGTTCCTGGATGTTTGCACGTATCAACCCGCTACCCATGCTCGCTGCTTGGGTTCAACGGACAGACCTTTCTGCAAAACAGATTGTTGGCCACGTGCGTGATCTTAACGGAGAGAACGACAACGAATTCCCTGATGTTTAAACTGATAACACCTGGACCACATGTGTAGCAGCTTTGCATGCATGACTTTTAGCATGCACGCACATTACTGTTAGATTGGTGCTGAAAATACATGACCTAAAGACCCGAGTGCGTGTTGAATTTAGATGGACGCATTAAAAGTGATAGAATAAAATGTACAGGCGTGTGCGTTCGTGACTGCGCGTGCTGGCGTACGTGCGTACTAGTGTTTAGGCTGCGAATGCATGATTGTGTGTGAAGTTGCGAGTGCGTGTGCGTGTTTGCTAGCATTCGTGTGTGTTCTTGCGTGTTCACTTGACTAGAACAATCATGTATCCGTTATGTTCGTATTTGTTATATTTTCTATCTTATGGTCAATGTCGCAGTACTCATCACGTGTGTCATGTACATTGACCAAATACATGCAATCATCTAATGGTATGTTAGGTGATAAACGACATAATTGTGAAGCATTTGGTATCAGGTAATCTTTGTAATTACGTGTGTCATGCTACGTGATCGGTGTGGTGGAGTTAACTATGCGTATATTGTCAGGTGATCGATGACATGGTGTTTGCGATCGGGGGTTTCAACGGTGTGACAACAATTTACAACGTCGAATGCTACGATCCGTTTACGGACGAATGGTGAGTGACCCACCGACGAGACTTGCCAAAGTGGACCCTTGTTTCTTCAGAATAATTACGATGAAATGCACGCATTGTGTTACGTTACATCTACTGAAATAGTAGTTGCCATTTAAGAGTTGTTGTAATTAAGAATATGAAAATTGCATGCTTTTATTTCAATATGTACACTAGCATTTTTGTTGTGAACACTTATGCATAGTTGTCCATTTAAAACTAGATTCGGCTTGGATCGGATCATTTTGGCTGAATGTATTATATTATTATATTTTTCTCAAATATTTTATGGAACTTCCCTTGTAAGATACGTTACAACTTGCAACAAGTCATACACATTGAAAATGCTTCGCATCCCACCATACAGTTTTCACTATAAAAAATTTGCATTATGTTCTTGTCATGAAGACAATTTTTGGCGGCTAGAATTTCAGCAAACGGTGGAATGTCTAAACGCTACATTGTGTTCGGCATCCATTTTAGATGGCTTCACTTATATGTTGCTAGGCAACAGGTTAGGTTATTGATAGGTAAATGACGTCACTGCCGCGATGTTAGTGGCAAGACTGGCAAAGTAATTGTTGTTGACTATAAACATAAATTGAGCGTTATGTTTCTAGTCGATATGTCTAAACCGACGCTATTCGCAATAGCAAAGAATTGAAATTCAGATATTCCTTTTCGAACATTAGAAATTCACCAGTTAATATCTCCATTTTAATCTGTAATCTAAGCTCCTTCACAAAATATAATTGTTTGATATACTGAATATGTGCGCCACATGGAAGTAATGATCACAACCAGATACATTTTACCATCAAAGTAAATCAGAAAGGAATAATAAAAAGTAGAACAGGACAAACTTCCACAAAGGAAGATATAAGGACATGAGGAAATATTTAACAAAGATAGACTGGAATAACACATTGAAGAATAAGACAGCAACTGAATGCTGGAATATTTTAAAGAGTGAAATTGAGTGCATCGTCGATATGTTTGTTCCATTAAAAAACAAAGGAAACGGTTCAGAAAGAAACAGTTATCGAAAGAAGCCATTAGAAAAAATTAAGTACAAACAAATGATGTGGAAGTCATATTAACGCACTGGAAATGATGAAAACTACAACATTTATAAAGAAGCACTTAGCCAAGTTACAACTGAAATAAGAAATATTAAAAGAGAAGCTGCGAACAAAAATTAACTTGTAATAGTAAAAATAATATAGTTTTTATGTATATGTTCGGAGCAAACAGAACGTTCGGGATAAGGTCGGTCCTCTAGAAGATAGAGCTGAAATATAATATCAGAGGATTCATAATGGCAGAAGACCTGAATGAATACTTTACTTCGGTGTTAACCAGGGAAGATATTAGTTCACTGCCAGTCCCAGAGGCAAAGTTCAAGGGTGTGGAATCAGACTATTTAGGACAGTCAGTTATAACCCCGGAAATGGTATCTAAGAAAATAAAGGCTATGAAGGAAAATAAATCACGTGGAATGGATGGAATTCCGCCTAAAGTACTATTGGAAATTGTAGAACGACTTAGGATACCGCTTGCAACAGTATTCAACTTGTCATTAAACGAGGGAGTGGTTCCTTTAGAATGGCAAGAAGCAAACATTATACCGTTATTTTAAAAGTATTCGAGAAACAAGTTAGAGAAGTACAGTCCAGTGAGTTTAACATCGGTGATTTGCAAATTATTAGAAAGATTAATTAAAGATCACATGGTGGATATTCTTATTAAACATAACTTGATAAACCCATCTCAACACGGGTTTCTAAAAGCAAGGTTATGCTTAACAAATATGTGTTTTTTAAGACATCGCTAAATGTATAGATGAGGGATCACAAGTAGAAATTATCTACTTAGATTTTCAGAAAGATTTCGACAAAGTGCCACATCAAAGATTAATGCTTAAGCTAAAGGTCCGTGGCATAGGGGATGGTATAATTAAATGGACAGAATAATGGCTGATTGACAGAAGACAACGGGTAGTAGATGGGGAGGCTTCAAGTTAAAAATCGGTTTTGAATGGGGTACCACATGGGTCAGTACTGGAACCTATATTATTCTTAATATTTCAACGATTTGGACGATGATACAACAAGTAAGGTGTTGAAATTTGCGGATGACACAAACGTGTTTAGACAAAATAAACGTGATGGAGATAAACAGCATTTACAAGATGATCTTGACAGGTTGATCAAATGGTCTACAAATAGCAGATCTTGTTCAATTTTGGGAAATGTCTTCACACAGGACATGGGAACAAAGATGTATAGTATACAAGGGGGGTACTATGCTAAGTACTACAGTAAAAGAAAAGGACATAGGATTAACAATTAGTTTTGATATGAAGATTTTAGAGCACTGCGGAATTGCAGTTTCAAAGGGAAATAAAATCCATGGATTAATTAGGCGAAATATAACTTATATAGAAAAATAACAAATAATACCGCTGCACAAAACAATAGTTAGACCTCATTTAGATTACTGTATACAAGCGTGGAGACCATATCGCAAGAAAGACATACAGTGTAGATATGCTAGAAAGAGTACAGAGGAGAGCGACTAAAATGATACTAAAACTGTGCGATTTAGTAACGAAATACACCTAAAAAGATGTGGTTTGGCAACACTAGATATCAGGAGGTTGAGAGTAGATCAGATAGAAGTTTTTATTTAATATTGAATGGTTATGAAAATATTGATAGAAATATATTTTCTCAGTTAAGAAAGTTAGAAGGATTAGGGGACATGAAGTAACATTAGTAAAGGAGCAGTGAAGATTATATATAAGAAAGTTCTAATTTTCACAAAGTACTAAATGATTGGAACATATTAACTGGTGATTGTGTGGGTGCTAGTAGCGTGGACATGTTTAAACATAAAATTGACACGTACTTCGGAAAGGCGGGATACACGTAGATAAAAAGGGTTGGGCTCTCGATAAGCCAAAAGGCCATCTACAGTTAATTCTCTGGGTGGCAATCTTGTTAAATCATAAAGTCATAACTGATGTTCGGTGTGTGTGCGTGCGTGTGTGTGTACGCGCGTGTGTGCGTGTGTATATGTATATGTTTGTACGTGTGTCTGTGTGCGTGCGTGTGTGCTTCTGTTGGTGTAAGTGTCTATGTAGTCGACAAGGATATATTATGGAGGTGTTATCTTCAACAGGTACGACTGCACAGACATGAATATCTACCGCAGCGCCCTCAGTGCATGCGTTGTGAAAGGTTTGCCTAACATCCGGGAATACATCCATAAAGACCGCAACAAGATCGACGACAAGAAGAAGCGGAACTGACGTCAGCGTGCCGATCGTCATTCTGCAACGTCCGGCCGCGTTCGGCGGCTGCCGTGGTTGGTCGGATTGCCGAAATGAATCAACGAGAGAGCTCGTGCACGCGCCTGCGGGTCGGTTCGAGGGCAGACGGCCGGAGAGCGCCGGAAACCGGCAGTTTGTAGCTGCGTGCGCCGTCCCGTGGATCTAGATACGCGAGTGTCGCAGTTGCATAGCGAACAAGGATCAGTCAATGAACACAGCAACACGGGGCCGCTTCAGCGACACGAATGCATCTGCTCATGACCGGAAACGTTCGACAGTTACGACACAGTAGCCGGGCCGGCAGACGTACTTCGATGCGATTGGACATGGAACGAGTAAACTTTATACAGAAAAAAATATCACTACCAAAAAGCATTTCACCGTAGACGTAAAATCGTTATAAAAATTGTCAAATAATAATGCTAAAAAGAAACCAAACAAATATTGGCGATGCTGTAACTCTGTAACATGAGATGGGTTTGTTATTGGTTTATTATAGATTATAGATGGGAAGTAAAACCGTATCATGGTTTCCGACTCGTGCTGTTTATAATTACACCGACATTGATTGGTATAACAGAATGCAACCAAAGCTCGCTAATCCGCCTTAGCCATGACATCACCTGGGCAACTCGTAAACAATGCAATCAGTCATACAGCGATTTCCAGAAAACAAAGTAGTTGTAAACCCAGCGACGAATGTGTAAGCAACAGTCATATATTTAAACCTGAGAGGTCTACAACCTAATTCTTTTCTCCCTCTGAAAACTTATTTTCAGAGGGAGAATTCTTTTATATCTGACTATTTTCACGCTAGGACCTAAGAATTATGATAATCTAATCTGTGTATTTCAGAAAACGTAATGATAGTTACATATACTTATATTATACATATATACTTTACAGGTCGATTTATACCTTGCAGTTATCGGCCTTTGTTTCATTCCTATATTGCAACGTACACCATGCATGGGAAACTACGGAAAGTTGCCGTTCAGTTTATAATATTTTCGTTTAATGTAGCAATCATCTCACAAAAAGCCACGTAGAGAGAGAGAGGTACGGCCAACATATTGGGAGATGAAATTCAGTTTCGTGTGAGGTAAATAATACGTAACTTAACGTTAACCATTATGTGCTAAAAATAATCGATTTTAAGGCAAATGTATGTAAATGTAGTTGACTAGATTACTATGTGACATAAAAAAAAATTACTATTTATTTTTAATGACATAATCCTCGTTAAATGTAACGGTAAGCAACGTTACTGGGAACGTAACCGTCACGCACGTTAGACCCTCATCGTACATTAAAAGTACTCCCATCAACACCAGATTTTCAACAATGAATGTTAACACTAACGTACAACTACAGTAAACCTCGCCTAAGTCGGATGCAATCGAACCGAGTGATTTAATTCGAGTTATGCGAAAATCCGGCTTAACCAAAGATGATATACCCCAGCGGGAACACCAAACACAGCCCTCTAAAAGCCTTTAGGCACGCTTGAACGCAACATTACGCAGTACCTATATTAGAACAGTTCTGTGCTTCATTTTGGCAGGATTTTTTAACATTATAGCTTACTAATTATTATTGATTGTCCTAGCGTCCATAAAGCATCACGTGTATCGCAGAGTTTTGTTATCTTATCTTCAGAAACCGATACTTCGTCATCCTCATCATCGCGCAGTAAACAGTCTGAGTCGAGGTGTCGTACGGTTTCTCGTTACTTAGAGTAGCCGAAGATTCTGCTCTCTCGTCTGCACCAACATAGTCGTCCATCGTACATATAGCATCTCCATGCACCTGGCGGAGCTTGTTCCATACGTTTCGGAAATCGTCTTAACGTTCAACACCTTTGACGAAACCCACTTTTTTGTAGCAGTTGAGAGGTTTTCCCGGTTTCTCTTTGTTCTACGCTGACTTCAGAGCAATGACGGCATACACAATAGGCCAACTTCTTGAGAAAATGGTGCGACTCCTTCTGATGCCTCTAGCCTCCTGGTGGTTAGGATGCACCGCTAATGGAACGTCATGTTCTTGGTAATACCAGCGTCGATTGGCTGTGTGATGTTAGTTGTATTAGATGAGTGAATATGTGACGCCTACGTACGTTGCTGTGTCTGTCTGGACCATTTTCTTGGCATAGCCGTTTCACTTTTTAGTTTATCTTGTACATATATACTCCAGGCAACCAAGTGATTTTTGTCGAGTACTGCGATTCAACGTAGGCGAAGAAAACACATTATCTCGGATCAAATGGATCGACTCAGTTCGTCCGAATTAGGCGATGATCCGACTTACATAATCCGACTTAGACGAAGATATTTTATGGGAAATACATTACAAATCAACCACCCTCGGAATTATGTCCGAGTTGAGCAAAGATCCGACGTAGGCAAATCTGACATAGGCGAGATTTACTGTATTATAACGTATCCATAATTCCATAATCTTGTTAGTTTCAACTGGTCACTAAGTGAATAGATGAAAAGACACAAGCATATACTACTTATTCAGGTTGTTAAAATATCCAACAGAAAGTGTCGCATACACATGTCCTCAGGCACATAATCTAACACCGCACACACGCACGTGTGCTGTTACGCACGCGCGCACGCGCGCACGCGCGCACACACACGCGCGAGCGCGCACACCCAAACACGAACGCTCACGCAGATAGGCAGGCAGGCAGGCAGACACGCACGCACGCACGCACGCACGCACGCACGCAAGTAAGCACGCACACAAACGCATTTACGCACGCACTCATAAACACACACGCGCGCGCACTTAAAAGAAGAAACACGCGGGCACACACATGCAACCATCAAATATATGCACGGGCGTACACACATTAACCTTACTGGATGCCATACAATTAACCATTGCGGACGCAGTGTTCGCCGTATAGACATACCAATTGCCCCAGACATTTGTAGACGCTCTTGTGGGAACGAGTACGCAAGAGTCTCTGCCTTACGTAATTGATACGCTCGACGCCTCACGCGTGCGTGTGGTCTCTAAACCTCAAAGCAGACGTACGGTCGACGTGAGATGATCGGGGAAAAAACAGACAGCATATTTTCACATTACACGGTTGTGCTTAGACGTTCTTTCCTCGCTCTGCTAGATACGGGAAACGCGTTTAGATAGCACAGAAGGAGGACGTGTGATAGCAATACACCGTAAGTAACGCATCAATTAGAAGGTTGTTCAGCCGATAGGCTTTGTTCTGGGAGCATAAGCCTGGAACATTCAAATGGCTTCAATGGCATGGGGACTATAAATGATTGTGTTTTGTTATTAATAATCTTGGTGGAGTAGAAATATGACACTGGAACGTAGATAATTTACTGACTAATCCAAATTTTCTTACCTCAATTAATGCATACTGCCACGTACCGCCAAAATGGATGATTTCTTCCCTCTAATCATACAATCACCTCGCAAAGAATTCGGATGTCCAGGGACCATTTCACCACCAACCAAGCTTCTTCGACTATGAAGAAAATAAGTTGCGATTTGTGGATTAATAACCTTTTTCTTGCATCAGTCTGAATTTTATTGTATACTATGTGTTGCCATATAGCAAAAAAACATGAACGATTATTTCACTGACACCAAATAGTTTCATGAAGCTTGCTTGTTTTCTATGTCTGTTGTCATCTGTTGAAGAAGAAGTGATATATATTGAAATAAATGTGTTCTCGTCCATTCGATAGTTTTGCAGAATTCACGTATTTTAATCTCGGAGTTCACATGTCGTCAACGAAATTTATGAAATTAATATAAAATTTGTATCACATGACACGGCAATAAGACTATAACAATTTGCTTAAAGTGTTCTTTGCACAATATTAATAAATTACAACGTGAATGGCTATTTGTTTGAGCGTGTATCTGAAAGAAAACATGTATATTCCTACTGAGATATATACATGTATATATATATATATATATATATATATATATATATATATTTCCGGGAGTCTCCCTGATTTTGGGTGTACGGAATATAGCAAGTCTTCCGGATTTTCACTTCAAATACCGAACAGCACCCCATCCTTCTTCCGATGTCAACATCCGAGAGAGCACGACATCGCGGGAGACGTGCTGAGATGTGCTGAATCGCTAATCCGGCGAAAAATCCCCAACAGCACACTTGCCGTCTTCCGATATCAAGATCCGAGACAGCGCTACACGGGAAGCGTGTTAAACAGGCGATGAATCTCCCGGAATAAAAAAAACTGTACTGGTATACATGCATACCGTACTTGTTTTGCGTATTTAGTAAGACATTTATTAGTAATATGTCCAACACATCGCCAAACCTATTAAAACCACTTAGTAATGCTCATATCAACCCGGGCTCCAAGCTAACAAACTTATAACATTAGTCGCATTATCCGTTACGTACATTTGGTTGTTTTAGTGACATCCACGGTGATAATTTCAAAACATGAAAAAGGGTTCAAGATGTAGTTTGATTTCGGAGAAATAATCGTTGACATGGATGACAGTCGTCGAAGTACAGACCGCTACCCCTCTTTATTGTGACAAATCACATCTGATAACTACGTTGACTGTTATCGCACAGTGTCTTGCAAAATACGTTGTCAAACATTACATTAGCACATGTCAATAACGGAATATGAACATGCTGATACATTTTCATTGGAATCGATTCTCAACGGCTGTGCTTTTATCAGTTTGTTATCAGTCACTTTCAAAGAAACCTGTGTAAGCATGCAGGTTAATTTAGCAAAGAACATATTTCTTGAGTTTAGATTACAACAACATTACATTCATTGAATGAATATATTCTCAAGCATGACCAGTTTGAATAGCGGACATGGTGCCATTAAATACTATTGTTTTGTTCATGCATGACAAGAGTCTCGTTTCTAGCGAGATAAGTCTATTCGAGCGGTTACTCCCGTTATCGCAGGCGTGATACGAACGTTTAATAATCAATGCCTTAGGCTTACGCCCATTAAAAGTAAAACAAAACTGTAAGCGCTTATATAGCGCGATATCCTTAGTTCTCTACAGAACGATTGACAAGTAACTCACTCGCCAAACTGATCAATAAAACACCATGTCGACCGTTCTGTGAAAAATTCAACCATTCAGCCATGTTGCATTTGTTGCGCGAAGATTATTTGTACACAAACATCCACCACTGTCTACAGCCAGGAACTCAGCCTTTCATACAGCTGAGTGAACTGGAGCATATGTGGAGTGAACAAACGTGTCCGTGGCTTTGTGGCAGCAAATGGAGTCGAACACTGAACCTCTCTTGGGTTTGTTCTGTCACAGACTATTAGGTAAATCGCATGTAACGGATCTAAAAAACCAACTGACTCCCACGCATTGCTAGTGAATGCAATCTGGCGTTACGTGTATGGGCGTGCTTACCCGTTTCAGGAATGTTCTGCGTCTCACCACTAGTAGGGTAAATTTATATAAACAACTTGTAATTGCATTTACATAACGCACCTTCCTTCGACAGACAAACAACAACTCAGAAAATTTAGATCAACAAATGACTTTTACAACGTGTGAAAATGAACTCGAAATGAATTGTGCAGATATATTCAGCACGTCCTATTTTCAAATTGCACGAGCACGGACCAGTGTTCGTCCGTGCTATCGCCAGAACGTAGCAAGATAATGTGCATTTATTAATAGCATGTATTTTTCTTTGCATGAACTCAACCAATCAAGGTATAACGCACTTCACGTCGGCTATTTCGTTCACCCTACGTTGCCTGTGTATTTCGGACGAGACGCTGAAACCGTTTATCTATTCTATCTGGTGTCTGTGCCAGGGTAAGTAGAGTTTCCCAGTGAAATAGAGAACCTCGATGAATTGGGATCTTATTATCTAAACTCCCATTGTAGTTAACGAAGAAAAGTTAAACCTGTCCAAAGTTTGATGTTTTCAGTCAAAGTCAAACCCATTCCACATTTGTCTCCTTATCTAGATTTCGTTTGCCCTTGGGCGATGGTTTCCTATCAGACCTGTTGCTCTCGCGATATATCCATATAACATATTAGCTTTTGACTTCTTGTTGCTGACACGACAGACTACATTCATGTAAGCCGTTGTTTTTACTGATGTTATGTGCAACAGGTCGGAAAGATGTTCAACGGGGCGTGTTCAGTTTAACAAGATTTAACAAGATTGCCATCGAGAAAATTAATTCTAGATGGCAGGTGGACAAGGAAGCCCGTTGGCTTATCGAGAGTCCAATATTTTATATCTACGTGCATCCGCCCTTTTAAGGTATGTGTCCATATTATTTTTAAACATATTCACGCTACTACCACAACACAATCAGGAGATTGTTAAACCACATTTTTGGGCATATTTCGTAGTTAAGATCCCTCAGTTTTGGTATCATTTTAGTTGCTCTCCTCTGTACTATTTCTAGCATATCTATGTCCTTCCTGCGATATGGCCTCTACGCTTGAATACAATATTCTAAATGAGGCCTAACTATTGTTTTGTACAGCGGCATTATTAGCTCTTTTTCCTTATACTTTACGTTTCGTCTAATTAATCCAAGGATTTTATTTCCCTTTGAAGCGGCACTGCTCTGAAACCTTCATATCAGCACAAATTGTTAACCCTAAGTCCTTTTCTTTAATAGTAGTGCTTAGTACAGATCCCTGTGGTACCCCACTCAAAACTGATTTCCAGTTTGAAGCCTCCCCGTCAACTACTACCCGTTGTCTTCTGTCAATTAGCCATTTTTCTATCCACTTAATTAAACCATTCCCTATGCCATGTGCCTTTAGTTTATGCAGAAATGTTTGATGTGGCACTTTGTCGAAAGCTTTCTGAAAATGTAAGTAGATTATATCTACTGGCGATCCCTCGTCTACCCAATTAGTGATATCTTCCAAAAAAAATAACATTTTTATATGCATGACCTCGCTTTGAGAGACCTATGTTGAGATGGGTTTAACAAGTTATGTTTAACAAGAAAATCCACCACGTGATCTTTAGTTAGTCTTTCTAATAATTTGCAAATCACTGACGTTAAACTAACTGGTCTGTAGTTCTCTGATTTCTTTCTGGAACCTTTTTTTAAATAACGTTTGCTTCTTTCCATTATAAAGGAACCACACCCTCTTCTATTGACAAGGTGAAAACTGCTGCATGTGGTAAGCTAATTTGTTCTACAATTTCCAATAGTAATTTGGGTGGTAGGGTAGAACCTGGAGGGATAGTCCCTTTGGTGATGGGCAGCCGCTCCACTTCTGTGGAGGCTCTAACCACTGGTTCCCACAGTCTATCTAGCTCATGTATAGCTCCTAGGAACTGCTAGTTTACGGCAGTGGCCACACCCCGGGCAATGGTCTCGGCTGACCAGCAAAACTACAAGAGTAAGGCTTGTAGGCTAATGCCTATTGAGTCGAGGGACGTCTGCCCTCAGTACACAAAGACTGTCTCCGAGGAGTAGGCGGCCAGCCGATTGGCTACACCCACGGCTACAAATGCGAAACAGCAACAGCCTTTCACCAGGCTGCAAGGTACCTACCAAGACGCATGTGGAAGGACCGGTGACCCGCTGTCCTGCGGTGCAAGACTGTTTAGTCAAGGAATAATGGAGTTAACCATACACAAACCAGCGGAAAGCAGTGGGCAACTACCGCTGTATTAGCCCAAGAAACCTTGATGGAGAATCCTGACAGTAAGAGAGGTTCTAGTGGTGAGCTCCCCAGGCTGGATAGGACGACACATACTGGGGAAGAGCTTGGAGATGTTGGAAGTAACGCCAGAACTGATGACGGTAGTATGCCCGACTATGCGGGAGGTAAAACCAGCAACAAAAACCTAAAAGGGAAATTCCGTGTGGCAACATGGAACATCAGAAAAACGAGTCATGGAACACTACAAATGGTAACATCGGAAGCAGAAAGATATGGGGTATATATATTAGGGATTGCGGAACACAGGTTGGCCGGACAAGGACACTTTCGCCCGGATTCAGGAGGAAAGTTTATATACTCAGGAGCAACTAAGTCAGGGATGAGTGGTGTTGCATTCTATCTGTCAAAGAAAACTGAAAATGCACTATTAGGATACAATCCGGTCAAAGACAGAATTATTACCATACGAATACGAGCAAAACCCACGAATATAACATGTATTCCAATTTATGCACCAACGAGCACTGCAGACGACGATATAATAGAAACGTTTTATGATACACTGCAACGAACAGTTGACGAGGTAAACAGGAGAGACATGGTAGTACTGATGGGCGATTTCAATGCAAAAGTTGGCAGTTGTCAAAACGAAGAAGAAGATGGAAATATCGGGAAATATGGACTAGGTGAGAGAAAGGGAGAGGAGATAGACTTGTTGAGTTTATCATAAAGAATGAACTGGTGATCACCAATACTTTCTTCAAACAACATCAAAGAAGACTGTACACTTGGACAACACCAGATGGTCGGAACAGAAATCAAATCGACTTTATACTGATACCAAAACGATGGAGGACGTCTGTGTTTAAAGCAAAGACATTACCGGGAGCCGATTGTGGCTCTGACCATGAATTGCTAAGCGCCAAGATTGCGATAAAATTAAGAAAGATGAAGAGAGGGAAAGAGATAGTGAGGTATGACGTCAGTGATATCAAAGAAGGATACCGAGTAGAGGTTATGAACCGTTTCGGAGTATTACAGACAGTGGCTGACGAGAAGGAATCAGAAGAGTTGGCAGTAGAAATTAGGAACATCATTATGGAATCAGCTGACAAACACTTCACTAAAAGAGGAGACAAAAACAACCATGGATAAGCAAAGACACACTGCAGATGATTGACAAAAGGAAAGAGTTAAAGAAGAACAAAGAAATGAGTGAGAATTATCATGAGAAATACAGAGAGAAGTGCAAGATAATTAAACGAATGTGTAGGGAAGACAAGAAGAAATATATAGAGAAGAAATGCGAAAAGATAGAACTATGTATGAGAAGGAACGATAGTCGCAGTATGTTCGAGGAAATCAAGTCTATGACACAGTCGTTCAAATCTAGACTTGGCGTTATTAAAGATGAAACAGGAATGACTGACAGAAAGCGATGACATACTTGAAAGATGGAAGCAATATTGTGAAAGCATGTTTAAGAAAGAAGAAACAGAAGAGGTAGACATGGATGAAACAGAGAGAGGACAGAACCAGAAGATGAACTTGAACCTATGCGTTCAGAGGTGGAGTGGGCAATAAAAAGTATAAAAGACGGAAAATCACCTGGCACTGATGACATCACTGCAGAGCTAATAAGAGCAAGTGGAGTAGCAGGCGTGGATATCTATCACACATTAAGCAAGAAAATATGGAGAAGTGGAACATGGCCCATGGACTGGAAACGAGCCATCCTTATACCAATACCGAAAAAAGGCATCAGTCTCTAGAGAGACTAATAATGGAAGGAAAAGTGGAAGGCAGAAGAAGCAGAGGAAGACCTAGGAGATAATGGGGGAAGGACATAGAGGAATGGATGGGAGCCGACGTCAGGCGAGTGGGGAGACTGGCAAACGAAAGAGCTGTCTATAGACAATCCATCAAGGCTGCAACGTCCGGAAATGGATAAGCAAAACCCAATTCGGGTGGAATCCCATCCACTCCAGGTGATTTAGTATCCTTCATAGCCCTAATTTTCTTAGCTACCATTTCCGGGGTTGCAATTAACTGTCTTAAATAATTTGATTTTGCTCACAATATAAAATAATACGGGTCGCTAAGCCATTTTGAGTGGGTCGCCAGGAATCTTCCGTAACTATCCGAACTCTCCTCCGTTGCCCCGCTTGCTTGTACCAGATGCATTGGAGAAGAATAATGTGTACCACATGTTGCATGAAGTTGAATGTCACACAACATTTCTAATTCATGGAACATTTGGTGTATGCATATTTATGGGCAAGTCAAGTTTTGTTTGATGCTGCCGAAAATGCGTCATACGCGCTCTGTGCGAAAAAAGTTCAAATATCGTTTTAATTAGCAAGACCAGGTAAGGTATATTGTTTTTTTGATTGTCTGCTACCTTAAATCACCATTATGAAGTCACGTAGCACAATATCCTTAACATATTGTCGAAATTATAAAGTTTCCAGATCGAAATATATATTTTTTTATTCGTTGTATCTTTTATCACAAGTTAACAGTTTAAAGGCATGGTTCGCCGAGCAAGTCCGACAATATGAATTTGGGTGGCAGCTAAAAAATTAAGAACCGCTCACGTAGCTAATGGATACTTTGCCTCTTCTATGTCCAGATTTACACCGATGTGTCATTAAAAATTGTTCTTTAGTTATTCTCAATACCAACCTGTTTCTAAGGTTTAGGTCGAATCTTCCACGGTAACGTAGCATGTTACATAAAGACGACTAACGCGTGTCGCTATGCTGATTGAACACAGCGTTAAACTGTATCATTCTCTGAAGCGCGAACAGTCGGTCGGGTTGCAATAGGTATTTAGAAATGGCGGGATTCTGAGTGATGCAGCTTGGAACTCGTTAGTTCAGCAATAACAATAAACGTTATCCTTTCTAATGATCAAAGTCAGTTAATTCGATGTTTTGTTTGCAGATAATATGCACGCGACTATTTGAGCATCAACTAGTCAGCTTATCAATGTGCTAAAAGAACCGAGGAGGGCATTTAAAATATACTCGCCCCTAACATACCACGTAACCTCCATCTTGCAAGTCGTTTTATATATATTGGGGAAATCACTACTTTGTGATTGCCAAGAAACAAGCGCAAACTTATAAATAAAAGAGTGTCTTTAATATCGGGCTTTTTTACGTTATGTTGGTTGAGTTCCCTCATCATTATCACACGCCATGTGTAACATGTAGTAATCCATTACCATTAATCGATTACCTTTTTACATGTTAACTAATAATTTGCGGACATAAAAATTAAACAGTGCAAATAAAAGATTATAAATTTGCCACAATATATTATTTTCAGATTGTATCCGTCCACTATGTCTAACGATGTAATGTTAACGGAAACAAAACATGCATTATTTTAGGATCAACTATCGAATTCGAATATGAAATTTCTATCATTTAGCCAATTGTGTACACCACAACCACATCCTTCTTCTTCTTCCGTTAAGTGGCCACAATAAATTTACGATTATTCTGCCACTATTCTGTCGATCTGGCATTTGGAAAGAAAAACCAACCTCCTACAAAATATATAAAAATACACCCTACTAATAAACCCTGCATAAGGCAATGTCTGGCCCAAAAGAACAAGTCCTTGGGGCTCTCCTTATAAACGAGCGACGTTAGTAACTCTTTCTGTAGTGCTTTACCGTCCCGGCTGTTATTCCTTATCACGTATCCTCATCGGCAGCTTTCTCCATCCACCTGTTATCCACATTTTTGTTCTTAAATTCTCCGTGCTCAGGCTTTCTCGCAAGCTTATTGCTGTTGTTGTTGCTGTTGTTGTTTGTGATGATGATATTGTTGTTGTGCCGATGTTGCTGTTGTTGTTGCTGCAGCAGGTATTGTTGTTGCTGCTGAATAGGTTGCTGCTGTTCCAGTTGCTGATGTTGCTGCTGCTGTTATTGTTGTTGCTGTTCCAGTTGCTGTTGATGTTATTGTTGTTGCTGCTGAAGAGGTTGCTGCTGTTCCAGATGCTGTTGTTGTTGTTTCTGCTGCTGTTGTTGTTGCTTCAAGTGCTACTGATAATCCTAACCTTATCCACTGCTGCCGCTGTTGTTGTTGTTATTTCTGCCTCTGCTGCTGCTGCTGCTGCTGCTGCTGCCTGCTGTTATGTCAGTGTCTCCGTTTAAGTACCACAACGCCTTCTCTGCCGTTACATGTTCACGTGTTCAGAACGTTTTTTCTCCAAATTTCGTCGACATGTTTCTACAAATACATGACATCTATTTGTGGACTGGCATTTTCCCGAGGTTGACGAACCATGTTGTAATTGGCTAGTTTTGGGAAGAGGCGGCTGATTGGTTGATGTGACGTTACGTGACGTAGCAGTGGCGGATAACTTCCGCGTCTGTTCACTAGTTACTCATTCACGAAAGGACCTCCTTACGTTTCGTTTGTATGTCAGGCGAGTTTCAGCACGGGAAAAAAGGCGCTTGTTTTGTGCTGCTCTTCAAGGCATTTCTCAAGTGGCATGCATGAGGGTTAATCCGTGATGGGTCGGGAACGCCTATCCACAGTGCCGTAGCTGTGAACAGTGTGAAGTCGAACAGGTATGATCCCATAGAGTGCCAAATCAACGAACAATTAACCAATACTAGGAGACGTCGTACGAACAATGAGAGGCGCTTGACGTGAGATCAATATAGTGTCGAGAAACTTAGTGTATGTTAATGCACGGTGTTTTCAGCGTATACCAGTAAGGCAACCGGAGGCTGATTACGCGACAATGCAACTGCGACATCTCACTGTCACGCTGTGCGCTGTCGTCATAGCCCTGACGTCAGTCGTGTTGGGAGACACTGGCCGGACAGGGGGACAGATAGCCCGTTCAGCCAGGCGACTGGCGCGACAATATCTACAACGTAGGTTTGATGACACCTCGCGACAGCGAAATGTGACGCGGCGTCGGCAGCAGATGCATTTAGATGTTGAACCGTCAACGACCAACGAGACACTATCGCCGGCGGAGAAAGAGACAACTGAAGAAGCGACGACATCGGACTGGTCTGAAATGACAACACCGCGTCCGACAATAAACATCGACAGGTGGCGTGCTAAGGAGAGGTAAGGTATTAAGTCCCAATTTAGAAGCAGAGAAGGAGAGGGGGAGAAGTGGGTGTGTGTTTGTGTGGGGAGGACGGAATGGGGGATTGAGGGAGGGTGGATGTGCACGGTTGGGCGAGTGTAGATGTGAGTGTGTATAATGTTGTGCACGCACGTGTGAGTGAGTGAGTAACAGATGAGAGCAGGCAGGCAGGCAGGCAGGCAGGCAGGCAGGCAGGCAGGCAGGCAGGCAGGCAGGCAGGCAGGCAGGCAGGCAGGCAGGCAGGCAGGCAGGCAGGCAGGCAGGCAGGCAGGCAGGCAGGCAGGCAGGCAGGCAGGCAGGCAGGCAGGCAGGCAGGCAGGCAGGCAGGCAGGCAGGCAGGCAGGCAGGCAGGCAGGCAGGCAGGCAGGCAGGCAGGCAGGCAGGCAGGCAGGCAGGCAGGCAGGCAGGCAGGCAGGCAGGCAGGCAGGCAGGCAGGCAGGCAGGCAGGCAGGAAGGCCGGCAAGCAGACAGGCAGGCAGAAGGAGGACGGACGGACAGACGGAGAGAGAGGGGGTGAGACAAGGTGGAAGGGAGAAACGGAGGGAGAAAGGGGGAAGAGAAAGAAAGAGAGAGAGCGGGAGAGAAGGAGAGAAAGAGAGAGATATATATATATATATATATATATATATATTTACGCAGCGAGAGCAGACAAACAACCAATAATCGTTCAGCTTATCGCTAGAGTCTGGTAACACCAAAGCAGATACCCACGCTGATGCATAGAATGAACACAGCACGTCAAGCTGTGATGTGGCTAGACTGTTTGCAAATACATTAAGCATGTGCGCTTATAAGTAAACATGTTACGATCAAGTTCTTGGAACACGATAGGCATATCTCAGACGGTGTGTAGTATTTATTATGAAACAAACAATGTCTGGCCGTGCTAGACACTCACATAACGAATACCTAAGCGCCCATGAAATTCGCCGCTTAATGATTAACACGTGACAGCCTAGTTATCGTGGCCACCGTTATAGATTGATTTTTCATACCACAAGTGTCTTTCACCGAGTGTCAACAATACGCCACATAGCAGATGATGTGTGTTATAAGTAATCTATTGGAATTTCAAAATAGTTGACTGTATTGCAATCTTAATTAAAGCAAATACGGATAACTGGATAGATTTCCAGAACAACAGTTAGTGTACATAAAAATATATGTAGTTGTTATGTAAAACAAACCAAAAACATAACACACGCTTCTTCATAACATTTTGTGAGGAACAAGATCATCACGAATACTATACTTGCATGGAATCCAGTTAGGTTGATTATGTGCGTTCGCCCGTGAGTATGTTTGATGACTGGGCGCCCGCGTTTTCGTGCGTGCGTGCGTGCGTGCGTGCGTGCGTACGTGTGTGTGTGTGTGCGTGTATGTGTGTGTGTGTATTTTCTTTGTGAGGGTATGTGTATATATGTATGTACGTATGTATGTATTTATGTATGTATGTATATATGTATGTACGTACGTATGTACGTATGTATGTATGTATGTAAGTATGTATGTATGTATGTATGTATGTATGTATGTATGTATGTATGTATGTATGTATGTATGTATGTATGTATGTATGCATATATGAATGTATGTATGTATGCATGTGCGTGTGTTACTATGTTTGTATGTGTGCATGTGCGCATGTGCGCGCGCGTGCATGCGTGCGTGCGTGCGTACGTGTGTGTATGTGTGTCTGTGTGTGCGTGTATGTGTGTATATATTTTCTTTGTGTGGGTATGTGTATGTATGTATGTATGTATGTATGTATGTATGTATGTATGTATATATGAATGTATGTATGTATGCATGTACGTATGTAATTATGTTTGTATGTGTGCATGTGCGCGCGCGTGCGTTCGTTCGTGCGTTCGTGTGTGTGTATTTGTGTGTGTGTGCGTGTGTGTGTGCGTGTATGTGAGCCACATACACGAACTTCCTTTCATTTTTACAAATACTTTGTTAAAGTTTTCCTGATGTTTTATTTACAAACCGTCTTCTGTTTCTGTTCTTCGCAATTTGTTTGCTTGCCTAAGCAGGTCGAACGTTTTGTCATATATATATAGATTCATATATAGAGACAACATGCCTTTTTGGAAAAAAATAAATGCTTATCAGTTTATCGTTCTGCATTCACACTGCGATAAGTTTTTTGATACTAGGCTAATACATATCACGCATAAATTCAATCGTGACCAACATGTAGGCGTAGTCGAACGTCCCAATACAGACGGAGTGCGAATCTACTTAAATATAAGTCAGGGACTTCCGAAACAATTCCCACAGAATCTAGTAACTATTGTGCGTGTGACGAGAATCAGTGTTTAACAAGATTTAACAAGATTGCCACCCAGAGAATTAACTCTAGGTGACAGGTGGACAATGCAGCCCTTTGGCTTATCGAGAGTCCGACCCTTTTATCTATGTGTATCCTGCCCTTCTGAGGTATGTGACGATTTTATTTTTAAACATATTCACGCTACTAGTACCCACACTATCAGCAGATCATCTGTTCCATTCATTTACAGTCCTTTGTAAAAATGAAAACTTTCTTATATCTAATCTAATCTGCTCCTTTGCAGAGGACATGTAAGTTCATGTCCTCTAGTCCTTCTATCTTTCTTAACTGATAAAAAATATTTCTATCAATATTTTCACAACCATTTATTATTTTAAACACTTCTATCTGATCTCCTCTCAATCTCCTGGTCTCTAGTGTTGTTAAACAACATCCTTTTAGGCGAATTTCATAACTAAGATCCCTCAGTTTTGGTATAATTTTAGTTGCTCTCCTCTGCACTCTTTCTAACATATCTATGTCCTTCCTGCGATACGGCCTCCACGCTTGAATACAATATTCTAAATGAGGCCTAACTATTGTTTTGTACAGCGGTATTATTAGCTCTTTTTCATTATACGTTATGTTTCGCCTAATTAATCCAAGGATTTGATTTCCCTTTGAAGCTGCAATTCCGCACTGCTCTGAAACCTTCATATCAGCACTAATGGTTAAACCTAAGTCCTTTTTTTTTACAGTAGTACTTAGTACAGAACCTCCCATTGTATATTGTACATCTTCGTTCCCATGTCCTGTGTGGAGGCATTTACATTTCCCAAAATTGAACAACATTTGCCATTTTTTCGACCATTTTATTAACCTGTCAAGATCATCTTGTAAATGCGGTCTATCTTCATCACGTTTAATCCTTCTAAACAATTTTGTATCATCCGCAAATTTCAACACCTTGCTTGTTATGTCATCGTCCAAATCGTTGATATATATTATATATTAAGAATAATATAGGTCCAGTACTGATCCCTGTGGTACCCCACTCAAAACTGATGTATGCATGCGTGTGTGCGTGTGTGCGTGTGTGCGTGTGTATGTATGTGTTTATGTATGTATGTATGTATGTATGTATGTATGTATGTATGTATGTATCTATGTGTGTTTGTATGTATGTATGTATGTATGTATGTATGTATGTATGTATGTATGTATGTATGTATGTATCTATGTGTGTATGTATGTATGTATGTATGTATGTGTTTATGTATGTATGTATGTATGTATGTATGTATGTATGTATGTATGTATGTATGTATCTATGTATCTATGTGTGTATGTATGTATGTGTGTATGTATGTATGTCTGTATGTATATATGCATGTATGTTTATAGGTCCGATTACCTGTATGTTTGTCTCTCTGACTATCTATCTGATTGTTTATCTCATTGCCTGTCTGACTGTCTCATGTTTGCCTGTTTGTATGCCTGTATGTTTGTATGCCTGTATGTTTGTATGTGTGGTTGCATGCCTGTTTTGTGGTTGTTTGTTTAGCTCACTTTCTAGCGATATAATTGGTTCTCTGATATTAATTGGTCTGTATTTTTACGTTGCTCATTTTTGTAGTTTCCCTCCATTTTGTAATAGCAATATTGTCACTGTGAACAAAAGATAAGACAACTAATGCTATGTAATAGTTATTAATTAAACTTACAATCGTTTTGAAACTTAATGGTCTACATTCACATTCTATTTCAAAACAATCACAAGCAAATTCATTAAAGCTTGAAACGGAATTACTTTCACTTTCTTAGCACCTGATGAATTCTTTGAACTTACGTTTTTCTAAAGATGTGACTTTTCCAGTTGCTAAAATATTAAATGTGAATCTGACTAGTGTAGTGACTGTTAATTTCTGGGTGGAAAGCTGTAGTGATTGTGTGAAGTAAGGATCGTTTTTGGAGACGACATTACTTCGCTGGAATGGAGTAAATAAAAAACCCAAAACGTAGAATATGTTCTAATGACAATATCGAGATGCTGACAAAACGTGCGGCATTCACTGTCACGGACGCCAAATCCCTCGAAAGTCGCGTTGCGCGAAACACCTCACACCTGTTACACAAGAACATTATGAATTAACACTCGGATCAGACATACGTTAGCTCGTCGCCAAGTAATTTACTCAACGCGCGCGAAACAAGACTGACATTAAAAATGGCGCGGCAGGGCTATGGTGCGTCCGCTGGGGGGGGGGATGTTTACGAGGGGGGGGGGGGATGTTTACGACGGTAACTACCGGACGCGTTAATTATTTGGACGCTAGCCAAACCGGTTGGCAAGTGTTCGCGGAAAGGTGTGGAAATAATCAGTGAGCTTCGGGCGGGTGTAAAAGCACCGACCGCCAGCAATAACCCTCGTGTCGACTGGTACTGTTCTAATTAAACAACCTAGAAATATTGTTTTTGTAAAACCGTACCGACTGCAATGTTTACCAAACTATGATTATCGGTAGCGTAGTATATTGACGCTAAAGATTGCGGCCTACAAGATCATCAAATTTGTTATGTGATTGGTCTATTATTTATATTAAAGATCATATTTTGAGCAATGATTTCAATGTATTTTGAGAAGAAAATGTGCTGGTCTCTATAGACGATGACCATTGCCAAAATGCGATGACTATTGCCAAGATGTACTGATCTCTGGCCACTAGCAGTGTCGTACCTTGGTTACAGTAAAACCAAATGGAACATTAACCAAATTAAGACATGTCATATTGATTTTCCTATTACACTCCGTCAGGTCATTGTTATTCAATTATGCAGTTGGGCACAATTTTGTGTTTACGTACTCATAGACTAGCCAATGTATATCATTTTTATTCCGATCGATTATCACCATCTACTAGCTACTAAACACACAACATGAACGTCCGCTGTGTTTTGTCTGAAATCTGCGTAGCACCAGCAGTATTGCACATCGACCAATACTTGTTTGTCATTCGAACTGATACCTAGTTGTGTGGCAAATACAATACACTACCTACTACACAAGCGGTTCCCAAACTGAGGTATGCGTACCCGTACGCTAGAGGTTTTCCAAGGGGTACGCGAACAGTTGACTGACAGTGAGGATTTCGCCATCTTGTGCGCTACTTGTGGTCGCGCGTTATACCAAAAACGAAGACTTCAAGAAAGAGACTTCAAAGAGACTCCATCCCTTAGAATTCAGTATGAAGTTTCCATGTATTTTGAGGATAGACAGTGTGTTAGCCATTCTTGTTAGCCGTGCTCAGTTTTTCCCAAGTGAATTACCTCATCGTACATTAAAAGTACTCCCATCAACACCAGATTTTCAACAATGAATGTTAACACTAACGTACAACTACAGTAAACCTCGCCTAAGTCGGATGCAATCGAACCGAGTGATTTAATTCGAGTTATGCGAAAATCCGGCTTAACCAAAGATGATATACCCCAGCGGGAATACCAAACACAGCCCTCTAAAAGCCTTTAGGCACGCTTGAACGCAACATTACGCAGTACCTATATTAGAACAGTTCTGTGCTTCATTTTGGCAGGATTTTTTAACATTATAGCTTACTAATTATTATTGATTGTCCTAGCGTCCATAAAGCATCACGTGTATCGCAGAGTTTTGTTATCTTATCTTCAGAAACCGATACTTCGTCATCCTCATCATCGCGCAGTAAACAGTCGGAGTCGAGGTGTCGTACGGTTTCTCGTTACTTAGAGTAGCCGAAGATTCTGCTCTCTCGTCTGCACCAACATAGTCGTCCATCGTACATATAGCATCTCCATGCACCTGGCGGAGCTTGTTCCATACGTTTCGGAAATCGTCTTAACGTTCAACACCTTTGACGAAACCCGCTTTTTTGTAGCAGTTGAGAGGTTTTCCCGGTTTCTCTTTGTTCTACGCTGACTTCAGAGCAATGACGGCATACACAATAGGCCAACTTCTTGAAAAAATGGTGCGACTCCTTCTGATGCCTTTAGCCTCCTGGTGGTTAGGATGCACCGCTAATGGAACGTCATGTTCTTGGTAATACCAGCGTCGATTGGCTGTGTGATGTTAGTTGTATTAGATGAATGAATATGTGACGCCTACGTACGTTGCTGTGTCTGTCTGGACCATTTTCTTGGCATAGCAGTTTCACTTTTTAGTTTATCTTGTACATATAATACTCCAGGCAACCAAGTGATTTTGTCGAGTACTGCGATTCAACGTAGGCGAAGAAAACACATTATCTCGGATCAAATGGATCGACTCAGTTCGTCCGAATTAGGCGATGATCCGACTTACATAATCCGACTTAGACGAAGATATTTTATGGGAAATACATTACAAATCAACCACCCTCGGAATTATGTCCGAGTTGAGCAAAGATCCGACGTAGGCAAATCTGACATAGGCGAGATTTACTGTATTATAACGTATCCATAATTCCATAATCTTGTTAGTTTCAACTGGTCACTAAGTGAATAGATGAAAAGACACAAGCATATACTACTTATTCAGGTTGTTAAAATATCCAACAGAAAGTGTCGCATACACATGTCCTCAGGCACATAATCTAACACCGCACACACGCACGTGTGCTGTTACGCACGCGCGCACGCGCGCACACACACGCGCGAGCGCGCACACCCAAACACGAACGCTCACGCAGATAGGCAGGCAGGCAGACAGGCACGCACGCACGCACGCACGCACGCACGCACGCAAGTAAGCACGCACACAAACGCATTTACGCACGCACTCATAAACACACACGCGCGCGCACTTAAAAGAAGAAACACGCGGGCACACACATGCAACCATCAAATATATGCACGGGCGTACACACATTAACCTTACTGGATGCCATACAATTAACCATTGCGGACGCAGTGTTCGCCGTATAGACATACCAATTGCCCCAGACATTTGTAGACGCTCTTGTGGGAACGAGTACGCAAGAGTCTCTGCCTTACGTAATTGATACGCTCGACGCCTCACGCGTGCGTGTGGTCTCTAAACCTCAAAGCAGACGTACGGTCGACGTGAGATGATCGGGGAAAAAACAGACAGCATATTTTCACATTACACGGTTGTGCTTAGACGTTCTTTCCTCGCTCTGCTAGATACGGGAAACGCGTTTAGATAGCACAGAAGGAGGACGTGTGATAGCAATACACCGTAAGTAACGCATCAATTAGAAGGTTGTTCAGCCGATAGGCTTTTTTCTGGGAGCATAAGCCTGGAACATTCAAGTGGCTTCAATGGCATGGGGACTATAAATGATTGTGTTTTGTTATTAATAATCTTGGTGGAGTAGAAATATGACACTGGAACGTAGATAATTTACTGACTAATCCAAATTTTCTTACCTCAATTAATGCATACTGCCACGTACCGCCAAAATGGATGATTTCTTCCCTCTAATCATACAGTCACCTCGCAAAGAATTCGGATGTCCAGGTACCATTCCAGGGACCATTCAGGGGGGGGGTACGCGAGAGGTTTTCCAAGGGGTACGCGAACAGTTGGTTGACAGTGAGGATTTCGCTATCATGTGCGCTACTTGTGGTCGCGCGTTATACCAAAAACGAAGACTTCAAGAAAGAGACTTAAATGAGACTCCATCCCTTAGAATTCAGTATGAAGTTTCCATGTATTTTGAGGATAGACAGTGTGTTAGCCATTCTTGTTAGCCGTGCTCAGTTTTTCCCAAGTGAATTAAGGAGGTGATATGTTTCACCATTTAAAAATACTTCACTGCGTTATCCATCGATACCCTCTCGCATCAAATGTTGTCCGACGAGAGCTATGTCTGGTCGTCTCAACGCAACGTTTGGTGATAAAAAAGTTGTGAAAGGAAACCTGGGGCAACTTGTGCATGCGCACGTACCTGTCGTCAATGCTAAGCGTAATTCCAAACAAACTAACGGATGTGCATACGAAAGATGCAACTTTGCTCTGAGATCCGTCCTGCATGGAGGTGCACTGTCGTTAGCAGACGGCATGTAAGTTGGGCGGACTGTTTGGAATTCGTGATTAACTCCACCGTCTTCCATGATGAGGTTGAAAATCTTCCCCAGGCCACGTTCTTATCTAGGATAGACATGTCGTGACATTATTGATTTTCCGTCGACATATTTTGTGAAAACGGATTCCCGGCATTGTTTAACACAAAGATCAAATTGCGAGCCCGACTCTATGTCACAGATAATCTCCAAATTTGCATGTCCAAAACTGATTTCCGAATTGTGTCCCTGATTCTGAAAAGGCTAGTTCATCATAGTTTTAAAGTATTTTTTTATTTAAAATTTGGTGTATAATTGTGTTTATATATCATTAATAACAGTATGTCTTATGGTGATCTTAGTGTAGCTTGTATAGTCTATACGTTTTATATTAAATCGAAGGGGGTAACCTGACGATCTTCTCAAACGTAAGGGCAGAGCAAGATTGGGAACCGTTGTACTACAAGAATCGTTAGTATAAAGGGAAGATGTCGGAATGGAGAATAACATAAAAAGAAGGTTGGTAAGAAGATGGATGGTGTGTCAGGTCAGTTGGTAAGAAGACAGATGGTGTGTCAGGTCAGTTGGTAAGAAGACGGATGGTGTGAGCAGGTCAGTTGGTAAGAGTGGATCCAGGCAAACTATCGAAGCTAGCTGGGAAGGAAAAGAGAGCACGGACGCAGGAAAAGAGGAAAACCCGAGCAGAAGTGGGAGGACTGCGTGAAGTGGGATTTGAGAATATCAGGGTAATATTACAGGTGGAGGAAGGGGAGCTGGTAGGAGACAAGGACGGACATAGCTGCGAAACAATACAGTACTTGACCTACACCCCTGAGCAGAGGGAACAAGAAGGAAGAACCCGGACAACCCTACGGGTGTTTTATACATGGATACGGCAGTATTTATCCAAATAATATAATAACTTGTATTTTACCATGGCTATCCGTACAACGTGCGAGTCCGGTCGTCTTTACCGTACCACGTGCGAGTCTGGTCGTTTTAACGGCGCGCCGCTACACTCTGAAGCGTGCACGCGCCAAATGGGAGCGGCAAGGCGCATGTGCACGCACTGTCGGGGTCGCACCTCGCCGTGGGAATGCTCCAGGTACGAATTTATCCTGGTCGACATAGTTTGTGTAGGTAGCCGGCCGTACGCCGAACTGCCACGTCGATGCACTTCTCGGAAAGAGTGCACATTCGACATGCCGACCACACGCTCGTCTCGACCTCAGTCCAACCACTGGGGGCATCCGATGGTTGGATGGATGGATTGATTAATCAATCGCAGAATTTCCGGGAGTCTCCTGGATTTGGGGTGTATCCCCCGGTCTCCAGGAACACAGGCAAGTCTCCCGGACGTTCGCTTAAAAATCTCCAACAGCACCCTCCGTCTTCCGATGTCATCATCAGAGACTGCGATACATTTTGGGAGGGGTGTTGAGACGTGCTGAACCGCTGAATTTCGGCGAGTAATCTCCATCAGCTCTGCCCCCGTCTTTCGATGTCAAGATCCGAAACAGCCGGACGAGTCAGAGCGACACGCGAAGCGTGCTGAACCGCTGATAAATATATCGGAATTAAAAACAAATGTTGGCAGGTATAAGCAAAGAAAATCAAATAATAATTTTGACAACTCGAACAATACTCCACAGGGGCGCCACCTGGCGAATGGCTGACCATCCAATCTGTCAAGTGAAAAAAGTAATCGAAACAGTGACCCTGATAATGGTTAAATTGTGTGGCACAACAAGGCTTCTTAAAAACAGTTGCTCGGTCAATACACCCCCTGTATTATATGGGTGCGTGTTATGATAATTATGTCACGTAACTGCACTGTAAGATACATTGTGTTTTGTGCGTTCACGTTTGCTGCCCAAGAAAACTAAATTAAAAGGTCTGCACGAGTGCAACATACACATTGAGATTACATTTATACTCACACATACACATTGAGATTACATTTATACTCACACATACACATTGAGATTACATTTATACTCACACATATACATTGAGATTACATTTATACTCACACATACACATTGAGATTACATTTATACTCACACATACACATTGAGATTACATTTATACTCACACACACACACACATTGAGATTACATTTATACTCACACATACTCATTGGGATTACATTTATACTCACACATACACATTGAGATTACATTTATACTCACACATACACATTGAGATTACATTTATACTCACACATACACATTGAGATTACATTTATACTCACACATACACATTGAGATTACATTTATACTCACACATTCACATTGAGATTACATTTATACTCACACATACACATTGAGATTACATTTATACTCACACATACACATTGAGATTACATTTATACTCACACATACACATTGAGATTACATTTATACTCAAACATACACATTGAGATTACATTTATACTCATACATATTCTGGATGTCATGGTATGATATATTATTAATTCGACAATAATTGTCTTACATTTTGGCCCACAGCGGACCAATAGTCAAAAAGGTAAGTTCTTATATAGAGCAGTATCCACACCTCGGGACTGCTCAAAACATTTTACACCCTGGCATATATATTCAATGTAACATATTCTCGACTTCTCTAGGAAGCGTATCAATAAACCAAGATCATTGTGGTTTCAAGGGTACCCAGCATCTTATCGGAAAACGTTACAGTTCCATAACATTTTATAAACTTAACGTCCAAAGCCAGATCTAACGGTATGATAATCTTGGTTACGGCCTACCCCAGCCTGTGATCACTCGGTCTTTTATTACAGGGACAAGTTCATACGAATATTCTTCATCCAGTCGGAGATAATCTCCCGTCTCGGCCTGAAGCGGATGCCGAACGCGTCATCTTCTGGCTACTCGAATGAGGAAATTGAGAGTTTTGAGGAGATCTACAACAAAATTGCTCTGGCAAACGCCCAGCGCACAGACAATGTTCCGACGGATTACTACGCCAAGCAGTTCCAAGCACTGATGCCGTCATGTATGTAGTGATGCAACGCAACATTTCTACAGCACTATGCCAATTGACTGCTGTATGTCGCGCTATGGTCCTAGCTTGCTCGTTTGTTCGGTCCCTCCCTCCCTCCCTCCCTCCCTCCCTCCCTCCCTCCCCCTCCTCTCCTCCCTCCCTCCCCTCCCTCCCTCCCTCCCTCCCTCCCTCCCCTCCCTGTCCTCCCTTCCCTCCATCCCCTCCCTCCCTCCCTCCCTCCTGAAAACGTACCTACTTAAAACATAGATGGGCACTGAAATGTTATCCACCTTCCAATCGCGCAGTTTGTAACATGGCCTAAATGACGCGTATTATTGTTAGTAGGCCATGTAACCTGAAAACCAAACACTCCCTTGATTTGTCCGACCCTCCTTATTATATGTTATGTCCGTTCCCCAAGAAACAGTGTGCAGTTGATCATGCAAGCGAACGGACAATATGTGGGGATAGTTTAGTGTATCAAGTATTTCTAAATTACGCATACACAGCAACTTCTTTGCGAAATGTTCTGCTTTATTTGCATTGCATTGTTTTAGAGTACTTTGCAGGTTTGCAATATTACTAAGCCATTAAAACAAAATTGCGCCTTACCTGAATCCCCACTACCAGGCGTGTACACTTGGTGTTGCAGGTTCTCTACCTCACAACACGGACAACGTGTGGAAGTCGTCCGAGGTCTACCGACTCTACTTTGTAGTCAAGCCGTCAGACGGAGTCATCAAGAAAGAAACCAATGTCAAGTTGGCCAACCTTCATCTCTTCAAGATGCCAGGTGGTGAATAATGGGACTAACATATCTTGTCAGAATTTTGTTAACTACGTTTCTTAAAAAAAACACGAATTGTAGTATGATATACACCTGTTTGTAAAATTAGTGTTTGTCTGTTTGACAACAGTAATGCAATTCACACTTTATGACTTGGCATGAGTACTAGTAAAATAAATATGCAACGAACAAACGATGGCACTAAAGTCAACATCGAAACGCAAACAGTGTGTGTGTGTGTGTGCGTGCGTGCGTGCGTTTGATATTACACACACACACACACACACACACACACACACACACACACACACACACACACACACACACACACACACACACACACACACACACACACACACACACACACACACACACACACACACACACACACACACACACACACACACACACACACACACACACACACACACACACACACACACACACACATACGTAGACGTGTATGTGTGTGTGTGTGTGTGTGTGAGTGTGTGTGTGTGTGTGTGTGTGTGTGTGTAATACGCACGCACGCACACATATATATATACGTAGACGTGTCTGACTACCAGAGAGAGAGAGAGAGAGAGAGAGAGATAGATAGATAGATAGATAGATAGATAGATAGAGAGAGAGAGAGAGAGAGAGAGAGAGAGAGAGAGAGAGAGAGAGAGAGAGAGAGAGAGAGAGAGAGAGAGAAATAGTATGGGTTTAACAGAAAGAGTGTGTGTGCGTGTGTGAGTGTGTGCGTGTGCTCGCGTGCGTGGGTTCATTCACGTATGCGTGCGTGCCTGTATACCTGCTTTGTCAGACTGCATGTGTATAAGCGTGTTTGTACGTATGCACGTGCATGTTATACGTGTTCGCATGTGAGTGTATGCGCGTGTAGGTTTATACTTGAACATTATAACTACTTACAGTATTTATGTATGTATCCGTAACTGTGTGCATGCTTTCTAGTTTACGCATATTGTTTCAAGTCACGGAACATTGCACACTAAGTTGACGGAACCTTCTCGCAGCAGATACGGCAGCTCAGCCGTCGACGTCAACGGCGATGACGGAGACACTGACACCGAAGCGTTCGGGGAACCGACGACAACGTCTAAACCGACGTCGACAACAACGTCGAGCAGCAGCTGGAAGACCTCGAGAGGAAGCATTGGACGAAGACCAGGCCTACTTCAACGTGTCTGTCTACGAGTACGTACGGCCAGTAAAAAATAGACGTAGACGTAAGTATTGTTGTTTGTGTCAGATGTGTATACCTGCCAACTTCTTTTGAATCCCGAGAGTTTCATCATCGGTCAGCACGCTTCCCGTGTCGCGCTGTCTCAGATCTTGACATGGGAAGACAGGCGGGGGCTCAGCACGTATCCCGTGGTGTCGCGCTGTCTCGGATGATGGCATCGGAAGATCTCCCGGAATACAGGCAGATTTTCCGGACGTTCGCCCCTAGTCTTCCGAATGCACCAGAAGACTGGAGATGGCATTGGAAGACTAGGGGCGAATGTCCGGGAAATCTGCCTGTCTCCCGGAATACAGGCAAAATAAACATACCCAAAATCAAGGAGACTACAGGAAATTCCGGGACAGTTGGCAGGTATAGTTGTTAATA
This sequence comes from Paraescarpia echinospica, assembly GCA_020002185.1. Taxonomy (NCBI): domain Eukaryota; kingdom Metazoa; phylum Annelida; class Polychaeta; order Sabellida; family Siboglinidae; genus Paraescarpia; species Paraescarpia echinospica. Next base: position 87,417,676 of record CM034531.1, read on the forward strand.
GTTGACATTTATTTCTTCATTACTTTCTCTCAGTTTGACTAAGTCCCATGTTTGGGACTTAGTCAAACTGTTCAACGTATCCACTGTTCAATACATCATAGGCACTCAATAGTACAGGCCAAAACGGGGATTTCCGTTTTGATTATAGTATGCAAACATTTCCTACAACGAGGGTATGCACTCCATTGTACTTTACTTGATTGTCCTTGGTCCATATTTTGCTTCAATGCAGGCATAGTTGTTGCCCGCCGTAGTGCCATTGGTATATCAACTATATAAACACAAAACTAATTTAGTCACTAGTTGTTATTCCTGCTAATACAAACGTTACGTAATTCGTCAGAAGTGTTCTAACACGTTTTCATGTTTACTCTCGTTAAACACCCTCCATTGTTGATTGATCTCATTTCGAATCATGCCCCTTGATGTTTATATATGTAGGGTGTGAGGTGAATTAATATTTGCAGCACGTTTAAGAACATTGTGCGGATTCTAATTAAAATATTCGATAAATTGTATTTACTCGATATGTCGAATAACTTGTGAAAGTGTGGATATTTCGGTGTCTTAGTATTTTGAACTGGGACTGTAATAACAATTGCATAAACTATCTAGTAGGCCCTACGTCATCAGTAACATACACAAGCGTGCGCACGCACAAACGCACACACACCCGCACGCACGCACACATGCACACACACACACGCACACACGTACACACACACGCTCACACGCACACATACACGCACACGCATACACATACACACACGCACACGAACACACGCACACACACACATACACACACACGCACACACACACACACACACACACACACACACACACACACACACACACACACACACACACACACACACACACACACACACACACACACACACACACACACACACACACACACACACACACACACACACACGAATCATTATTGGAAGCTAGAAGTCTTGTTTTGCAGCTCGTAAGAAGCTGCTCGACTCCGTGCGTGTGTCACGGGATCACGTTGGCTGGGTGCGTCTCGACATTGTCGAGGCCGTCAAGTTCTGGTTTCGCCGGCCCCGGCGCAACTTTGGCATCGAGGTCAGTATCCAGGACGAACGACGCCGGACATACAACACGATGGACATGATCGCCAGCATCAACTGCAGCGGCGACGGTACGTTCAACGAGCAGGCGGCATTATCAGATCGGTTGCTATTACTAGTAAAAATATCAGTCCATCGGATTGCGCTTCATCGGCCAACACGCGGACGCAGAACACAATTTTGATAGGTTACACGTTGTTTAAAAAACTGACGTAAATTTGACCAGTTTCTCGCAACATTGCGCATGTTTTATTATCGATATTTGCAAGTTGTGTAAAGCGTCCTGGGAGTGGATGGTTTGCGTACCTGGGAACAATCGCAGAAGATATGCGTAACGTTGGGAACAATCATTTATCACTCGTTTAACGTCTGGTTCGAACACTTATCTAGTAAATTTACCTAAACAGTTAAACTAAGTCGTTGATTAATTCCTGAACGATTGGCGCTAGATATGCACAAGGTTTGAGAGGAGAATGTCAACATCACCACACCGATATATACACATGCGCTTCCTCGATAACAGTTACATGCCATGGTCTTGATGATATGGGGAGAGGTGGTTTAGCGATGGATTACTCTTGTGAGTGTGACGTAATTAAAATTCACTCCATCTGGCCGATCGCATGGCGACATAATTAAGCGGTTACCAATACAAAATCAACTATTTTCTAGCATGTATGGATTTAAACCAACAAGAGACAGTTTCAATGAATGGCAATACCATTGCACTGTCGCATCCTAGTAATGTGCGTATCGAGTTATATCATCATGTTTGAATTCCTACCCCACAGCTGCAGATATGACGCGGAACATACCCTTCCTACTTCACAACAACAACAACGGCGATCCAATGAGCATCGATATGAACTACACGGATCCGAGTCTCGAGATTCTCAGCTACGAGATCCCGAAGAAAAGAGAATCTCGTGGAAAACGTGCGACCTCCAACGGCTGGTTCCGAAACAGTCCAACGTGCGTCAAGGAGACGTTTTATGTCTCGTTCAAAGGTACGAAGCAGGCGCCACCTCGTGGGCATAATAGTTACTACAATACGTGCACTTTCTCTCCATTCTATTTCTGATGCCTCCACAAATCCCAAACATAACACACACCAGCCCCGGTCCATCCTTTTCTTTCCCCTTGTATCAAAACAAATACACATACACCGACACACGCACACACACACACACACACACACACACACACACACACACACACACACACACACACACACACACACACACACACACACACACACACACACACACACGCACACACACACACATACATACATACACACATGCACAATCACCTATGTACGAACATGCGCAATCACACGCACTCACAAACGCACACACACGCACACTCGAACACACACACACACACACACACACACACACACACACACACACACACACACACACACACACACACACACACACACACACACACACACACACTCACACAAACACACACACACACTATCTCATTCTCACTCACACACACACTGTCTCATTCTCACTCACACACACACACACACACACACACACACACACACACACACACACACACACACACACACACACACACACACACACACACACACACACACACACACACACGCATAGACATACACACACACACTCTCTCACTCTCACACACACACACGCACACCCGCACGCACATCCGCACGCACACACGCCCGCCCGCACGCCCGCACGCACGCACACACACACACTCTTGTCACACTGTTCCTTATCCCGTTTACTTCTCCCAGACTTGGGGTGGCATGACTGGATCATTCAGCCAGAGGGCTTCGAGGCGGCTGTGTGCAGCGGAACATGTCCCGGTAGAGTGAAGTTCGGCCCGAACCACATACACCAGTTGGAGAAGGTAAACTGTATACATGCATGGTTATCATCACTTTAATAAAACAGTAATTCCGAGGTATGTCATTTTCACAGGAAAACTACTAATTATTTTTGTGTCACTACGATTTTGTGTGTTACTTTTATAATTGACACAGGCCAACATTACATTCTTTGAAGTAAGATCTGGTACTTATATTAAATATGTAGAACAATATGGTATCACGAACACAATTGTTTTATCAAATTACTGGAAATAAGATGTGTATGTCAGAAAACTAAACTATGCTCGTGTGAACAGCACTTATTAGCCACCTTGTGGATATTACGTAATTAATTTATTTACAGACTACAGTAAGAACGAGACATAATGTATAAGATGGGTGAAATACAAATATGGCCAACCCAACTAGGTCTACGCTTATTCCATAACTGAGATAATGTTGTTACGAAAACCGCCTGATTAAATGTATGACATCACAAGATACTAGGTGAATATGCAGTGTTCAAACATTCGTTTAAAACAGAACGATTTAAATGTAATTACTTAGTCGTATTTACAGTAGTGAGGTTAGACGACATGAACACACAACGACATGAACTCACAACGACATGAACTCACAACGGATGTTACTTGAACATCACAGGCACTATATGTAAATACTAACAGTGTGAACGTGTTACTTTACAATGGCACGCCATTGACATTTTGGACGGGTTAGAGGTGGAGTGGTGGTTGGGACAACCGTCTGCCAGAGAATCCGGGGTCGTATTCCTCTTGCTGCTATTCCGAAACTTGATCCATTTCGTTTATCCCACGTTGCTCCAATTCACCCAGTCGAACAAATAAGTATCTGGCTATAGGCAATGGTTCATATTTATGAACGAATAGTATTTGAGCAGTAACTGCTGCGTGTCTGAACGCTTTCGGTGTATGTCGAGATGGGTGAAGTGTCAAGCGTTTGCGCAGCCCCACGCACTAGACGCCGCTCTATAAGACCTTGCCTTTTACATTTTACACATACGAAACTACTGTTGGACTTCCGATAACCATGTACGTTTCTTGCATGTCCAGTGGTCACGTGGGGGTATATAGCTATGAAGACTAGTCATATTATAATGGGGTGGCTCCTGTGCTAGCGATATTATATATCTTAATGGGAGTCTCCCGACCTTATCTATTACTTGCGTTATTCGTTGTATATGTATCGTATTTATATATCAAATAAATTGATTCTGTCTGACTGACTGACTATTACGCGTTGTTCTTTATTCAGCAGGTGGTTTTTGAGGAGAAGTGTGGTCCAAGTCGGCTGCAGTCCTTCAGCATCCTGCACTACGACAACAGCGACAACCTGACCGTGTCTGTGCTCGACGACTTCATCATCGCAGACTGTGGATGCAAGCCGTGAACTGGCGAGTTGTGTTTGAATGGTCACGTGAAATGATTACGTGACTGCCGGATCCGCTTGGAGGAATTGTCCGGAACGGGTCACTTAGCTTTGATTTGCATTCGCCGTTTGATCACGATCGCTGTACATAAGGCTTATTTCACTACTGTTCTGATAAATGAAATAGATCATTATTATTATTATTGCAATTTGGTTTGCTATTGAATCGAATAACCAATTCAACACTGAATAACAAGTATGAAATTATAAATAATGGAGTTACGTTTTACAAACAATTTACTCATTCTTGACACAAAGGACGAAAACAAGGTAATACTGATTTCCCTATCAAATATAACGTTTTTGTATATAGTTGTTATAATAGTATCCCTTTGGTAAAAATATTCGTCAACTTGGATGGTGAATACAAAACGTATTTACTTTTGGATTTAGAAGATTAATGTCTTGACGGCCATAAACAGTCTTCACCAGGGAATGAATTATGGGAATTTAATGTTCCTCTGTTCGCCAAATAGTGTCGCTGCACACTTGAAGAGCACAATGAAGAGATCGAGACCAGCGCAACCAAACGTTTCACTCGTGATAATTGAAATGGTCAACAACCATTGGGCACAAGTCGGCTATAATATACCATGCCGACAGAAACAACTGTTTTACAGATTGAGAGGGTCGCCCAGTTGTCTACAGAGAACACGATATGTGTTTGTGCGTGCGCGTGTGCGCGTGTGCGCGTGTGCGCGTGAGCGTGTGTGCGTGCGTGTGTTTGCGTGGATATGTGTTTGAGTGTGTGTGTGTGTGTGCGTGTGCGTGTGCGTGAGCGCGCGCGTGTGTGAGTGAGAGGGTGAGTGAGTGAGTGAGTGAGTGAGTGAGTGAGTGAGTGAGTGAGTGAGTGAGTGAGTGATGGATGATAGTTGCGGAAAACGATACTAGACATGAGCTGAGACTAGCCACGTGTGGGATAGCCTGCTCACCGCATCATTTGGCGAGCAGAGGGAAAACTGTATTTCCATTATCCTGTTTTTGTTGAAGACTACGCAGTTGATTCGTTGACGTAAGATAAACTTCATAGTTGAGATCCAAAAAAAGGATTAAAATATTCCCATAACACATTTTAATTGATGTAATCATTAATATAAATAAAGCAAAGAATTGGTCAAATCAAATATTGGTATACTAACACACTAGTGTTGTTTATTTATCAATAGTTTGTATGGCGAATATTTTATTTACATTAATTATAGGTTTGATAGTCATGTTTAGTACATATAATATTATGAACGGAACTTGAAATCTCCGCACCGCCTAGATGTCGCTGCTGTGTGTCAACAATGTATGCATTTTATTTCTCATTTATTGTGAATTTAATTGTCCTCTTAGTGACAAAGATAGCGATACTAGTGTCTAATCAACAGGTAGTTTTGTCGTATATAGATAAAACAATAAAACACCACGATCAATATGTGTTTTGACAGAGACGCCACGACGTCGTGAAGAATTGGTTTCATCAAGAGTGTTGCATGTTATATCTGCATTAAGATAATAAAACTAGATTTGATGAAACATTGCTTTCAAGATTGTGTTCACACCTGCTTCATCAGAAATATGTGCGTTCGTTCAACGCATGCGCGTGTGTATGTGTGTGCGCGTGCGTGCGTGCGTGCGTGCGTGCATGTGTATGCCTACACACCTATTTGATTGTTAGTATGATCATTATCCGCATCCCTTTAGTATTCGACGTATGCGTTCGATAGACAGGTGTACGCTGGGTATATTATGGATTGCATCTACATAGTCGTAGTAATAGTTGTGTGTTTGATCATGTGTACTTTGTAGAAGGTTGAGTGTACATGCTGGCATTTATAGGCTACGGACGTAGCATACTGGCAACCTTTATATACGAATTAGTGGGGGCTGCTGTATTAGGGTTCCCTTGGGCACAGCATACTGGCAACCTTTATATAAGAATTAGTGGGGGCTGCTGTATTAGGGTTCCCTTGGGCACAGCATACTGGCAACCATTATACAGGAATTAGTGGGGGATAATGTATTAGGGTTCCCTTGGGCACAGCATACTGGCAACCATTATACAGGAATTAGTGGGGGATAATGTATTAGGGTTCCCTTGGGCACAGCATACTGGCAACCTTTATATAAGAATTAGTGGGGGGTACTGTATTAGGGTTCCCTTGGGCACAGCATACTGGCAACCATTATATAAGAATTAGTGGGGGATACTGTATTAGGGTTCCCTTGGGCACAGCATACTGGCAACCATTATATAAGAATTAGTGGGGGATAATGTATTAGGGTTCCCTTGGGCACAGCATACTGGCAACCTTTATATAAGAATTAGTGGGGGATAATGTATTAGGGTTCCCTTGGGCACAGCATACTGGCAACCTTTATATAAGAATTAGTGGGGGATACTGTATTAGGGTTCCCTTGGGCACAGCATACTGGCAACCATTATACAGGAATTAGTGGGGGATAATGTATTAGGGTTCCCTTGGGCACAGCATACTGGCAACCTTTATATAAGAATTAGTGGGGGATACTGTATTAGGGTTCCCTTGGGCACAGCATACTGGCAACCATTATACAGGAATTAGTGGGGGATAATGTATTAGGGTTCCCTTGGGCACAGCATACTGGCAACCTTTATATAAGAATTAGTGGGGGATGCTGTATTAGGGTTCCCTTGGGCACAGCATACTGGCAACCTTTATATAAGAATTAGTGGGGGATGCTGTATTAGGGTTCCCTTGGCACAGCATACTGGCAACCATTATACAGGAATTAGTGGGGGATAATGTATTAGGGTTCCCTTGGGCACAGCATACTGGCAACCTTTATATAAGAATTAGTGGGGGATACTGTATTAGGGTTCCCTTGGGCACAGCATACTGGCAACCATTATACAGGAATTAGTGGGGGATAATGTATTAGGGTTCCCTTGGGCACAGCATACTGGCAACCTTTATATAAGAATTAGTGGGGGATGCTGTATTAGGGTTCCCTTGGGCACAGCATACTGGCAACCTTTATATAAGAATTAGTGGGGGATACTGTATTAGGGTTCCCTTGGGCACAGCATACTGGCAACCATTATACAGGAATTAGTGGGGGATAATGTATTAGGGTTCCCTTGGGCACAGCATACTGGCAACCTTTATATAAGAATTAGTGGGGGATACTGTATTAGGGTTCCCTTGGCACAGCATACTGGCAACCATTATACAGGAATTAGTGGGGGATAATGTATTAGGGTTCCCTTGGGCACAGCATACTGGCAACCTTTATATAAGAATTAGTGGGGGATACTGTATTAGGGTTCCCTTGGGCACAGCATACTGGCAACCATTATACAGGAATTAGTGGGGGATAATGTATTAGGGTTCCCTTGGGCACAGCATACTGGCAACCTTTATATAAGAATTAGTGGGGGATGCTGTATTAGGGTTCCCTTGGGCACAGCATACTGGCAACCTTTATATAAGAATTAGTAGTGGGGCATACTGGTATTAGGGTTCCCCACAGCATACTGGCAACCATTATACAGGAATTAGTGGGGGATAATGTATTAGGGTTCCCTTGGGCACAGCATACTGGCAAACTTTATATAAGAATTAGTGGGGGATGCTGTATTAGGGTTCCCTTGGGCACAGCATACTGGCAACCTTTATATAAGAATTAGTGGGGGATGCTGTATTAGGGTTCCCTTGTGCACAGCATACTGGCAACCATTATACAGGAATTAGTGGGGGATAATGTATTAGGGTTCCCTTGGGCACAGCATACTGGCAACCTTTATATAAGAATTAGTGGGGGATACTGTATTAGGGTTCCCTTGGGCACAGCATACTGGCAACCATTATACAGGAATTAGTGGGGGATAATGTATTAGGGTTCCCTTGGGCACAGCATACTGGCAAACTTTATATAAGAATTAGTGGGGGATGCTGTATTAGGGTTCCCTTGGGCACAGCATACTGGCAACCTTTATATAAGAATTAGTGGGGGATGCTGTATTAGGGTTCCCTTGTGCACAGCATACTGGCAACCTTTATATAAGAATTTTCCTGAGCCTTAATGGCATCTTTCTATGGGTGCATGGGTTGCATTGCTGGCGAAGATATAACACCACCCTATAAGGTCACGAGCGTTTACGTGGTCAAATGAATACCTGACAGTGTAACAGTGTAACCGTTTAATCGTTTTGCATTGGCAATGCATGGCAATACGTTTAGTTGTCTGAAGTCATTTTGCAATGCTCAGTTCAATGCTTGATATCTGACAAAAAACGTCCTTCACGCTGCAATATAAAAAAAGTTTTTGACATCGATGTGACATGTTGCAGTCTAAAAAAATCAACAACTCACTGACAGATAAAATAACTTTAAATGCCTAGGATTACTAGGCAGCAAAACTAACAGACGCTAACAAAATTGATATGATCAAGTCTTTACAAATGGCAATGTTTTTTTTTTGGGGGGGCATAGAAGGAAATCACGACTTTACTGAGATGTACACCGTTTTGGCCAGCAAATCAAATGTAAGGGGTAATGTCAATATTTGGTACAATAACAAATTATTTACTTATTCATGTCCATCGCCCCTCCTGTAGCATAACCACTCGATAACAGCTCGCCAGAATCCTCTCCTTCTCACGGGCCCTTCTCTCGAGCTGCTTCCAGGCATGTTACATATTCCTGTTGTTTGCCTGGAGGTCTCTTCGCTAAATATTCTTTGACCGGCCTATTTTCTGCTTGCCTTGGGGATTCCATGTCGGAGCTTTTCTGAGGATGCTCGACGCTGTCTTCCGGAGCGTGTGACCAATCCATCCCATCCCATCTTCTTTTTCATCTTCCATAGGCAATTTAGATGTCCTCCTCCACAAATCAATGTTGCTGATCGTATCTGGCCAGTGGATCTGGAGGATTCTTCTTAGGCAGTTGTTGAAGCTCTGCATTCTGCTGATGGTGGTGTTGGTGTTGGTTGTCCTCCACGTCTCGGCTCCATACAATAGAACTGACTTCATGTGGGAGTTAAACAGCCGGATCTTGGTGTGTAATGACATCACACTGGAGCTCCAGATGTTCTTGATCTGTGGAAGTGCTACTCTCGCCTTGCCAATCCTTGCTCTGACATATGCATCTGTACCGCCCTTCTTGTCGACTGCCCAGGTATGTGAAGGACTCCACCTCTTCAAGTGCCCTCGCTTCCAATATGACTGGGTCGATGCTCGGTGTAGTAACATTCATGACCTTCGTCTATCCTTTACGTATGTTGAGACCCACTTGTGAGGGTATGGCTGCCAGTTATGTTGTCGTGTCCTGCATCTGTTAGTGGCTATGGGACATGAGTGCCAGATTGTCGGCGAAGTCCAGGTCCTAAAGTTGCGTCCACAATGTCCAGTTGATTTCATTCCTCTCCGCATTTTGCTCCTCTTCAAAACACCGTAACTCTTGTTGTAATATCTGTGACAAGTACTTTTTACGAGGTAGGTGACCTATTTCATTGCGACAGAAAACGGCATTAGCAATAGCATTTGCCTTTGGAACGCCCTACGCTTACGGACCACACGCACAACCACGAAAAACAACATAACAAACTGGGACGGAGAAAATAGTAGACATCGAAACAAACAAAAGAATACGACAAGTAAAAAACACCATCTGGTTACAAAGAGCAAAAACTCCAATAAATCGACACAAGGCCATCTACGATCTCTCACACGAGTACGATGGTGTCAATTGACCAAAACGTCACGTGTCCTAATGACGCCTGCGAGGTATGCAAGCGAAAGCCTCGACAAGGTAATTAGAAGAAGAAGAAGGATTTGTTTTATTTGACCCAGACATTTCAAATAATTCCTGCAATACATCCTTGTCAAAAAAAATTAAATAATACAAATATATAACCTTATAGTAAACATGGCATAATGTATAATAAATAATGAAAAGTAGGGTCAGGAGACTCCTCTAAGACTATGGTAGTCGCTATCGAGGAGCCACCTTTTGTAATAAAACTTTAATTGAATCAGTACATCACCTAATCAATTTCTTCCAGAATAAGAAGAAAAAATAAAACATAATATGAATGCATGTGTGTAGTGTGAGCAATCTTACATGCTTATTGAGTTTGTCGTTTAGGCACTGTTTTGTACTGTATCAAGTTGACAGGTGGTTGTCGCTTTTAAATTTTGCATACATATATAGCAATTTTGCCTGGTGCATGTTACTTGATAGTTTTGTAAAAAATAAAGTTTAACATACTTGGCAAATCCTTGTGAACTGTGTGTACTAAGCTTTTCTTTGACAATATCACGAATGTTATTTAGTAAAAGTGGTAAATTATGCCTAAAGCATTTCTTAGCAAATTCATGTTTAATTTTATAAGTGTATATTTTATTCTTGACTCTTGTATCGTGATTATGTACCTCATAGTTAAACATTATACTCCAGTTTTGTAAATAAACTGGTAAGTCATTGTGTAAATATTTATAGTAAAATTTTAATTGTTGTAATTTAAGAATGTCATCTACTTTTAACAATTTGAGTTTTTGTGAAGTGGTTCTGTGTGGGAAGTATAATTATTTAAGGTAATAATTCTCAGGGCTTTTTTTGAAGTTTTATTATTCTATTTGATTGAAAGCCCCACGCCATGATGCAATAATTAATGTGTGGCACTATTAAAGAATTATATAATATTATTTTAATATGAAGAGGTAACACATGTTTCAATTTATATAAAATGCCAATTTTTTTGAACAAGCATTTTATATTTTTTCAGTGTGCTTTTTTCCAGTTTAGATTTGTATCTATAATTAAACCAAAAAAATTAAATTCTTTGACTTGTTCAATATTTACATTGTCTATCTTCAGAGTAAGTGTCTGTATATTTTTCTTTGCCTTTTGAAATGTTATGTATTTCGATTTTGCTGTGTTTAGCGATAATTTATTTATTTTGAGCTATTAAAATTTATTTTAAAAAGTTTATTAAGGATTCTAAATTTTCGTCATGTATGTTATCGCTGAAAGTGTTTAGTGTACTTGATAGAGTTGTATCGTCAGCATAAATTATGAAATTAAACATTTTACTGGCTTGTGCAAAATCATTGATTTATATGATGAATAACAAGGGTCCTAAGATTGAACCTTGTGGTACACCCGTTGTTATTGATAACATATTTAATTTTATATTGTCAATTTCCGTATATTGTTTACGATTTGTTAGGTAACTGCTGAATAAGTTCAGATGTGTTCCATGTATACCATAATATTTCAATTTGTCAATTAAAATTAAATGGTCAATGGTATCAAAGGCTTTGGAAAGATCTAGGTAAATATTAATGGATATTTCATCCTTATCCAGGTTGGTTATTATTCTGTCTATTAATTCTAGTGCTGCGTATTCAGTTGAACGTTTAGGTCGGAATCCATACTGATAGTCAAAAAAGCTTAGAATATTTTAAATAAGATGATAATTGGACAAAAATAATGTTTTCAAGTACTTTTGAAATAGCTGGTAGAAGAGATATGAGTCTATAATTATTGAATACTGCTGGCTTACCTTTTTATAAATGGGAATTACCTTAGCAATTTTTAATTTATCAGGGAATATTCCTGTGATTAATGCTTGATTTGTTAATAAAGTTAAAGATTTGGTTAGTGCAGGTTCAAGCATTTTTAGCAGTTTGGTAGAGAGACCATCACATCCACAGCTATTTTTGTTGGGTAGATTAATTATTGTTCTCTTTATGGTATCTTCTTCAACATATTTAAATGGAAAATTACAGTTTACTATTTTATTTAAATAATATGAATGATCATGAATGCCTTTGTATTTAATATCATTAGCCAGATTACTACCTATATTGGTCATTAATGTATTGAATTTATTTGTAACTTCTAATTTGTCTGCCACAATAGAATCGGATTCTTTAAAATATTTTGGAAATGATTTATTAATTTTATGTTTAGACAGGATTTAATTTATAGTTTTCCAAGTGTTTTTTATATCAAATTTAAATTGATTAAAACATTTGTCAAAATATGATTGCTTTGCGAAAACTTCTTTTCAAAATACTATTGTATGTTTTTAGATTAATCAATAATACGCCATATTCAGAAGATTCAGGCTTTGTGATTTTTAGTTGTTTGTAAAGTTTTTCTCTGTATCGTATTGAGGTTAGCAAGCCTTGAGTTATCCATGTAGATTTTTTATGTTTATATTTATTAAATTTCACTAATTTGCTAGTCATATATTTATTTTTAGCTTGATTTATTTAATTGATGATAATGTTATAATTATGGTTTGGATCAGCATTTGAACTTGTATCTAATTTTTTATGTATTTCAGAAGAGATTATATCATTTCTGACTTTTAACATAGCCTCTTTATTTTGTACATTAACTCGTATAAATTTTGTAGTATGTTCCTCTTTTAGAGCAGTGTACATAAGCATAAAATATGGTTGATGATCATCATTTTTTTAATTAATATTCCTGCTGTACTTTGCAAAATATGCTTTGTTAAATTACAAAAAAAGTATCAATAAGTGTACCAGTACATGTTGTGAACAATGTAGGAAGAGTAATTTGGGGGAAGAGACTAAACGAAGTTAATATGTCAAAGAATGTGCTACAGTGTTGTTGCTCGTTTATTTTTAGCATATTTATAGTGTAGTCCCCTGCAAGAATAAGGTTGTTGTTTTGATGATGTTGCACAGATGACAGGACCATTGTAAATTCATTTATAAATTCGTTATAGTTTTCAGTTAAAGGCCTTGGTGGTCGGTATATATTTCCTATAGTGACTGCGATAAACCTCCTCCATTTACATGTATTATTTGTCCCTCCCATTGTTCATACATATTTAATTTCATCTTTACTTCATAAGATCTTCAAACTTCGCTCGGCTACTCGTTCGTTCTTTTGTTTAAGTGAAGTTCTTGACTGAAACACTCTTTCGCGTGTCTTCTCCGATTTGAAGCGGACGATTACGGGTCGCGGCCTGGTGGAGGTGTCCGTTTTGCGACCAATTCTGTGTACCCGTTCAAAGTCGCTGGGCAATACAGCAGGACTGATTTTCATGTGCTCGTTGCAAATTTCGATGAGCTTTGACTCTAGGTCCTCCCCATGACCTGTCTCCTCAATGCCACTGAAACGTAGGTTTGTCCTACGGCCATATTGTTCATTGTCATCAATTTGGTTCTGGAGATGAGTAACCTTATCTTCAAGCAGTGTAATTTTATTGTTTTTTTCATCCAGTTGTTGTTGAAAGTTTTTGAACGTTTGTCTCAATTCACGAATCTCTTTGGCGAGTTCATCCGGAAAGAGAACCTGTTTCATTTTGTTCAGCACCGCTGAATCGTTGAGGGCTGCAATTAGTCTTAGAACTAACTGATCTTCTTGGTTGTCCTCGACATTGCTTGATCTACGCGACTTTGGCATATTGTAAGCCGACTTGCAAATGCAGTCATGCGGAACACAATAACAAGTGGGTGTCTACAGTTCTATTGTCCGGCGTTGTTTGCCAGTGCCAGACGTTGTTACATAATGCACCCTGCTACACAGGCAGGCACTGACACTGAGGCGTAATGTGCGTCGATTTCAGGCTTAAGTTATGGAACTAATAGCAGCTAAGCAACCTCTATTTAGCACTTTCACAAAGTCCGAAAAGTTCAGCGTGCTCTATCTCCTTCTGTCAGTCACCCACCTTGAAAAACCTCCACACTCCAACGCCTCTCCACCACAAAAACTACTCAAAGCTGAGGACACACCAGAATACACGTCTATCCCTGGGCAGCCATCTTGTCAAACCTTTTAACGTTTTGGATATGTTAGAAATAAACTGAATAAAAATGAACAATCGTGAAGAATGTTCGGTAATTTTATTAAATACCAACGATGACCGTTGTGACAGTTTGACAATGATGTGACGCATTTTTTTTTTAAATATTTTAATACTATTCATAGGGAATATAATGACATCGTTTCCCCACCATAACAAATATTACAAATTTTGAAGATTCTTTCAACAATACAGACAATTTATATGGCGACGTAACTACACAATGCCATTAATATGACATGATTTTCATCGTGCAAAAATCTGTAAAGTGCAAGTGAACTACGAACATTTGTTGAGCAAAATCTAAACCACAATCACGGCAGTGCGCACCAAAGTTGACACTCGCCATTATTACCAATTTGGTTTAGTTTTGACTGATAGTAATAACAATTACTGAAAATACAATTGAGCTATACTAAGCCAATCATAACTAAAATAAAATATAAACACCTTCGCAAAGATTGTTGGAGTTATATAGACGGATCTTTGTGTGTAATGACATCACACTGGAGCTCCACATGTTCTTGAACTGTAGAAATGCTATTCTCGCCTTGCCAATCCAACAGAACAATAACCTGCGAAAGAAGTTTATTTATAATAAATGAACCTTAAAAATTCATATATAGGGAAACTACACGCGGAATGAGGTTACTTTTGGGAGTTCTCTAACCGACTCCTGTATATATACAATTCGAATAGCTAAATGGATTATATTTTCAGGACCCGCATGGAAAAGCACACCCGCCTTTGAATATAATATGGAAATGGTTCTATTAATGGTTTTATTACTTACCACATCCGCAAACCGTTCCCGTATATATCGAACTCTAGCTGTAGTTGTATAGGAGATGGAAAGAAATGAAGCCGTACGAGCCAGTACCGCTATAACCCGTCAACTCCACATGCACCCCAACTCTCCTAATAACTACACAATTGCAGTGAAGTCGCATGGTGTCCACATACTTGCATGCATGTGTGTATTCATTAATGTACACATACATACATACAACATACATACATACATACATAAATACATTCATAGACATACACACACACACACAGACACACACACACACACACACACACACACACACACACACACACACACACACACACACACACACACACACACACACACACACACACACACACACATATACATGCGTATATACTGTAGCGATTTATACGCCAACAGTTTCAAATCAAGCGGAGCCAAATCGAATCAATTATTGACGTCCGTTTATTTACGTAAAACTGAAATACAAAATGAAAACACAGGCTTGAGTGTGTGACCGGTTAAAATGCGTTGTAACACGTTATTCTGACAATTTGGTAATATAATCAGGAGTAGAACCATTGAAATTATAAATAAAATACACTATGTAAAAATGGATTTCAGATACATAGAAACCTATTAAAAATATTAACGCTTAACTGTATTATGTCAGATAAGTAAATTGGTTGAACGGAACACAACTCGCATACACCTACACACTACTGAGAAATGAAGGACCGAACTTCACTATAACACTACTGTCCTAGACTTGGCCACAGAACAAAGGCCAGTTACAAAGAAGGGCTTCGACGTAATTATTATCAATTTCTACTGAATATAACGTGCTCAAACTATGATACAATTGTGCTAGAGTACATCAAATTTGCAACTACCTTCGTTCAAGGGTTGGCATCTACTAATGTACTTCTTAAACTTTTAGAATGTGCGCTGCTCACAGACAAAGGGCACTAATCTATGCAGCCATGATATCACCACCAAAGGGCAGATATCATGTAATCTTTCCTAATGGGAATCTAGTATAAATGTATCTGATAGATGGCGCTACTAGTAGTGCGACTTCATGCAATATAACACATAGGTAATTAGAATACATGCACTTAGTACAGGCAGTGAACCAAATGCCTTTACATATACACACATACATACATACATACATACATACATACACACACACACACACGCACACACGCACACACGCATACATGCACACATGCACACATGCACACATGCATACATGCATACATGCATACATACATACATACATAAATACATACATACATACATACATACATACATACATACATACTTACATACATACATACATACATACATACATACATACATACATACATACATACATACATACATACATACATACATACATACATACATACGTACGTACAAATATACACAAATATATACATACATACATACATATATACATACATATTATACCTGGATGCATATGAATTTACACTATGCTTGTGTGCGTAAGTGCGTGCGTGGCGCGTGTGTGCCACCACGATCACGTTAAATTAAATGACTGGCTAAAAAATTGAAACGTTAAAAACCGAAGAACAATGGTCGAGCTTACCTTTGCCGTGATATCGACTATGCCTCCTGGCTGTAGTCTTGTCCTAGTTTCCATTGTCTCTCTCTGAAGTTGTTGCTGCAAAATACATAATGTTATAGTATTTCCCATCTCGTCGTATGCACTCCCTACCTCCCGACTTAATTCACTGCCTTCCTCAAACACTCTCTCTTTCTCTCCCTACATCCCTGCCTCCCTCTCTTTCTTTCCCCCTCTCTCCCTGCCTGCCTGCCTGCCAGCCTGCCTGCCTGCCTGCCTGCCTGCCTGCCTGCCTGCCTGCCTGCCTGCCTGCCTGCCTGCCTGCCTGCCTGCCTGCCTGCCTGCCTGCCTGCCTATCCCACGACATCTTTCTCATTCCCTGCATTTCTTCCCTTCTGCCCTGCCACCTTCACTAGTTCTCTTCGTAACTGCTATATATATAATATATGTATATATATATATATATATATATATATACATATATGTGTGTGTGTGTGTGTGTGTGTGTGTGCGCGCGCGCGCGCGAGCGTGTGTGCATGCATGTAATAGTATTTTATGAGTATGTATGTGTATTCTACCTGTAAGTCAGATAGCTCATCTCTAGCGGCTGTAGCTTTTGTGCGGTCAGGTGGATTCAGCTGGACCATGTTATAAATCACTGCTTTGATTCCCTGAAGCACCGACATGTCGTCGCCTCGGAGGGACACGACAACTGGCTGCTTCCTTCCATGTGTATCTGCAAGCAGTAGCTCCTCGCCGATATCCCTCGATGTAGGTGTCTCTGCAAAAGAACAGTAGTTATCCCACGGTCTTCGCGTTGTTGAGGACCCATTTTTGTCAACAAGCTAGTTTTGAGGATCATTTGTTGTATAGGCTAACTGCTGTAAAATTTAATAGCAAAGTAAGTGGTCAGTGGCAACCGGGTCAGCGTATATCGAACACTGATTTATATATATATATATATATATATACATATATATATATATATATATATATATATAATATATAGAATATATAGAATATATAGAATATATATATATTATATCTACCAGTTTGTATTGTTTCGATAATATATTAATATATACTAAACATGTCGCAAATTATCGGCGGCGTGATGGAGTGAGGATACTATAAATTAAAATATTTAACAAATATGATGAATGTGATTTATTGATTGAGTGCATTTTATTTATCCCAACAGCAGAAACATAAATTACACAGACATACATACGAATACTAAGATACAAAATTTGCAATAAAAATTAAAATAATATAAACAAAATACAAATCAAATCGGTGTGGGATGGGAGACTCGACACTAAGATAAAAAAAATTGCTCGCTATCGTGGGAGCTGCCCAAAGTGAAAAATAACATATTCTTTATGCATACACTCCTTCCTTTTATATAACAAAACAATTTGTTTTTCAAAATATTTGGTGTCAGTCTGTTTGTTTGTCTTTTAAGTAATGTGTGTGTGTGTGTGTGTGTGTGTGTGTGCGTGCGTGCGTGCGTGTGTGTGTGTGTGTTTTTTTTTTCTCAGGATTTGTTTTGGTTAGTTGGCATATGTAACAATGTTGTTTAGTACACACAACGTTATGTTTTTGTAACATGTATTGTTTACCATAAATTGAGAATTATCTGAAACTACGAGTCTATATCTTGTTCTTTACTAAATCAGGTATATTATTTATAACTAGTGGCAGGTTATATTTAAGACAAGGTTTTGCAAATTCATGTTTAGTTCTGCATATATGTAATTTTTTTATTCTCCGAGTATTACAGTCGTGTATACTGGCAATGTGTGTTATCTGCAAGTTTAACATGTAATGTAGACAGGTAGATTTTGATGTTTATATTTGTAGTAACATTTGAACTGTTGTAATTTCAGTAAATCTTCTAATTTTAATATCTTGAGTTTTAAAGCGGTTCTGTGTGTAAATTGCATTTGCTTAGTATTATTATTCGTAGTGCTTTCTTTTGGATTTTCATTAGTTTGTTTCCTTGATATCTCCATATAACAATGCAGTAACTAATGTGAGATAATAGCAATGCATTTTATAAAATAATTTTAATTGTTAAAGGTAACACATATTTTATGTGTTTAATATTCCTATAATTTTGGAACACCTATTAAATATTTTTTCAATAATGTTTCTTCCAATTGAAGTTAGTGTTTAAAATGAAGCTTAAGAAATAAAATACGTACACTCTCTCAATAGTAGTATTATATATTTTGAGAGACAGTCTCTGTATAGGTTTGTTTGGCATTTAGGTCATATATTTAGATTTACTTTTATTTAGTGATAACTTGTTAATATTAAGCCACCCAACTATTTTGAGTAGTTCTTCATTTATTGCAAATTCTGAATTTTTGTGTGCACTAGCACTGAAAAAAAATTAGTGGTGCAAAATAAAGTAGTATCATCAGCCTACATTATAATGGTGAACCTTTGGCTGCCTCGTAAGAAGTCAAGTCATTTATATATATATAATATTATATATATATATATATATATATATATATATACACACACACATATATATATATATATACATATATAGTAAATAATAGTGGTCCAAG
Source organism: Paraescarpia echinospica (assembly GCA_020002185.1). NCBI lineage: Eukaryota > Metazoa > Annelida > Polychaeta > Sabellida > Siboglinidae > Paraescarpia > Paraescarpia echinospica. The sequence goes on from CM034531.1 coordinate 87,436,859, forward strand.
AATGGACCCTTGTGGTACACCATCTTTTATAAGTAAAGTTTCTTGTGCGTACCTGATGCGTGGCTGCCCTGAAGAGAAGGTCGACAACAAGATGATACCACTGTAGAAGAGACGGTTGTGTCTTGTGGAGTGCCAGAGTTGTGATTCCACCACAATGTCGACAAGAAGTGTTGCACGAGTTACATCATCACATCCAGAAATGAGCAGAATGAAGAGTCTCGCACCCAGTTCTATGTTGTGGCCAGCAATGGACAGGGAGCTGGAAGAAATGGTTCAAAAATGTGACACGTGCCAACTGCGTACCACGTCACCACCCGGTGCTGGAGTGGCACGAAAACCCGTGTTGGCTCGCTTCCACATCGATTATGCTGGACCGTTTCTCGGTAAGATGTTGCTAGTAACAAAATTTAACAAGATTTAACGATATTGCCATCCAGAAAATTAACTCTAGATGGCAGGTGGACAAGGAAGCCTTTTGGCTTATCAAGAGTCCAATACTTTTTCTCTATGACAGTCGTCGAAGTACGGACCGCTACCCCTCTTTAATGTGACGGATAACATCCGTTAACTACGCTGACTGTTATCACACAGTGTCTTGCAAAATACGTTGTCAAACATTACATTAGCACATGTCAATAAAGGAATATGAACATGCTAACACATTTTCATTGGAATCGATTCTCAACGGCTGTGCGTTTATCAGTTTGTTATCAGCCACTTTCAAAGAAACCTCTGTAAGCATGCAGGCTAATTTAGCAAAGAAAAGATTTCTTGAGTTTAGAATACAACAACATTATATTCATTGAATGAATATATTCTCAAGCATGACCAGTCTGAATAGCGGTCATGGTGCCATTAAATACTAGTGTTTTGTTCATGCATGACAAGTGTCTCGTTCCTAGCGAGATAAGTCTACTCAAGCGTGTAGCCAGGTACTCAGCCTTTCATACAGCTGAGTGAACTGGAGCATATGTGGAGTGAACGAACTTGTCCGTGGTTTTGTGGCAGCAAAATGAGTCGAACATTGAATCTCTCGATTGAGAGTCGGATACTCTAAACACTACGCCACAGCGCTTTACGACGTTCTATAAAGGAAACCATCACCAGTGTTCGTTTAAAAAGTCATAATCCGTCATGTCCTTTTAATTTTTGTGGATTGAATTAAAATTTAGATATCGAATGGATACAATATGCATGCGCGGCGAACACAATCGCGGACGCCCACGTACACGCACACACGCACGCACGCACGCACGCACGCACGCACACACACACACACACACACACACAGAACGATGCATGCCGCAGATAAAGGTAAGTAGTACCGCAACAATTCACAGAGTAAATACATGGATACACATGAAGACATTGGGGGTGTTCTGTCACAGACTATTAGTTAAAACGCCTGTAACGGATCCGGAAAAACCGACTGACTCCCACGCATTGCTAGTGAGTGCAATCTGGCGTTACGTGTATGGGCGTGCTTACCCGTTTCAGGAATGTTCTGCTTCTCGCCACTAGTATGGTAAATTGATGTCAACAACTTGTAACTGCATTTACATAACGCGCCTTCCTTCGACAGACAAACAACAACTCAGAAGTTAGATCAACAAATGACGTTTACAACGTTTGAAAATGAACTCGAAATTAATTGTGCAAACGTCCTATTTTCTACGTGCACGAGCACGGACCAGTGTTCGTCCGTGCTATCGCCAGAACGTAGCAAGATAATGTGCATTTATTTATTGCATGTATTTTTCTTTGCATGAACTCAACCAATCAAGGTATAACGCACGTCACGTCAGCTATTTCGTTCACCCTACATTGCCTGTGTATTTTGGACGAGACACTGAAACCGTGTATCTATTCTATCTGGTGCCTGTGCCAGGGTAAGTAGAGTTTCCCAGTGAAATAAAGAACCTCGATCAGTTGTGATCGTATTATCTAAACTCCCATTGGGTTTAACAAAGACAAGTTAAACTTGTCCAAAGTTTGTGTTTTCAGTCAAAGTCAAACCCATTCCACATTTGTCTCCCTATCTCTCTTTCGTCTGCCCTTTGGCGATGGTTTCATACCAGACATGCTGCTCTCGCGATATATCCATATTACATATTAGCTTTTGACTTCTTGTTGCTGACACGACAGACTACATTCATGTTAGCCGTTGTTTTTACTGATGTTATGGGCAACCATCCGGAAAAACGTTCAACGGGGCCTGTTCAGTTTAACAAGATTTAACAAGATTACCATCCATAAAATTAATTATAGACAGGCAGGTGGTCAAGGTAGCCTTTTGGCTTATTGAGTGTCCAATACATTTTATATACGTGTATCCCGCCCTTTTAAGGTATGTGTCGATTTTATTTTTAAACATATTCATGCTACTAGCGCCACCACAATCAGGAGATAATATGTTCCAGTCATTTATAATCCTTTGTGAGAATGAGAACCTTCTTATATCTAATCTACACTGTTCCTTTACTAATGTAACTTCATGTCCTCTGGTCTTTATATTTTTCTTAATTGAGAAAAAAAAATTATATCAATATTTTCATAACTATTCAATATTTTAAACACTTCTATCTCCTTTCAATCTCCTGGTCTCTAGTGTTGTTAAACCACATTTGTTAGGCGTATTTCGAAACTAAGATCCCTCAGTTTTGGTCTCATTTTAGTTGCTCTCCTCTGTACTCTTTCTAGCATATATATGTCCTTCCTGCGATATTGCCTCCACACTTGAATACAATATTCTAAATGAGGCCTAACTATTGTTTTGTTCAGCGGTATTATTAGCTCTTTTTCCTTATACTCTATGTTTCGTCTAATTAATCCAAGGATTTTATTTCCCTTTGAAGCGGCAATATCGCACTGCTCTGAAACCTTCATATCAGCACAAATGGTTAACCCTAAGTCCTTTTCTTTAATAGTAGTACTTAGTACAGAACCTCCCATTGTATATTGTACATCTTCGTTCCCATGTCCTGAGTGGAGGCATTTACATTTCCCAAAATTGAACAACATTTGCAATTTTCCAGACCATTTGATCAACTTGTCAAGATCATCTTGTAAATGCGGACTATCTTCTTCACGTTTAATCCTTCTAAACAATGTTGTATCATCCGCAAATTTCAACACCTTGCTTGTTATGTCATCGTCCAAATCTTTGATATATATTATATATTAAGAATAATATAGTTCCAGTACTGATCCCTGTGGTACCCCACTCAAAACTGATTTCCAGTTTGAAGCCTCCCCATCAACTAACCGTTGTCTTTTGTCAATTAGCCATTTTTCCATCCAGTTAATTAAACTATTTCCTATGCCATGGGCCTTTTGTTTAAGCAGTAATTTTTGATGTGGCACTTTGTCGAAAGCTTTCTGAAAATCTAAGTAGATGATATCTACTGGTGATCCCTCGTCTACCCACTTAGTGATTTCTTCCAAAAACATAACATATTTCTTAAGCATGACCTCGCTTTTAGAAACCCATGTTGAGATGGGTTTAGCAAGTTATGTTTAACAAGAAAATCCACCATGCGATCTTTAATTAGTCTTTCTAATAATTTGTAAATCACTGACGTTAAACTCACTGGTCTCTATTTCTCTGACTTGTTTCTCGAACCTTTTTTAAATAACGGTATAACGTTTGCTTCTTTCCATTCTAAAGGAACCACTCCCTCTTCTAATGACAAGTTGAAAACTGTTGCAACTGGTATGCTAATTTGTTCTACAATTTCCAATAGTAGTTTGTGCGGAATTCCATCTACCCCAGGAGATTCATTATTCTTCATAGCCCTAATTGTCTTAGCTACCATTTCCGGGGTAACAATTTACTGTCCTAAATAGTCTGATTCTGCCCCCTTGAACTTAGTCTCTGGTACTGGCAGTGAACTAATATCTTCACTGGTAAACACTGAACTAAGATACTCATTCAGGTCTTCTGCCATTAAGAATCCCTCTGCTATTATATTCCCAGCACTATCTTCTAGAGGACCGAACTTATCCTGAACTTTCTGTTTGCTCCGAACATATGCATAAAAACTCTTGTTGGCTTGTTTTATATTACAAGCTAATTTTTGTTCATAGCTTCTCTTCGAATTTCTAATTTCAGTTGTAGCTTGGTTTAGTGCTTCTTTATAAATGTTGTATTCTTCGTCATTTCCAGTACGTCTATATGACTTCCACGTTTGAAATTAATTTTTATAATGGCTTCTTTTGATACGTATTTCTTTCTGGACCGTTTCCCTTGGGTTAGTATGAACGTCTCCGTTGACCGTGGTATGATGCAAGAGTCGGAACGCAAACACAGTTCATCCCCTGTTTCATAGCAACACAAATTCAAACTTTCGTAGAATATTCTATCTACGCTGCAAAACTTGCGAAGAGATTGCTCGTTGATCCACATCATAACCTTGTAATCACTTATATCGAGTGTTGGATTGAAGCAACGAAAGCAGATGTAGGAACTTCCTAATAAAACCACGTAATCTACAAAATTGGCCAAACTTCGAGACAGAAGCAGATATATTCGAACCGTGGTGTTCTCAAATGAGTTTCCGATAAACATCGACTGCCAGGTAGTGGCAGGTGACCATACTGTCCCTGGTAAATGTCATACGTAATGTGACTATTTGTCTTTGACGTTCGTGCTGTGGGAACCACGATGCACAAAGGTGCGTGCCCCACGTCAACGCGTGCACTTAATCCTAATATAATTAGCCTTCCAATATTTTTCACGAGCGGCTAACCGTGACTGCATCATTGAGGTCAAATGTTGGATGGTTAAGCATAAACTCAAGCTAAACGACACTAAGACTGAATTGATGGAGGCCCTCAGTCCCTATCATCTAAAGAAATTTGGACTTCCAGAGTACCTCGTTGTTGGTGGAGTCAACATAAAACCTGCTGTCTCTGTCAGGAATTTGGGAGCTCACTTTGACACTCACATGAGCATGAAGCAGCATGTTGATGCTGTTTGTAAGAAGTGTAACTACCATCTGAGACGTATTAGCTCCATCAGAGCCTATATCACGAAGCCTGTCTGCCATTCATTGGTCATTGCGTTGGTTGTTTCAAGCTTAGATTACTGCAACGCTCTGCTGCTGGACCTAACCGAATTTCACTTAGCACGTCTCCAGAAGATACACAATAGGGCAGCCCGCCTAGTTGTCCTCACATCTATATCTTCACACATCACGCCAGTACTGGCGTTTCTGCACTGGTTGCCAGTCAGACAACGCATTGTGTTTAAAGTACTTGTGTATATTTACAAGGTGCTCCATGGTTTGGCGCCGAAGTACCTTGCACATCTACTACATCCACGAACTCGCAACCCTCGTCTTCGGCAGCTTCATGACCATCTTCAACTTGCAGTTCCACGAGCTTCAAAATCCATCGGCAAGCGAGCGTTTGGCATAACTGTTCCGGCCAAATGGAACGAACTGCCACTGACTCTACGAGATGCTCCGTCTGTGTTTTTATTTAAACGTCACCTGAAGACATATTTATTTAAACAAACTTATGATGGACAATAGCAAGATTTATTTACAGGACGTTTTAGTGACTCTTGTTAATTTATTAATCTATTTTTTATTCTGTAAATTAATTAATTTATAACTAATTTATATATTATTTTAATTGTTTTTTATAATGTTTCTATATTGTGAGCGCATTGATTAACTATTAGTTAGAGATCGCGCGGTAAAAGAACCTTTATTATTATTATTATAACCGATAATGTTTATTCGAGTAATTACTTCTACTTTCCGAAATTTACCTGTAACATCAGCCACTATTGACTAAAGCCAACCATCCGTGTCTTGAATGGCAACGAGATGACTGGCTCAGTTTATCTTCAGCGTTTTGGCAAGACGACATGCTAGGGGTATTGCGAGTGATGTAAACAGCAGCGCCCCCAGGATGATTCCGACATTCAACTGCATCAACAAATTCCTTTCCCCTTTCAAGATACGTCACATTCCGTCGAGCTGTGTTTTGTGCAGCGATCGACGAGCGTAAGAATGTCGTAGGCAAAAGGTATCTGCTTTGGTCGTCAGCCCAACAGTTGACCCCTGACTGGCGATGTCGACCCTCATTGCTCGTCCACACTTCGGGGTTATTAGCGGAGTGGTAACGTGAATAGTATCGCTTACAACCTCGCGGGAAGCCTATACGTCTGTGAATTAGCTTTAATTAATTCGTAAACAGCGACGCAAGCAATTTAGACAAATCGAAAACTAACTGCGCAATAAACGTGCAACGTTTTGCGAATAAACAAGTGTGCAATTGCGAGTGCTGTATTTATCTATTGGTGAATATATGTGCATGAATATTATATATATATAAGTGTGTGTGTGTGTGTGTGTGTGTGTGTGTGTGTGTGTGTATTTGTGTGTGTGTGTGTGTGTGTGTACACATACGTACATATACGCACACACACGCGCGCGCGCACGCACGCACTCACGCAAATACATGTTTTCTGTCCCAACAACAAAGACGTCAACGACACTTTTCGCATTATCTTGCTTGCCCCATTGCTAGACGGCATGGCAGTTGTCGGTCTTTGAATACCATGACGTTGCAAGACGTGACCAAATGCCTTGCACGGTGTTTTGGCTTGCGACAAATATATAATCCCATTGGCATAGTGTTTACGGTTATGCACTTGTCTCTTGTCTAGCCATGTCTTCCGTTTTTATTGCAACGTTGACCTGAAGAGGTTCTACCGTTACGTCTGCAGTAGTGTGGCTTTATCTGAGCGGCCATTCACCTATAGATAGTGCGCAGCAACCGTCGATTTAGTGCTGTTCCCGTAACCACAACATGTTTTTGTATATAAAGAAAAAGCTATCTGCCGCTCCCCACGTTATCAATATCTGCGCTCTCATTTCCATAGGTTACTGTGCGGCTTAATGTTATACATTATATCAAATGTGTTAAATAAAATGTTGCTAAATATATATTATGAATTACATCAAATGTGTTGATAATATATTATGACTGTTGTGCTCGCTGAAGATATAACTATAACATCCGCGTCGTGTGAGGCTGACGAAGGGTAGGGAAGTCATTACCAAATGGGTGTGCGGATATTATGCGTGAGTGACAGAGTGAGTGACTGTATCCGTCCGTCCTTCCGTCCTTCCGTCCTTCCGTCCTTCCGTCCTTCCGTCCTTCCGTCCTTCCGTCCTTCCGTCCTTACGTCCTTCCGTCCTTCCGTCCTTCCGTCCTTACGTCCTTCCGTCCTTCCGTCCTTCCGTCCCTCCGTCCTTCCTTCCGTCAGTCAGGCAGTCAGTCAATCAGTCAGGCAGTCAGTCAATCAATCAGTCAGTCAGTCAGTCAGTCAGTCTCCCCAGTCTTCGTCTGTCTCTTTCTGTCTCCTGCCGTCTCCCTCATTCTCCGTCCGTCTACGACCGTCGCATTTTTAGTAGAGAGTAAAACGTATGTAAGCATGGTTTCATTTATTGAAATTCCAATCACGCATCTGATTTATAAAAGTACGTTCGGTCATTCACAATGGTTCACCATTCTTTAAGAGCACTCATCATGTTGTAGTCAATATGAAGTATCTTGATCTACGAAAGGATCGTCTTGATTTGAAAGTTCGTCATACGCGGTTGCTTTCAACATTTTGTCATCATCCATGTGAACTACATGCCCAGTCCAGGTCAATTCCACGAAAGTAATATCGACTCGATGCATGACAATCCAGAACAGAGCTGGATGTCATTATTCATTACATGATCCGACCACATGTTTCCGAGAATCGGACGTACGTGACGTAGCTGGACGCCAAATATACTGTACGCTTGATTGATAAAGTGTTAAATCATCTCACACTATACACTGCGCGAACGTTCTGTTTTATTGCGTAGATATTCAGACTCGTTCACTCACTCACTCACTCACTCACTCACTCACTCACTCACTCACTCACTCACTCACTCACTCACTCACTCACTCACTCACTCACTCACTCACTCACTCACTCACTCACTCACTCACTCACTCACTCACTCACTCACTCACTCACTCACTCACTCACTCACTCACTCACTCACTCACTCACTCACTCACACACGCACTTACAACATACACATACACCTACACAAAACCCACGAAACCACACACATCAACCCACCCTCCCTCTATGTCCCCACATATACACACACATGAAATATATTTAAATGGTGTGTTACGATTGACACATTACCACTACTATAACTCAATGTCCTAGTGGTTTGCATGAGTGTGCGCGGTGGCTCCCTTGTAGCTATTTCACCCGCGGTTTGACGTGCGTCGATATAGGTCGCCTCCCTGCCCGCCACCTGCTGTTCGGGGTAAGTGTTGGCTCTCAGACGAACGAGTGTTGTCGGCTGGAGGCATCACTCTAGGCGATACAGCGTGCACTTGTCCAGGCGGTCTTGAGCCGTTCTCTATCGTCGCCACCCCAGCGATGGTTTCATCCGCAGGTTACATTTTCCGTTCGTCTCGTTTTAGAATAAATTCGCAAACAATCACGAATATCCAGGCGGGGTGTGGCAGGAAGTGGGGGAGAGGTGTTGAGTATATATGGGAGGTGGAAGGGAAGTATGGAATGGAGACCCCTGTCACACCCACCCACCCACCCACTCTACATGATACGACTTGCTAACACGCACGCTTGTTTTGATGAAGCCATCGAACACACTGTAGCGTACACAATGTTAACCGCTTCCAGTAAAAAGTCGGCCAGAATGGACAGCGTATGTCCTCGTCTATGTATTATATCCATAGGTCAGCGGGAGCGGCGGGGCTTGTGTAGTGTTTAGCACATCCGCCTGGCATGCCAGCGCTCTGAGTTCAAAACCCGGACATTGGGGACTGTGTATCCATCGTGACTCTGAAATCACATTAATGTCGGCCCCGTCTTTGGGACGTTAAAGGCCATATCCTGGGATAAAATGTGCTCTGTACCTTAATAACAAATGGTTGATACCCTTTCAAATGATGATATTGTCAAAATGTTTAAATATCGTATATGAGCATACGACATAAAAAGAGCCTTTAAATTTGCCATTGTACGGAAACTCCCGAGCGATGCCGTGTTTGCATTTGTTGCTGAAACGTGACGTCAGTCGTGGTTCCGCCGTCAGTTAGTGCAGCGGCTTCACGCCTGCGGCCCTGCGCAGTCGCGCGGTGTCATGTAAACAACTCGATACAAATGGCGGCTTACTCGAGTAGTTCAGAGAGCGATATCAATTTTGACGCGGATCACGAAATGTTTGATCATATATATTTCGGTGACAGTGAGGATGACATTGCCGAGATCGACAATGTTGATGTTAGTCAGCACGTTGTGGCACCGTATAGACACGAACCAGAGAAGAAGCTACGACAACTGACCGGGCCCACTTGCGCAGATTCGCCGGTAACCGATTCGCCTTCGGCTTCGCCTCTGTTGTGTTCTTCGAAGGAACGGCATATTTCTTTACATCTGACTTAGGCCTGAAACCCATCTTCCAGTGTACGAAGCCTTCGAAGTCGTCAGGCGCAACGAAATGCGAACCACAAATAATGCTAGTTGTGCGTCCAACCGGCCCTGCCGTTTCGAACAAAACCGTCCCATTTCTGCCGAATAACTGGCTCTTTGGGAAATTTGTGCACATAATGGCCAGTCAGATTCGAATTGTTGCAGTTTCCAACAACATATTTGTTCACCATTTCTATATGTGAACGAATGTATACCAGTTCAAACATCCACCAAAGAAATCCAGCCGCCGAGAACGCTTGCCATCCCGGGAATGTTTTCCACAACTGACGTCACGATTCTGCCCCTCGCGGCATTTCCGGAAAACAGACTTTTCTACGCCTGCACCAAGACAGGTCCCGTTTAATGTCAATTTTAGAAATGTTTCAGCAAACGTGTGGTTTCACGGTTGTCATTATATTGCAGAACACATATGTACATGCATATTTTTTATACTTATTAGCAATTTTTTTCTCCCAGGATATGGCCTTTAAAGAACCACTGAGGACGACAGGCACCCTGGCAGTGACAATCCTCAGTGCCAGCATATGAAGGTCGGTTTGTGTTATTGTAATTACAATGTAATGGTCTTATGCGGTCTCAATCAACTAGTCAGCCTTTTTTAGAACATTATATTATGTTCTGAAAAAGGCTGACTAGTTGAATGAAACCTCATAAGTCCATTACATTTTAATCACAATAATACAGACTAATTCTAGCCAGTTAATATAGCATGTTGCCGACCGCTGGAAAAGACTAGATCTAGAGCGGGTCTTAATCCTTGGGTCACAATACAAAATAATACGGGTCGTTAAGCCATTTTGAGTGGGTCGCCATGAATCTCCCGTGACTATCCGAACTGTCCTCCGTTGCCCCGCTTGCTTGTACCAGATGCACTGGAGAAGAATAATGTGTGCCACATGTTGCATAAAGTTGAATGTCACACAGCATTTCTAATTCATGGAACATTTGGTGTTTGCATATTTATGGGCAAGTCAAGTTTTGTTTGATGCCGCCGAAAATGCGTCATACTCGCTCTGTGCGAAAAAAGTTCAAATATCGTTTTAATTAGCAAGACCAGGTACGGTATATTGTTTGTCCGATTATCTGCTACCTTAAATCACCATTATGAAGTCACGTAGCACAATATCCTTAACATATTGTCGAAATAGTAAACCTTCCAGATCGAAATATATATTATTCCTATTCATCAATGAATCTTTTATCACAAGTTAACAGTTTAAAGGCATGGTTCGCCGTGCAAGTCCAACAATATGAATTTGGGTGGCAGCTAAAAAATTAAGAACCGCTCACGTAGCAAATGAATACTTTGCCTCTTCTGTGTCCAGATTTACACCGAGGTGTCATTACAAATTGTTCTTTAGTTATTCTCAATACCAACCTGTTTATAAGGTTTAGGTCGAGTCTTCGACGGCAACGTAGCTTGTTACATAAAGACGACTAACGCGTGTCGCTATGCTGATTCAACACAGCGTGAAACTGCATCAATCTCTGAAGCGCGAACAGGCGGTCGGGTTGCAATAGGTATTTAGAAATGGCGGGATTCTGAGTGATGCAGCTCGGAACTCGTCAGCTCGGCAATAACAATATTCCTTTCTAATGATCAAAGTCAGTTAATTCGATGTTTTGTTTGCAGATAATATGCACGCGTTTACTAACCCGACTATTTGAGCATCAACTAATCCGCTTATCAATATGCTAAAAGAACCGAGGAGGGATTTAAAATATACTCGCCCCTAATATACCATGTAACCTCCATCTTGCAAGCTGCATATGTCGTTTTAGATATATTGGTGAAATCACTACTTTGTGATTGCCAAGAAACAAGCGCAAACTTATAAATAAAAGAGTGTCTTAAATATCGGGCTTGTTTACGTTATGTTGGTTGAGTTCCCTCGTCATTATCACACGCCACGTGTAACATGTGGTGATCCATTACCATTAATCGATTACCTTTTTACATGTTAACTAATAATTTGTTTCCACGCCTCTGCTCTCTTCGTTATTGGCCCACCTACATCCGCACCAAATGACCTATCCTAATCTTCCGGCTTCTTATCAGTTCCCCGTTAAGCTGAGTTTGTTTCATCTCATTGATTCTCGTCCAATGTATCCTTTTTGTTCTTAAATTCTCCGTGCCCAGGCTTTCTCGCAAGCTCATAGCTGTTGTTGTTGCTGTTGTTGTTGGTGATGATGCTATTGTTGTTGCTGCCGATGTTGTTGTTGTTGTTGCTGCTGCAGTTATTGTTGTTGCTGCCGAATAGGTTGCTGCTGTTCAAGTTGCTGTTGTTGCTGCTGCTGTTGTTGTTGCTGCTGTTCCAATAGCTGTTGTTGTTGCTGTTATTGTTGTTGCTGCTGAAGACGTTGCTGCTGTTGTTGTTGTTGTTTCTGCTGCTGTTGTTGCTGCTGGTGCTACTACTAATCCTAACCTTATCCTCTGATGCAGCTGTTGTTGTTGTTGTTGTTATTTCTGCCTCTGCTGCTGCTGCTGTCTGCTGCTATGTCAGTGTCTCCGTTTAAGTACCACAACGCCCATCTGCCGTTACACGTTCACGTGTTCAGAACTTTTTTTCAAAATTTAGTCGACATGTTTCTACAAATACATGACATCTATTTGTGTACTGGCATTTTCCAGAGGTCGACGAACCATGTTGTAATTGGCTAGTTTGGGGAAGAGGCGAATGATTGGTTGATGTGATGTGACGTAGCAGTGGCGGATAACTCCCGCGTCTGTTCGCTAGTCACTCATTCACGAAAGGACCTCCTATCGTTTCGTTCGTATGTCAGGCGGGTATCAGCACGGGAGAAAAAGGTGCTTGTTTTGCGCTGCTCTTCAGGGCATTTCTCAAGTGGCATGCATGAGGGTTAATTCGTGATGGGTCGGGAACGCCTATACAGTGCCGTAGCTGTGAACAGTGTGAAGTCGAACAGGTATGATGAAACAATGATAGAATGCTAAATCAACGTACAATTAACCAATACTAGGAGACGTCGTACGAACAGTGAGAGGCGATTAACGTGAGATCAATATAGTGTCGAGAAACTTAGTGTATTTGAATGCACGGTGTTTTCAGCGGATACCACCAGTAAGGCAACCAGAGGCTGATTACGCGACAATGCAACTGCGACATCTCGCTGTCACGCTGTGCGCTGTCGTCATAGCGCTGACGTCAGTCGTGTTGGGAGACACTGCCCGGACAGGGGGACCGATAGCTTGTACAGGCAGGCGACTGGCGCGACAACAACGACAACGTATCACCTCGCGACAGCGAAAAGTGACGCGGCGTCGGCAGCAGATGCATTTAGATGTTGAACCGTCAACGACCAACGAGACACTATCGCCGGCAGAGAAAGAGACAACTGAAGAAGCGACGACATCGGACTGGTCTGAAATGACAACACCGCGTCCGACACAAAACAACGACAGGTGGCGTGCTACGCAGAGGTAAGGTGTTAAATCCCAATTAAGAAGCAGAGAAGGAGAGGGGGAGAAGTGTGTGAGTATGTCGGGGGGGGGGGGGTCGGGGATGGAGGGTGAGAGTGGGTGTGTGTGTGTGGGGAGGGGGGAAGGGGGGGGGGGGGGCGGGTGGATGTGTAGACAGGCAGGCAGGCAGGCAGGCAGGCGGGCAGGCGGGCAGGCGGGCAGGCGGGCAGGCGGGCAGGCGGGCAGGCGGGCAGGCGGGCAGGCGGGCAGGCAGGCAGGCGGACGCACAGACGGAGAGAGAGGGGTAAGACAAGGAGGAAGGGAGGAACAGAGGGAGAAAGGGGGAAAAGAAAGAAAGAGAGAGAGAGCGAGAGAGAGAGAGAGAGAGCGAGAGAGCGAGGGAGCGAGGGAGAGGGAGAGGGAGAGGGAGAGGGAGAGGGAGAGGGAGAGAGCGAGAGCGAGAGCGAGAGAGAGATTTACGCAGTGAGAGCAGACAAACAACCAATAATCGTTCAGCTTATCGCTAGAGTCTGGTAACACCAAAGCAGATACCCACGCTGATGCAGAGAATGAACACAGCACGTCAAGCTGTGGTGTGGCTAGACGGTTTGCAAACACATTACGCATGTGCGCTTATCAGTAAACATGTTATGATCAAGTTCTTGGAACACGATAGGCATATCTCAGACGGTGTGTAGTATTTATTATGAAACAAACAATGTCTGGCCGTGCTAGACACTCACATAACGAATACCTAAGCGCCCATGAAATTCGCCGCTTAATGATTAACACGTGACAGCCTAGTTATCGTGTCCACCGTTATAGATTGATTTATTTTATATCACAAATGTCTTTCACCACGTGTATTACGCCACATAGCAGATGATGTGTGTTATAAGTAATCTATTGATACACGGAATTTCAAAATAGTTGACACTATAGCAATCTTAATTAAAGCAAATACGGATAACTGGGTAGATTTCCAGAACAGCTGTTAGTGTACATAAAAATATATGTAGTTGTTATGTAAAACAAACCAAAAACATAACACATGCTTCTTCATAACATTTTGCGAGGAACAAGATCATCACGAATACTATACTTGCATGGCATCCAGTTAGGTTCATAATGTGCGTTCGCCCGTGAGTATGTTTGATGACTGGGCGCCCGCGTCATCGTGCGTGCGTGCGTGCGTACGTGTGTGTGTGTGTATGTGTGTATGTGTGTGCGTGTATGTGTGTGTATATTTTCTTTGTGTGGGTATGTGTATGTATGTATGTATGTATGTATGTATGTATGTATGTATGTATGCATATATGAATGTATGTATGTATGCATGTGCGTGTGTTACTATGTTGTATGTGTGCATGTGCGCATGTGCGCGCGCGTGCGCTCGTTCGTGCGTTCGTGTGTGTGTATTTGTGTGCGTGTGCGTGTTCGTGTATGTGAGCCACATACACGAACTTCCTTTTATTTTCTTTGTGTGGGTAAGTGTATGTATGTATGTATGTATGTATGTATGTATGTATGTATGCATGTATGTGTGTATGTATGTATGTATGTATGTATGTGTGTATGTATGTATGTATGTATGTATGTATGTATGTATGTACGTATGTATGTATGTATGTATGCATGTGCGCATGTGATTATGCTTGTATGTGTGCATGTGCGTGCGTTCGTGTGTGTGTTTTTGTGTCCGTGCGTGCGTGCGCGTGTGTGTGCGTGTGCGTGTGCGTGTGCGTGTATGTGAGCCACATACAAAAACTTCCTTTTTTTTACTTTGTTTGTTAAGGTTTTCCTGATGTTTTATTTACAAACTTGTCTTCTGTTTTTTTACTTCGGAATTTGTCTGCATGCCTAAGCAGGTCGAACGTTTTGTGATATATACAGACAACATGCCGTTTTGAAAAAAATAAATGCTTACCAGTTTAAATGGCAGTTTATCGTTCTGCATTCACACTGCGATAAGCTTTTTGAGACTGGGATAATACCTATCGTCAAAAATAGATAAGCTCACTTATCTGTTTTTGCTATCACTCATAATTACCATATCAATTACTGCATGTCGGCCAATCACGGTTTATATAGTTTGTGTCTATCCGTCTGCCTGTCTGTCTATCTGTCTGCCTCTCAGTTTGCCTGCCTGCTCAAATATCTGCCTGCCTGTCTGCCTGCCTATATGTTTTGTATGCATGCGTGCGTGCGTGCGTACGTGCGTACGTGAGTGTGTGCATGCATATGTGCATGTATGTATGTATGTACGTATGTATGTATATATGTATGGATGTATGTATGTATGTATGTATGTATGTATGTGAGTATGTGTGTATGTATGTATGTATCTATGTGTGTATTTATGTATGTATGTGTGTATGTATGTATGTATGTATGTATGTATGTATGTGTGTGTGTGTGTGTGTGTGTGTGTGTGTGTGTGTGTGTATGTGTGTATGTATGTATGTATGTATGTATGTATGTTTATAGGTCCGATTACCTGTATGTTTGTCTCTCTGACTATCTACCTTATTGTCTATCTCATTGCCTGTCTGACTGTCTCATGTTTGTCTGTTTGTGATTGGTCTATTATTTATATTAAAGATCATATTTTGAGCAATGATTTCAATGTATTTTGAGAAGAAAATGTGCCGGTCTCTATCACCTTTTGAACAGACGATGACCATTGCTAAAATGCGATGACTTTTGCCAAAATGTACTGATCTCTGGCCACTAACAGTGTCGTACCTTGATTACAATAAAACCAAATGGAACATTAACAAACTAAGACTTACATTATGGCTATTTTTGTGGCATTAATGATGTCATACTGATTTTCCTATTACACTCCGTCAGGTCAATGTTATTCAATTATGCATTTGGGCTCACTTTCGTATTTACGTACTCATAGACTAGCTACTGTATATAATTTCCATTCCGATCGATTATCACCATATATATATATACTGCTTTAAAATGTACTACAAACTGACTAGAAAGAGTTATATATATATATATATATATATACTGCTTTAAAATGTACTACAAACTGACTAGAAAGAGTTAAGCAAAAAAATGGGCCAGGAACAAATGTGTTTAGCAGCTTCTTGGAAGTGTTCAGTGTTTTTGCTTCACGAATGTGAGCCGGTAGCGCATTCCACAACTTGGCGGCTGAACACTGAAATCTTCTGTCGCCGTAAGTAACTGTTCTAGCCCTTGGAACTTCTAGTGTCACTGAATCCATGGCGTTCTTCTTGGTTGGTACACATTCAGCATGTCCGATACATATCCTGGAGCCTGTCCATGTAGGGCTTTATATGTGTCCATCACTTGCGTGATGTTCTGGTTACAATCCGTGCCGCGGTGTTCTGTGCACGTTGTAACTTGTTAATTGATGTCTGGTGCAGTCCACTGAGCAGAGCGTTACAATAGTCTATACGTTATGTTACAAGCCCGTTGACTAGTGATTGAGTGGCAACATTTATGAGATAACGCCTAATGTGCCCAATGTTGCGGAGCTGATAATATCCAGACCTACAGACACTGTTCAAATGTTGCACCATGTTCATGGCAGAGTCGAAGATAACACCCAGGTTTTTCACACTCTTCACTGATGTAATGTCAGTGTCGCCAACACGCACAGTAACGTTTTCCACCTGCTTGGCATTATGCTTGGATGTGAACAACACAACCTCAGTCTTTTCACTGTTCAGTTTTAGCATGTTTGCGTGCATCCATCTTTCAATGTCCGTGAGGCGCCTCTCAGTGAGTTCCAGGGATTGTGTTTAGGCTGACCGTCCTTCGGCTTGAACGAGATGTACAACTGGGTGTCATCCGCATAGAAGTGATAACACAGTCCATACCGACGGATAATGGCTCCTAGTGGTTTTGAGTACATGGTGTATTTCTTTGGGCCGAGTACCGAGCCTTGTGGTATACCATGTTCCAGAAGAACTGGATTGGAGTGCTCGCCATTTATGACCACTACGTGGTCTATACGTTTTATATTAAAACGAAGGGGTAACCTGACGATATTCTCAAACCTGAGGGCAGAGCAAGATTGTGAACCGTTGTACTACAAGAATCTGTATTATAACATGGAAGATGTCGGAATGGAGAAGAACATAAAAAGAAGGTTGGTAAGAAGACGGATGGTGTGGGCAGGTCAGTTGGTAAGAAGACGGATGGTGTGGGCAGGTCAGTAGGGAAGAAGACGGATGGTGTGGGCAGGTCAGTTGGTAAGAAGACGGATGGTGTGGGCAGGTCAGTAGATAAGAAGACGGATGGTGTGGGCAGGTCAGTTGGTAAGAAGACGGATGGTGTGGGCAGGTCTGTTGGTAAGAAGACGGATGGTGTGGGCAGGTCAGTTGGTAAGAAGACGGATGGTGTGGGCAGGTCAGTTGGTAAGAAGACGGATGGTGTGGGCAGGTCAGTTGGTAAGAAGACGGATGGTGTGGGCAGGTCAGTTGCTAAGAAGACGGATGGTGTGTTAGGTCAGTTGGTAAGAAAACGGATGGTGTGTCAGGTCAGTTGGTACAAAGACGGATGGTGTGGGCAGGTCACTTGGTAAGAAGACGGATGGTGTGTCAGGTCAGTTGGTAAGAAGACAGATGGTGTGTCAGGTCAGTTGGTAAGAAGACGGATGGTGTGTCAGGTCAGTTGGTAAGAAGACGGATGGTGTGTCAGGTCAGTTGGTAAGAAGACGGATGGTGTGTCAGGTCAGTTGGTAAGAAGACGGATGGTGTGTCAGGTCAGTTGGTAAGAGTGGATCCAGGCAAACTATCGAAGCTAGCTGGGAAGGAAAAGAGAGCACGGACGCAGGAAAAGAGGAAAACCCCAGCAGAAGTGGGAGGACTGCGTGAAGTGGGATTTGAGAATATCAGGGTAATATTACAGGTGGAGGAAGGGGAGCTGGTAGGAGACAAAGGACGGACATAGCTGCGAAACAATACAGTACTTGACCTACACCCCTGAGCAGAGGGAACAAGAAGGATGAACCCGGACAAGCCTACGGGTGTTTTATACATGGATACGGCAGAATTTATCCATATATTATAATAACTTGTATTTTACCATGGCTATCCGTACAACGTGCGAGTCTGGTCGTTTTAACGGTGCGACGCTACACTCTGAAGCGTGCACGCGCCAAATGGGAGCGGCAAGACGCAAATGCACGCAATGTCGGGGTCCCACCTCGCCGTGGGAATGCTCCAGGTACGAATTTATCCTGGTCGGCATAGTTTGTGTAGGTAGCCGACCGTACGCCGAACTGCCACGTCGTTGCACTTCTCGGAAGGAGTGCACATTCGAAATGCCGACGGTTTTCAGGAACACAGGCAAGTCTCCCGGACGTTCGCTTAAAAATCTCCAACAGCACCCCCCGTCTTCCGATGTCATCAACAGAGACTGCGAGACATCTTGGAAGACATGTTGAGGCGTGCTGAACCGCTGAAGTTCGGCGAGGAATCTCCAACAACATTGTCCCCGTCTTTCGATGTCAAGATCCGAAACAGCCGGACGAATCAGCGCGACACGCGAAGCGTGCTGAACCGCTGATAAATATCTCGGAATTAAAACAAATGTTGGCAGGTATAAGCATAGAAAATCAAATAATAATTTCTGACAACTCGAACAATACTCCACAGGGGCGCCACCTGGCGAATGGCTGGCCATCCAATACTGAAAAAAGTAAAAGATTCTAGGTAACTATAAGTGTGCCTTCATTAATACATCGCCATTTGTTCGATCAGAGAGCAGCAGCCCAATAGATGCAAACGAGCATAGAAGGACCCGAGTGGAAATCGGTTACTCGAAGAATATACATCTACAGTGTCTCAAAGTTAAAATATCAATAAATACACAAGGGCAGCCAAAATGTACCTCAACGTAATCGTTTCACGTACTTGCAGTGTGGCCGTTGTATTATGAGTAATATACGTCTTTCTGTCCAGTATGCGTTATAGGCCGGCGAATCGAAACAGTGACACTGATAATGGTTAGATTGTGTGGCACAACAAGGCTTGTTAAAAGACAGTTGCTCGGTCAATATATTATACTGGGTGTGTGTTATGGTAATTATGTCACGTAGCTGCACTTGTAGTTTGTGCGTTCACTTTCGCTGCACAAGGAAACTAAATTAAAAGCTCTGCACGTGTGCAACATACACATTGAGATTACATTTATAGTAATTTTATACTCATACACATTCTGAATGTCATGGTATGATATATTATTATTTCGACAATAAATGTCTTACATTTTGGGCGATAGCGGACCAATAGTCAAAAACGTAAGTTCTTATATAGCGCAGTATCCACTTCTCGGGGCTGCTCAAAGTACTTTACACCCTGGCATACCTATTCAATATTACGTCTTCTCGACTTCTCTGGGAAGCGTATCAATAAACAAAGGTCATTGTGGTTTCAAGCGCACCCAACATCTTATCTGAAAAAGTTACAGTTCTATAACATTTTATAAACTTAACGTCCAAAGCCAGATCTAACGGTATGATAATCTTGGTTACGGCCTACCCCAGCCTGTGATCAGTCGGTCTTTTATTACAGGGACAAGTTCATACGAATATTCTTCATCCACTCGGAGATAATCGCCCGTGTCGGCCTGAAGCGGAAGCCGAACGCGTCATCTTCTGGCTACTCGAATGAGGAAATTGAGAGTTTTGAGGAGATCTACAACAAAAATGCTCTGGCAAACGCCCAGCGCACAGACATTGTTCCGACGGATTACTACGCCAGGCAGTTCCAAGCACTGATGCCGTCATGTATGTAGTGATGCAACGCAACATTTCTCCTCCCTCCCTCCCTCCCTCCCTCCCTCCTCCTCCCTCCCTCCCTCCCCTCCCTCCTCCCTCCCTCCCTCCCTCCCTCCCTCCCTCCCTCCCTCCCTCCTCCCTCCCTCCCCTCCCCTCCTCCCTCCTCCCTCCCTCCTCCTCCCTCCCCCTCCTCCCCCTCCTCCCCCTCCCTCCCTCCCTCCCTCCCTCCTCCTCCCTCCCTCCCTCCCTCCTCCCTCCCTCCCCTCCCTCCCTCCCCTCCTCCCTCCCTCCCTCCCCTCCCTCCCTCCCCTCCCTCCCCCTCCCTCCCTCCCTCCCCTCCCTCCCTCCTCCTCCCCTCCCTCCCTCCCTCCCTCCCTCCTCCCCTCCCTCCCTCCCCCTCCCTCCTCCCTCCCCCTCCCTCCTCCCTCCCCTCCCTCCCTCCCCTCCCTCCCTCCCTCCCCCTCCTCCCTCCCTCCTCCTCCCCTCCTCCCCTCCCTCCCTCCCCCTCCCTCCCTCCCTCCCTCCCTCCTCCTCCCTCCCTCCCTCCCTCCATTTGTCCGACCCTCCTTATTATATGTTATGTCCGTTCCCCAAGAAACAGTGTGCAGTTGATCATGCAAGCGAACGGACAATATGTGGGGATAGTTTAGTGTATCAAGTATTTCTAAATTACGCATATACAGCAACTTCGTTGCGAAATTTCCTGCTTTATTTGCATTGCATTGTTTTAGAGTACTTTGCAGGTTTGCAATACTACCAAGCCATTAAAACGAAATTGCGCCCTACCTGACTCCCCACTACCAGGCGTGTGCACTTGGTGTTGCAGGTTCTCTACCTCACAACACGGACAACGTGTGGAAGTCGTCCGAGGTCTACCGACTCTACTTTGTTGTCGAGCCGTCAGATGGAGTCTTCAAGAAAGAAACCAATGTCAAGTTGGCCAACCTTCATCTCTTCAAGATGCCAGGTGGTGAATAATGGGACGAATTGTAGTATGATATACACCTATTTATTAAATTAGTGTTTGTCTGTTTGACAACAGTAATGCATTTCAGTTTATGACTTGGCATGTGTGTGTGTGAGTGTGTGTGTGTGTGTGTGTGTGTATGTGTGTGTGTGGGTGTGTTTATGTGTGTATGCGTACGTGTGTGTGCGTGCGCGTATGTGCGTGCGTGCGTTTGATATTACACACACACACACACACACACACA
>CM034531.1:87463788-87507748 GCA_020002185.1 Paraescarpia echinospica
TTTAGAAGACATCACTAGGTGGGTAGATGAGGGATCACAAGTAGATGTCGTCTACTTAGATTTTTAAAAAGCTTTCGCCAAAGTACCACATCAAAGATTATTGCTGAAACTAAAGGCCCATGGCATAGGAAATGGTATAATAAATTGGATAGAACAATGGCTGATTGACAGAAGACAACGTGTAGTAGTTGATGGGGAGGCTTCAATCTGGAAATCGGTATTGAGTGGGGTACCACAGGGATCAGTATTAAGACCTATATTATTCTTAATATATATCAACGATTTGGATGATGAAATATCAAGCAAGGTGTTGAAATTTGCGGATGATACAAAAGTGTTTAGAAGGATTATAAGTGATGGAGATAGACAGCATTTACAAGATGATCTTGACAGGTTGATCAAATGGTCTGAAAAATGGCAAATGCTGTTCAGTTTTGGGAAATGTAAATGTCTCCACACAGGACATGGGAACGAAGAGGTAGAATATACAATGGGGGTACTGTACTACTGTAAAAGAAAAGGACTTAGGGTTAACCATTTGTGCTGATATGAAGGTTTCATAGCAGTACGGAATTGCAGCTTCAAAGGGAAATCAAATTCTTGGATTAATTAGGCAAAACCGTATAAGGAAAAAGAGCTAATAATACCGCTGTACAAAACAATAGTTAGGCCTCATTTAGAATATTGTATTCAAGAGTGGAGGCCATATCGCAGGAAGGACATATATATGCTGGAATGAGTGCAGAGGAGAGCAACTAAAATGATACCAAAACTGAGGGATCTTAGTTACGAAATACGCCTAAAAAATGCGATTTAACAACACTAGAGACCAGGAGATTGAGAGGAGATCAGATAGAAGTGTTTAAAATATTAAATGGTTATGAAAATATTGATAGAAATATTTTGTTTTCAGTTAAGACAAGATAGGACTAGAGGACATGACGTTACATTCGCAAAGGAGCAGAGTAGATTATATATAAGAAAGTTTTCATTTTCACAAAATGAATGGAACAGATTATTTGCTGATTGTGTGGGTCCTAGTAACGTGAATATGTTTAAAAATAAAATCGACACATACCTCAGACGGACGGGATACACATAGATAAAAGGGTCGGACTCTCGATAAGCCAACGGGCTTTCTTGTCCACCTGCCACCTAGAGTTAATTCTCTGGGTGGCAATCTTGTTAAATCTTGTTAAATCGAAACTCGTACATCAACATTGTATAATGGGCAGTAAAGAACATTTCCACTTTTAATAACTTGATATTTCAACGGGTTAAATCATATTCAGATGTAAGCTATACGCCATACACTGTGTATATACTGATGGAGTTACAAAAAACGTCACACTTAATCAGATGTCCGCATATTGACACAGTTGTTTGATGATGTCACACCACAAATAGCATTAGGAAGAGATACCGTATGCACATCAACATTATTTCCATCTAAAGAGACAGCATCATTCAATTAGTACAAGTACACACACAGGTGTAGAATGTACACAAAATGGAAGGATCAGAGATTGTCCGCTGTGAAATTCCACACGAAGACTTCAAGGGTGGAATCAATATACATCTAGCTGACAAAAAAACAGGTAGAATCTCAAGCACAAGCTGGACGTAGGACAAACTGTCAAATATAGGTAGAATATATATTATAATTATGTAAAGTAAAAAGTGTCAGGAACAAGCAGACAGTATACGTAATGAGAAGGACCAAAATGTTAAAATATAATCAGCTGTTAGGTTCCATTCGGGGACTTCAACCGAGAATTCAGTGCCCACATAGCTGACAGAACGTATTTATCCAGTGCCTCAAGCACGAGCTAGAAGTAGAACAACAATAGGTAGAAAGTAGATAGGTAGAAAGTATATGTAAATATAAAATAGGTAGATAGCTCAGGTAATGATAATGATGAGGACCAGGGTATTGAATAGATAAAAATTACATATAATGAGAAGACAATTTAACAAGATTTAACAAGATTTAACAAGATTGCCATCCAGAGAATTAACTCTAGATGGCAGGTGGACAAGGAAGCCCTTTGGCTTATCGAGAGTCCAATCCTTTTATCTACATATATCCAGCCCTTCTGAGGTATGTGTCGATTTTATTTTTAAACATATTCACACTACTAGCACCCATACAATCATCAGATAATCTGTTCCATTCATTCACAGTCCTTTGTGAAAATGAGAACTTTCTCACGTCTAATCTACACGGCTCCTTTACTAATGTAACTTCATGTCCTCTAGTCTTTCTATCTTTCTTAACTGAAAAAAACATATTTCTATCAATATTTTTATAACCATTCAATATTTTAAACACTTCTATCTGATCTCCTCTCAATCTCCTGGTCTCTAGTGTTGTTAAACCACATTCTTTTAGGCGTTTTTCATAACTAAGATCCCTCAGTTTTGGTATCATTTTAGTCGCTCTCCTCTGTACTCTTTCTAGCGTATCTATGAGTTTCTTGCAGTATGGCCTCCACGCTTGTATACAATATTCTAAATGAGGCCTAACTATTGTTTTGTACAGCGGTATTATTAGTTCTTTTTCTTTATATGCTATATTTCGCCTAATCAATCCAAGGATTTGATTTCCATTTGAAGCTGCAATTCCACACTGCTCTGAAACCTTCATGTCAGCACTAATTGTCAGCCCTAAGTCTTTTTCTTTTACAGTAGTACTTAGTACAGTTCCCCCCATTACTTAGTACAGTTCCCCCCATTACCAATGACCAAAGATAGTCTGCTCAACCACGAGACCTTTTCAATTCTGATTCCGATTCCAACACCGGTTGTCTCAGTTCGATTCCAATTCCAACTCCAACACAACTTTTGATTCAACTTGACCAAAAGTTGTGCTGGAGTCGGTTTGATTCCGATTCCGATTCCAGCAAACCTTTCGATTCCGATTCCAGTCGGGCCAACTACTTTTGTTTTATATTTATGAATAATGTAGTCAATGAATAGATTGGATACAGTCAACATTACAAGAATGATGTAATGACGTTTATGTCATGATATGTTCATAATTGGTAATCGGTATATTGATATATTTAAACCCATTGTGTCTACCATCAATTGATTAAGTACATGACATTTTTAGCTGAGTTAATGTTCACAGCATATTGTTGGCTACAGTGACTCAGATTAAGGAAGACCAAATGTTTTACTATCCACTTTATCTAAAATGCAGTTAACCCAGACAACCGGAGTTGGAAACGGAATCTGAATTGAAAAGGTCTGCTGGAGTCAGAATCGGAGTCGGAATCGTTGAAGCGGAATCGAACCTGGGTTAGATTCCGTTGGCTTGGTCTTCTCACTTGATGTTGGCTGCCCATGGGAGGGGGTCGCCTGGCTTGGTCTTCTCACTTGATGTTGGCTGCCCATGGGAGGGGTCGCCTGCAAACGAAATACAACACTTGTGAACTTCTTACATTTACATACATGAAGTATTTATTGCCCAAGCGAATTGTCCCTGTCCTGTAATACGTGATACAAATTTTTTGATAATAACGATCGTAAAACACACTCTACAAACAAGTATGCCTCTCCACAGAGCTCTGGGTATCGTACAGGAATAAAGGTGACACTGAATGAAATCCATATACAAATTTTCGTGTCGCAATATGCTATATTTACGATTATAAATTGTATTGATGAACAATAAATATGTAGTGGTCATGCTACATTCAATTCGTGCGTGCCAATCTGTGGTTGATATCAAATTAACTAAATCAGTAAAAATAAATAACAGTTACACTAACACTCACATGAGGCAGTGCAATTGGCTGTCATCTCCTCCTCTCCGTCCATGTTACTTTCACTGTCGGGATCATCTCGCACAGCCATTTCTGTAAAGCATCAATTTAAGCAAAGGTCACATCTATGTCAGGTAAAAAGAGATGTCAACAGTGCAATTTGCTTAATCAAGAACTGACTAAAGAGAGTAATTCTATATATGCACACCAAACATAAATAAATCAAGGAAAGCAAAAATTGATACAATGACATTTCACTCATCATCCGAATCGACAGTGAAGTCTTCCAACTTTGCAGGGGGATGGTAGCGAACCAGATTCGTGGAGAGTAGCACCTTGGTCACTTTCGCTTTCTGGGCGAGGTCCGGTAGAAATCGCGCTGAACACGAATGGAATGTCCCATGAACTGCGCTAGCTGGTCTTGGGACGTTTCGGACAATTCAAACACCAAGTGTTTTTTCAGGCCGGTCCAGGTGAAACCTTCCGGCTGTTTTAAAGCCACTTCCCGGACACATTCTCTGAGGGAATCTGCTCCTCGGTAAGACCTCTCAGAGTTTGATTAGCAAAACAGATAGTTGCCGTGAACGTTGACCGCCTTCCTTACCTCTACCACGGTAGAAATATTGTCTAGCATATTTGGCGTCAGAATTAAGGCGACTCGCAGACACAATTTTTCGCGCAATTCAACCCTCTTCATTATGCTACATAACTTTACTTCTGTTGCTGACAAGGACAGCTCTATCTCCTTTTCTGGCACGGACATTTCTTACGGTGCATTTTGCACATCCGTGGTCTTCATTCGTTGAACTTCTCCGCCCCTCTTTCGGTTGAACATTGTAATTTCGCACAGCGTGTAGCGGTAAAATTCAGCGTAGGAACTTGCGCTGACTATCACCTGTCTTCGTAGCTGTGTCGACTTCGTTTTGACATGGGCGATCAGGTTTTGGACATCTTCGCACAGGGGAAGCAGCTTCAACTTGTTCGACTTGTTGATGTCAATTGTCTGAAGTGCATCCAAAGAAATGCTGTCTGTCCACATTACGTCATAAAGCTATTCAAACGTCTTGCCGTGTCTCTTCTTCGTTTCATCTTCTTCCATCAACCCCTCACAGTGCAACATCTTTGCACATTTCTTTAAAGAATAGCCGAGATTGAGGGCAAGGCTAGGTGTTTTGTACTTTCGTGAAGTAGCATCATACCCTGCGACCTGCTTGACAGCTTCAAGTGTTTCAACGAAGTTCTTCGGATCAATGCAATCTTGAATGCTGTGGATCTTTGCATTTGGCAGCTGGCGTACGTTTACAATCAGTCTTGCAAGTTACAGCATTTTGTTACTTACAATTTGTTTTCATTTGTAGTTTTTAGTGGCCCCACTTTGTTGTTCCAAGTAGACCTAATGTGCACCGCGTTTATTCGTATCATATGTCATAATTACGCATGTTATATATGTCTAGTCATTCACGAATTTAGATGAAATGCATAGAAGAAACTATTTTGTGTGTACAAACTATATAAAAAAGGAAGACAGGCCTACAGTAACTACACTGATAACAGTGAGGAAACGTAAAATGAAGACAGGCCTGCAGTATCTACACTGATAACAGGGAGGAAACTTAAATGAAGACAGGCCTACAGTAACTACACTGATAACAGGAAGGAAACGTAAAATGAAGACAGGCCTGCAGTAACTACACTAATAACAGGGAGGAAACGTTATATGAAGACATACCTGCAGTAACTACACTGATAACAGGGAGGAAACGTACAATGCATGTGTTAAAAAATACTAGCAAACATACCCGTCCTCTGACGAGATGACTTTGTATTTCATAAGTGATAGTCGTGCGCGTTGTTTAATCCGGGAATCAGCTCTATTAAAATGGTCCGAACCTTGTTTTAATATATAAAGTAGTTTTCTTACTGCGTTGCAACAGTATTTAACCTGCTGACCCAAAAGCGTTAGCGTTTTGTAAAATAAGTGTTTAAGTATGCCGCTTTTAGAATATAGCTATTTTACCGCAAAATAGGCTCAGTCCAAAATACGAAGTGACAACAATGGCAATACAGTTGTGTTATCCCAGTTGCACACTGCTGCGAGTTACAACTTTTATTCCGACACCCCTCTGAACGTTACATCCGTGGGGTCGTAGATTAATCCTTGAAAATTTGCGCCCGAGGTGCAAGCCGCCTGTGAGGAAAACGTTAACATACCCGCATACACACATACCTATGCTAGCCCGATTAAACTTAGATAACATTTGAACACTAAAGTACTACTGGCGACCTAACAACAAACTAATATTACCACTTTTCAAAGAAGGTTAATATTTTTGCGTTTGGGAATTATTATTTCCAAAATTACTTATTGTAATATATCGAAAATCATTCATATATCACGGCTGTTCTCAAATACGTTATTGTTTTATGAGAAACACTGTGGTATTTCCTTTCAGTTAATTGTAATATGTGCCGACGAGCTGGACACTGCTAGGATAATGCACCCCACAGTTCCTTGGAACGCCCATGCATTTCGGGTCGCTGTGCGTAAGTTTCTGTAGCCGTCATTAATTCACAAAACTGATGTTAAATCAATAAACTAATTACCTGAAACTATCACATGCTACGGCAATGAATGAGGACAGTCACACGCTGGATACACCCAAAACCGAAGACGGTTGTAAACGGTACATGTTTGGCTTAGTGCGTTGACTCAAACAGTTGTAAAAGTGTCAGAGCTTTCCACACCTCGAGCGCTGTGAAATGCTTTAGACGAACATGCAGTGACGACAGTCATTTTATCAGATTGTCGATGATTTTATAATAAAAACGATGTTGCGCGCTTTCTTAGCGGGTAAATAAATGCTTGCAAATATAACTACTTAAATAGTCACAGTATTTGGCAATACCCCAGCTACAATACCATCTGATCACTTATTAATGTAGTAATAAAACATTTGAAAAGACTATTTAATTTCGCTACATACTTATTACGACGTGTATATTAATTCGGGCCCATGCATTCTGTCAACGGGCTTTGCAAGGTATATTAGTCGTTATCAAGAAACTGTGATGAATGTCGGTACATTTGGCACAGTTACTTTAATTGTTACATACAACGTTATATAATGAAATATAAACAACATTTCTAAAACGTTATAAATTCATGTAGATTTGTTATCAAAACGCTATGTATTGGTATATTGACCATTAGCCTTGGTTTATGAGAATGTATTCTTTGTGTTCAACGCACATTATATATGGCACATCAAATCAAACTTATTGCGCGTTATGAAAGGCATACACATTTTGACTCCGTAATACGCACTTTTTATAATAAAGGGTGGAAACTGAGACGCGCACAACATTGCACATAATCAGGACTAATAAATAATTAGCCAATCATTTTATGTCGCTTACTGCTGATGAACCGCTGAACTCGACAACCATCTCGGCAGGCGTTTAAGTTACGCAAAACCCCAGCCCGCTTACTCTGCTCCCTTTGACCTAGTCTTCGGTTTAGATTGCGCTAACTAACATCAAACGTGACAGTTTACATAATAAATAAATCGATTTGTGTACCACATCCGCACGACTGATTCAGCACTGCTCACCATGACACTAAGTACTCACCCCCAAATTAACTACATGCTGAAGTTATGGTGGGTGATGTGTGTGTTGTTGAATACAAAGATTCATTGTATCCACGAGAAGTGACCAGCATAAATTTACAACAGGTAGGCTATCCGGTGTCATTGATGGCCAGCTGGACGTTACTAGAAATCACCCAGCCAGAGGGAGAGCATTTATTACATAGGAAATAACTTGGTTATGGCTCTAGATCAATCGGATCTTGCAAACCTGATATGGACATTTCATTATATCTACTGTTTTGTAGAATATAGTGACTTTGAAGTTAAAGATTGGTGTTTCGCTGATTGAAGGAACTAAAAAATGAAATCACCCTAAGTACCGTTGCATTTACTGAATCATTACTGTGATATGATTTTTAGTCTTTTTGGTAATTTCAAGGTATCTGGCAGATGGAACACATCTATAAACTCTATAAACTTTGCAAAAGTATGAAAGAATATGGTTTGTTAATTTGCTAAGTGTGCAACTATTGTGTCTGGAAGGAAATCAAATCATTAGTGACATAACAACGTAATACCATCACTGCCTGGCCCCTTCACTCTAACCACCATCACCACCTAGTTGTATCTGGATAGAAATCAAAACATTAGTGATATAACAAAGTAACACCACGACCACCTAGTCTCTCCACCCTAACCCCTCAACCATTTACACTCACTAACTATGTCTGCTAACTAAAACTGCATCTGGAAAGAAAACCAAACCAACTATATAAGAGTACATTAACTACTTTACATATAACTACATAGTTTTTTGTACTAATACATACACCCGAATGCACAACAACATGGCATTTTCTCTGGTTATCCGTATATGTCGACCAGAAACACAGCCAAATTGTATGAATGCAGCAGTAGGACTGGTCATTAATGGTCTCAGTCAAGTTGCCAGATCTGCTTCTGCTCCCCATAACCAGCCCAGTGATAAGAAATAGGCCGTCCGCTATCCAGTTATAAATAGAGGCCAGGAGGATTGCTAGGTTGCCTGTAAGTTAGACGACGTTACGTATGTGTGTTCCATCTGTCAAATCGTAATTGGGGACCTTCGGCTAAAATGTTTCTTATACTTTGCCAGGGTGATCTGAGTGGTTAAAAGTCGAAAAATATGAGGTCCCCACTTACAGGCTTGTGTGTTAGGTGGAAGTCCCCAGTTAGGCATCTCCACCCACCCACACACGCACACGCACACACGCACGCACGCACACCCGTTCGCACGCACGCACACACACACACACACTCTTGCTACACTGTTCCTTATCCCGTTTACTTCTCCCAGACTTGGGGTGGCATGACTGGATCATTCAGCCAGAGGGCTTCGAGGCGGCTGTATGCAGCGGAACATGTCCCGGTAGAGTGAAGTTCGGCCCGAACCACATACACCAAAAGGAGAAGGTAAACTATATACATGCATGGTTATCATCACTTTAATAAACAATACATAATCACAGTAATTCCGAGGTATATCATTTTTACAGGAAAACCGCTAATTATGTTTGTGTCACTACGATTTCCAGTGTGTTACTTTTATAGTGGACACAAACCAACATTACTTAGACATTATTTGAAGTAAGATCTGGTACTTATATGAAATATGTAGAGCAATATGTAGCAATATGTAGAGCAATATGTAGCAATATGTAGCAATATGTAGAGCAATATGTAGAGCAATATGTAGCAATATGTAGAGCAATATGTAGCAATATGTAGAGCAATATGTAGCAATATGTAGCAATATGTAGAGCAATATGTAGAGCAATATGTAGAGCAATATGTAGAGCAATATGTAGAGCAATATGTAGAGCAATATGTAGAGCAATATGTAGAGCAATATGTAGAGCAATATGTAGAGCAATATGTAGAGCAATATGTAGAGCAATATGTAGAGCAATATGGTATCACAATCACAATTGTTTTTTTATCAAATTATGGAAATAAGACGTGTATGTCGGACAACTAAACTATGCACTTGTTAGCCACCTCGTGGATATTACGTAATGAGTTTACAGACTACAGTAAGGAAGATACATAATATATAAGATGGGTGAAATGCAAATATGGCCAACTAGGTCTAAGCTTATTCCATAACTGAGATAATGTTATTACGAAAACCGCCTGAATGAATGTATGACATCACAAGATACTAGGTGAATATGCACAGAACGATTTAAATTTGATTACTTAGTCGTAATTACAGTAGTGAGGTTAGACGACATGAACTCACAACGACATGAACTCACAACGACATGAACTCACAACGACATGAACTCACAACGACATGAACTCACAACGACATGAACTCACAACGGATGTTACTTGAACATCACAGGCACTATATGTAAATACTAACAGTGTGTACGTCTTACTTTACAATGGCACGCCGTTGACATTTTGGACGGGTTAGAGGTGGAGTGGTGGTTGGGACATCCGTCTGCCATAGAATTCGAGGTCGTATTCCTCTTGCTGCTATTTCGAAACTTGATCCATTTCGTTTATTCCACGTTGCTCCAATTCACCAAGTCGAACAAATAAATACCTGGCTTTAGGCATAGGTTCATATTTGTGAACGAATAGTATTTACGCAACAACTGCTGCGTGTCTGAACGTTTTCGATGTAAGTCGAGATTGGTGTTTGCGCAGCCCCACGCACTAGACGCCGCTCTATAAGACCTTGCCTTTTACATTTTACACATACGAAACTACTGTTGGACTCCCAATAACCATGTACGTTTCTTGCATGTCCAGTGGTCACGTGGGGGTATATAGCTATGCAGTCTAGCCATGTTACGCGTTGTTCTTTGTTCAGCAGGTGGTTTTTGAGGAGAAGTGTGGTCCAAGTCGGCTGCAGTCCTTCAGCATCCTGCACTACGACAACAGCGACAACCTGACCGTGTCTGTGCTTGACGACTTCATCATCGCAGACTGTGGATGCAAGCCGTGAACTGGACGAGTTGTGTTTGAATGGTCACGTGAAATGATCACATGAGTGCCGGATCCGCTTGGAGGAATTGTCCGGAACGGGTCTCTTTAGCTTTGATTTGCATTCGCCGTTCAATCCCGATCGCTGTACATTAGGCTTATTTCACTACTGTTCTGACAGTTGAAGTAGGGACATTATTATTATTACTGCAATTTGGTTTGCTATTGAATCGAATAATCAATTCAACACTGAATTTTTGTATATAGTTGTTATAATAGCATCCCTTTGTGAAAATATTCGTCAACTTGGATGATTAATACAAAACGTATTTACTTTGGATTTAGAAGATTAACGTCTTGACGGCCATAAACAATCTTCACTAGGGACTGAATTGTGGGAATTCAATGTTCCTCTGCTCGCCAAATAGTGTCGCTGCACACTTGAAGAGCACAATGGAGAGATCGAGACCAGCACAACCAAACGTTTCACTCGAGATAAATAAAAGGGTCAACAACCATTGGGCACAAGTCGGCTATAATATACCATGCCGACACAAACAACTGTTTTACAGATTTAGAGGATAGCCCAGTGGTCTACAGAGAACACGATGTGTTTGTATGTGTGCGTGTGTGCGCGTGTGCGCGTGTGCGCGTGTGCGTGCGGTGTGTGTTGTGTGTTGTGTGTGTGCGTGCGATGTGTGTTGTGTATGTGTGTTTGTGTGTGTGTGTGGGTGCGTGCGTGTGTTTGTTTGTCTTTGTGTGTGTATGTTTGTGTTTGTTTGTGTGTGTTCGTGTATGTGTGTGTGTGTGTGTGTGTGTGTGTGTGTGTGTGTGTGTGTGTGTGTGCGTGTGATTGTGTTTGTGTGTGTGTGTGTGCATGAGTTTGTCTGTATGTGTGTTTGTGTGTGTGCGTGTGCGCGCGCGTGTGTGCGTGTGAGAGTGAGTGAGTGATGGATGAAAGATGCGGAAAACGATACGAGACATGAGCTGAGACTACGTGTATACCGATTCAGCCACGTGTGAGATAGCCTGCTCACCGCATCATTTGGCGAGCAGAGGGAAAACTGTATTTCCAATATTCTGTTTTTGTTGAAGACTACGCAGTTGATTCGTTGATATAAGATAAACTTCATCGTTGTGATAAAAAAATGGATTAAAATATTCCTAATAACACATTTTAATTGATATAATAAGTAATATAGATAAAGCAAATAATGTTGTGAAATTAAATATTGGTATACTAACACACTAGTGTTGTTTATTTATCAATAGTTTGTATGGCGAATATTTTATTTACATTAATTATAGGTTTGATAGTCATGTTTAGTACATATAATATTATGAACGGAACTTGAAATCTCCGCACCGCCTAGATGTCGCTGCTGTGTGTCAACAATGTATGCATTTTATTTCTCACTTATTGTGAATTTAATTGTCCTCTTAGTCACAGAGATATCGATACCAGTGTATAATTGACAGGTAACTTTGTCGTTTAAAGATACAACAATAAAACACAATGATCGATACATGTTTTGACAGAGACGCCACGACGTCGTGAAGAATTGGTTTCATCAATGGTGTTGCATGTTATATCTGCATTAAGATAATGAAACTAGATTTGATGAAACATGGCATTCAAAATTGTGTTCACACCTGCTTCATCAGAAATATGTGCGTTCGTTCCACGTAAACGTGTCATTGACTGAGTGTGTATGTCCGTGCGCGTATGTATGTGTGTGCGCGTGCGTGCGTGTATGAGTTTGTGAGTGATTTTGTAAGTGATCCAGATGATTGTGAAGGCATTATGAACCTGTGGGCGGACGTACCTGTGAATGCCTACACACCTACTGAATCGTTAGTATGACAATGTTCTTCGTCATTATCCAAATCCCTTTAGCATTCGACGTATGCGTTCGATAGACAGGTGTACGCTGGGTATATTATGGATTGCATCTACATAGTCGTAGTAATAGTTGTGAGTTTGATCATGTGTATTTTGTAGAAGGTTGAGTGTACATGCTTGCATTTATAGGCTACAGACGTTTTCACTTTGGTTTATTGTTTGATGTCGGTATCATTTCATTGGATTTATGTGATTTCGCAAACAGTTGGCGAATTGGGTTAAAATAAATCCTGTGGTACATCTTCGAGCGTTTATCAGTTTGCGAATTAGTGGGGGATATTGTATTAGGGTTCCCTGGGCACATCATACTGGCAACCTTTATATAAGAATTAGTGGGGGATACTGTATTAGGGTTCCCTAGGGCATAGCATACTGCCAACCTTTATATAAGAATTTTCCTGAGCCTTAATGGCATATTTCTATGGGTGCATGGGTTGCATTGCTGGCGAAGATATAACACCACCCTGTAAGGTCACGGGCGTTTACGTGGTCAAATGAATACCTGACAGTGTAACAGTGTAACCGTTTAATCGTATTGCATTGACAATGCATGGCAATACGTTTAGTTGTCTGAAGTCATTTTGCCATTCTCAGTTATATGCTTGATATCTGACAAAAAACGTTCTTCACGCTGTAATGTAGAACATGTTTTTGTCATCGATGTGACAAGTTGCAGTCTAAACAAATCAACAACTCACTGACAGATAAAATAACTTCGAATGCCTAGGATTAGTAGGCAGCTTAACTAACCGACGCTAACAAAATTAATATGATCAAGTCTTTACAAATAGCACAATATTTTTTTTGGGGGGCATAGAAGGAAATCACGAATTTACTGAGATCTACAAGGTTTTGGCCAGCAAATCAAATGTAAGGGGTAATGTCAATATGTGGCACAATAACAAATTATTTACTTACTGATGCCCATTGCCCCTCCTGTGGCATAACCACTCGAAAACAGCTCGCCAGAATCCCCTCTCTCTCACGGGCCCTTCTCTCGAGCTGCTTCCAGGCATGTTACATCTTCCTGTTGTCTGCCTGGAGGTCTCTTCACCGAACATTCTTTGACCTGCCTATTTTCCGGTTGCCTTGGGGATTCCATGTCAGAGCTGTTCTGACGATGCTCGACGCTGTCTTCCGGAGCGTGTGACCAATCCATCACATCTTCTTTTTCATCTTCCATAGGCAATTTATATACCCTCCCCCACAAATCAATGTTGCTGATCATATCTGGCCAGTGGATCTGGAGGATTCTTCTTAGGCAGTTGTTGAAGCTCTGCATTCTGCTGATGGTGGTGTTGGTGTTGGTTGTCCTCCACGTCTCGGCTCCATACAATAGAACTGACTTCATGTGGGAGTTAAACAGCCGGATCTTTGTGTGTAATGACATCACACTGGAGCTCCAGATGTTCTTGAACTGTAGAAATGCTACTCTCGCCTTGCCAATCCTTGCTCTGACATCTGCGTCTGTGTCGCCCTTCTTGTCGACTGCCCAGGTATGTGAAGGACTCCACCTCTTCAAGTGCCCTCGCTTCCGATACGACTGGGTCGATGCTCGGTGTAGTAACATTCATGACCTTCGTCTATCCTTTATGTATGTTGAGACCCATTTGTGAGTGTATGACTGCTAGTTCTGTTGTCTTGTCCTGCATCTGTTGGTGGCTGTGGGACATAAGTGCCAGATTGTCGGCGAAGTCCAGGTCCTACAGTTGCGTCCACAATGTCCAGTTGATTTCATTCCTCTCCGCATTGTGCACCTCTTCAAAAAACTGTAACTCTTGTTGCAATATCTGTGACAAGTACTTTTTATGAGGTAGGTGACCTATCTCATCCGGGCTTGGGACCGAGAACGGTATTAGCAATAGCATTTGCCTTTGGAACGCCTTACGCTTACGGACCACACACACAACAACGAAAAACAACATAACAAACTCGGACGGAGAAAATAGTAATCATCGAGGCAAACAAAAGAATACGACACGTAAAAGACGCCATCTGGTCACAAAGAGCAAAAACACCAATCAATCGAGACAAGGCCATCTACGATCTCTCCCACGAGTACGATGGTGTCATTTGACCTAAACGTCACGTGTCCTAACGACGCCTGCGAGGTATGCAAGCGAAAGCCTCGACAAGGCTATATTTGGCGGAGATAGATCGTTGAAATTGGTGGTGTATCAAAGTTCATAAGCAAGTGGAATTACTGATTGATAAGTATTATTCTTGCCTTAATATCATTCATAAAGTAGCAGTAAACATATATTGAGTAGCAGTTGTGCTTAAAGTTAGTTAGATAAAGTATTTTAGGACACTTTAGTCTAGTGAGTGATAATAGGGTACGTTAGCTTACGGCTACGATAAGTTTGTAAACAAGATTTAACAAACCTCGTTATGTGGTAGAATATATAGGTGATAAAGTAACAACCATAAACTACCTACATAAGATAATATCTGTGTAAGTCAGTACCTGCTAGACATTTTGATAAGGTAGCTTTGTTGTTAAAATTAAGCATTTGCGATAATCGGGCGAACTAAGTTTATGTAGCTAGTGTCTCTCTTATTCGCTAGGGCGCTGTATAACCTAAATAAATAAGGCAGTCTAGCGTGCGCAATCTTACGTAAAGTGTAACATTTGTGCACAGAAAACAGTCTTCTTAAAGACTACATAGACAGTGAATAGTGTAAACACAGTTGATAAAACTATTTTAAATAGCTAATTAGATTATTATTATTAAATAAATTCTGATATGGCGCCTTGCAAGCGGCAAGTCAAGGCAAAGAGACACTTGGTGTGCGACGACTGCCACAGTTGGGTAGATTTTGTCTTATCCGGCTGTACGAAGTCATGGACAGAAACCAAGGAAGAGGGATTCACCTTTCAGTGCGTGGGGTGTTGGAAGGTGAAATGTCTGGAGAAAGAGGTAGCTAGGTTGGTAGATATTGTGAAGGGGATGGAGATGAGAATCAGCAAGGAGACAGATGGAATGGAGAGAGACGACAGGGATAAAGTTGGGAATACTGTGAAACTGAAGGAGCAGAGTAGTGGCAACAAGACCGAGGAAAGGAGACTGAGAGGAGGGAAGGTGATCGGAGGGGAAGAAAGTGGAGGATCGACGGCAGGAAATGTGACAGGTGTGAAGGTGGCAGGAGAGAAAGTGACCGTAGAGAAAGAGGTAGGAGGGAAAAAGAGACGGGAGAGGAGAGAAGGAAATGCAATGGGAGGAAAGATGACGGGAAGAAAGGAAGTGAGAGTACATGTGACAGAAGAGAAGTCGGGAGGGACGATGACAGGAAGAAAGGTGACAAGAGAAACAGCGTCAGGAAAGAATGGAACGGACGAGATTGTGACGGGAGAGCAGAAGACAGGGGAACAAGATTACAACCAGACAGATGCAAACCGTAGAAAGAGCTACACTGAGGCAGTGATTGAGGGGGCAATGAGGAAAGAGAGGGTGTTTATGGGCGATTCGATTATGAGAAAGACAGATAAGACTCTAAGCGAGGGGGAGGACGTCGTTGTTTGTCTACCGGGGGCTAGGATAGAACATGTAACTGAAAGGGTAGAGAAGGTACTGGGGCATGGCAAGGGAGGGTCTATACTAGTACATGTAGGGACAAATAACGCAGAGAGGGAGGGAACAACTGGGATAGTTCAGAAGTACAGACAGTTAGTGAAGAAGTTAAAGAAGACAAGAGTAGAACAGATTATCCTCTCAGGAATTTTGCCATTAATGGGAGGAAGGGGGCCGACATATAGAAACTGCAAGAGGATGGCGATCAACGCACTAGTTGAGCAGATGTGTAAAGAAGAGGGGGTGGGATTCGTAGATTTATGGGGATACTTTGTTGGGAGGGAAGATATGTACATGAGAGATGGCCTACATCTAAGTGGAAAGGGGGCAGCAGTTTTCTCAGAGAACTTGCTGCAATCTGTTGACAGTGGGACAGGCTGCATCTATTTAAACTAGATTCGCAGGGGGGATTCACAGAGAAGCCTGAAACTGGAGGCATAGATAAAGACAGCAGAAATAAATCGGCAAAGAACAGCCTGGAAAACTGTTCTGAATCAGGATATAAATGCATTTGTTTAAATGCAAGGAGCATAGTAAACAAAAGAAGTGAACTAAACATTATGGTAGAAGATATTGACCCTCACATAATAGGTATAACCGAATCGTGGGCCACCACTGATATATCAGATGCCGAATTGGGACTAACAGGATATGTAATGTTTAGGAAAGATAGAATAGGAAGAAAGGGAGGTGGAGTTATTTTATATATTAAAGAATCTATCCAGGCTTATGAAATAAAATTAGAAAGAGAAGCAGATTGCGAAGAAGCTGTTTGGTGTAACATAGTTACAGGAAACTGAACGTTAACAGTTGGGTTAGTTTATCGAAGTCCAAACATAAGCATAGAAGAGAATGAAAAAATACAAAACGCTATAAGGGAAGTAAGCAAACGGAACTGTATTATTATGGGGGACTTTAACCATGGGCATATACAATGGAAATCTCTACAGAGTATGGGGAGTGAGGACCACAAGTTTTTAGTTTTAGTACAAGATAGTTTCCTTTCTCAACATGTGCTAGAACCAACCAGGGGAGAGAATGTGTTAGACTTAGTTTTGTCCTCACAGAAAGAATTAGTTGACAATGTCAAGATATGTGAGCCACTGGGGAGTAATGATCACAACCAGATACATTTTACCATCAAAGTAAAATCAGAAAGGAATAATAAAAAGCAGTATAGGAGAAATTTCCACAAAGGAAGGTATAAGGACATGAGGAAATATTTAGCAAAGATAGACTGGAATAACACACTGAAGAATAAGACAGCAACCGAATGCTGGAATATCTTAAATAGTGAAATTAAGTGCATAGTCGATAAATTTGTACCTTTCAAAAAACAAGGGAAACGGTCTAAAAAGAAACACTTATCGAAAGAAGCCATTAGAAAAATTAAGTATAAACAAATGATGTGGAAGTCGTATAGATGTACTGGAAATGATGAAGACTACAACATTTATAAAGAAGCACTTAATTAAGCTACAGCTGAAATTAGAAATTCAAAGAGAAGCTATGAAAAAAAATTAGCTAGTAATATAAAACATGACAGTAAGAGTTTTTATGCGTATATTCGAAGCAAACAGAAAGTTCAGGATAAGGTCGGTCCTCTAGAAGATAGTGCTGGAAATACAATATCAGAGGGATTCTTAATGGCAGAAGACCTGAATGAGTATTTTAGTTCAGTGTTTACCAGGGAAGATATTAGTTCACTGCCAGTACCAGAGGCTAAGTTCAAGGGGGCAGATTCAGACTATTTAGGACAGTTAGTTGTAACCTCGGAAATGGTAGCTAAGAAAATAAGGGCTATGAAGGATAATAAATCACCTGGAGTGGACGGGATTCCGCCCAAACTACTATTGGAAATTGTAGAACAAATTAGCGTACCGCTTGCAACAGTTTTCAATTTGTCATTAGAAGAGGGAGTGGTTCCTTTAGAATGGAAAGAGGCAAACATTATACCGTTATTTAAAAAGGTTCGAGAAACAAGTCAGAGAACTATAGACCAGTGAGTTTAACATCAGTGATTTGCAAATTATTAGAAAG
The DNA here is from genome assembly GCA_020002185.1 of Paraescarpia echinospica. Lineage (NCBI taxonomy): Eukaryota > Metazoa > Annelida > Polychaeta > Sabellida > Siboglinidae > Paraescarpia > Paraescarpia echinospica. The sequence continues at coordinate 87,481,640 of CM034531.1, forward strand.
ACTAATTAAAGATCACATGGTGGATTTTCTTGTTAAACATAACTTGATAAACCCATCTCAACATGGGTTTTTAAAAGCGAGGTCATGCTTAACAAATATGTTATGTTTTTTGGAAGACATCACTAGGTGGGTAGATGAGGGATCACCAGTAGATATCATCTATTTAGATTTTCAAAAAGCTTTCGACAAAGTACCACATCAAAGATTACTCCTTAAGCTAAAGGCCCATGGCATAGGAAATGGTATAATAAACTGGATAGAAAAATGGCTGAATGACAGAAGACAACGTGTAGTAGTTGATGGGGAGGCTTCAAACTGGAAATCGGTATTGAGTGGGGTACCACAGGGATCAGTACTAGGACCTATATTATTCTTAATATATATCAACGATTTGGACGATGATATAACAAGCAAGGTGTTAAAATTTGCGGATGATACAAAAGTGTTTAGAAGGATTAAAAGTGATGGAGACAGACAGCATTTACAAGATGATCTTGATAGGTTGATCAAATGGTCTGAAAAGTGGCAAATGCTGTTCAATTTTGGGAAATGTAAATGCCTCCACACAGGTCATGGGAATGAAGAGGTAAAATATAAAATGGGGGGTACTGTTCTAAGTACTACTGTAAAAGAAAAGGACTTGGGGTTAACCATTAGTGCTGATATGAAGGTTTCAGAGCAGTGCGGAATTGCAGCGTCAAAGGGAAATCAAATCCTTGGATTAATTAGGCGAAATATAGCGTATAAGAAAAAAGAATTAATAGTACCGCTGTACAAAACAATAGTGAGGCCTCATTTAGAATATTGTATACAAGCATGGAGGCCATATCGCAAGAAGGACATAGATATGCTAGAAAGAGTACAGAGGAGAGCGACTAAAATGATACCAAATCTGAGGGATCTTAGTTACGAAATACGCCTAAAAGAATGTGGTTTAACAACATTAGAGACCAGGAGATTGAGAGGAGATCATATAGAAGTGTTTAAAATATTGAATGGTTATGAAAATATTGATAGAAACATTTTTTTCTCAGTTAAGAAAAATAGAAGGACCAGAGGACATGAAGCTACATTAGTAAAGGAGCAGTCTAGATTAGATATAAGAAAGTTCTCATTCTCACAAAGGACTGTAAATGAATGGAACAGATTATCTCCTGATTGTGTTGGTGCTAGTAGCGTGAATATGTTTAAAAATAAAATCGACACACACCTTAAAAAGGCGGGATACATGTAGATAAAAAGTATTGGACTCTCGATATGCCAAAAGGCTTCCTTGTCCACCTGCCATCCAGAGTACATTTCTGGATGGCAATCTTGTTAAATCTTGTTAAAGGTAATTAACGTTTTGGATATGTTAGAAATAAACTGAATAAAAATGAACAATCGTGAAAAATGTTCAGTATTTTTTTTAAATACCAACGATGACCGTTGTGACAGTTTGACAATGATGTGACGCATCTATTTTTTTCATATTTTAATACAATTCATAGGGAATATAATGACATCGTTTCCCCACCATAACAAATATTGCCATTTTTGAAGATTCTTTCAAAAATACAGACAATTTTGATGGCTACGTAACTACACAATGCCATTAATATGACGTGATTTTCATCGTGCAAAAATCTGTAAGGTGCAAGTGAACTACGAACATTTTTTGAGCAAAATCTAAACCACTAACACGGTAGTGCGCACCAAAGTTGATACTCGCCATTATTACCAATTTGGTTTAGTTTTGACTGATAGCAATAACAATTACTGAACATCCCATTCCTGGATAATATGAATAATGCAATTGAGCTATACAAAGCCAAACATAACTAAAATAAAATATAAACACCTTCGCAAAGATTTTTCGAATGGTTTGAACAAATATTAAAAATATTTCGGCAATGTCCGCATTTTGATACGTATTTCTGTCACGTGTCGTGAGCTGGGTGTGCAGGATGTTCAACGTCTACTTGACGTGGTGATTTCGTACACGCATCTTCTGCAAGAGTATATACAACACACTCATTCATTATTTTTGTCTAAAACACATTTACTGTATCGCAGCACCTCCTACACCAATATCATTGGAATTATCGCACACACTTCTGTTATTCATTTTGTGTTTATACTAACGCTAATTAGCTATTCTGCGCCGTCTTGTATCCGCATTGGGAAATACGCACACGCCGTCAATTATAATACTCTTATGTTTCAACATATCAAATAATAAGCATATGACGTAGAAAGTCCTATCTGACATGTTCTCCTTATGGCCTACAGTAAATACTCAAAGTGATACTAATACATATTCGCAGTTGATTGCGTAAATGACTGACGTGGCTTGCTATATCCAACGCATAACTTGGACAATTTCAATTATTTAGTAAATGCAAAATACAATATAAACGGAAGCCAGTTTGTATACAATACATTCACATGAGGTGAGTGTGTGTATACACACACACTCACGCACACGCACACGCGCACACACACACTCACACGCAAAATCACACTCACGCACGCACGCACGCATGTACGCATGCATGCATCCATGCATGCATGCACACACTTATTTGGAAATACGCACGCCCATTTAAATATGTAAGGTTAATACATACATGGAAGTTAGTAATGAACAAAGCAAACAACGAAGCACACGAGTAAATATTTTGGAAATTAGGTGTACTAGGTTCAAGTATCTCATATTAAAGATTGGGAAGATGAACGACGACCCTAATACGCTGACAACGAAATATTGTTGGCAAATGCTAACAACTGATATCAACCCGTTTTGCCCTTTGTGACCCCTTGCGAAAATGATGTAAGTTAAGCCTTCAAAGATATAAATATTTTATTAATGGAATGCGTGTTAAATGGATGCATATGTATTGTTTGTGCCTTTTAATGTTGTATGTTAGTCTTTTAGTTTTTAGAAAGGGTGTGTAGGAAGAAAGAAATGCGTTACACGTTGAAATGTATCATTAATATATGAACATGCAGTAATTATTTCAGAAATTAAACTCACAAATAAAACACAACAGAACATTAACCTGCGAAAGAAGTTTATCTATAATAAATTAAGCTTAAAAATCCATATATACGGAAACTACACGCGGAATGACGCTTCTTTTGGGATTTCTCTAACCGACTCCTGTATAGATACAATTCGAATAGCTAAATGGATTAGATTTTCAGGACCCGCATGGAAAAACACACCCGCCTTTGAATATAATATGGAAATGGTTCTATTAATGGTTTTATTACATACCACATCCGCAAACCGTTCCCGTATATATCGAACTCTAGCTGTAGTTGTATAGGAGATGGAAATAAATGAAGCCGTACGAGCCAGTACTGCTATAATCCGTCAACTCCTCACGCACCCCAACTCTCCTAATAACTACACAATTGCAGTGAAGTCGCATGGTGTCCACATACATGCATGCATGTGTGTATTCAATAATGTACAACATACATACATACGTACATACGTACATACGTACATACATAAATACGTACATACGTACATACGTACATACGTAAATACATACATACATACATACATACATTACGTACATACGTAAATACGTACATACGTACATATATACATACATACATACATACATTCATACATACATACATACATACTTACATACACACACACACACTTACACACACACACACACACATACATACATACATAGACGCATTCACATACACATACATACATACATATATATATACAAACATGCATACATACATACACACATACATACATACATATATACATACATACATACATACATACGTACATACACACACACACACGTACGTACACACATACTGTAACCAACAGTTTCAAATCAAGCCGAGCCAAATCGAATCAACTATTGACGTCCGTTTATTTACGTAAAACTAAAAACAAAATGAAAACACAGGTATGAGTGTGTGACCGGTTAAAGTGCGTTGTAATACGTTACTCTGACAATTTGGTTACATAATCGGGAAAAGAACCATTGAAATTATAAATGAAATAAACTATGTAACAATAGATTTCAGATACGTAGAAACATATTAAAACTATTAACGCTATTGTGTCAGATAAATAAATTGGTTGAACGGAATACAAACCGCATACACTACTGTATAATACCAATAGACACTCAGAAATGAAGGACCAAACTTCACTACAACACTACTTTGCTGGACTTGGGCACGGAACAAAGGCCAGTTACAAAGAAGGGCTTCGACGTAATTATTATTAAATTCTACTGAATATAACATGCTCAAACTATGAGCCATGACATCATCACCAAAGGGCAGATATCATATGTCATCATTCCTAATGGGAATCTAGTATAAATGTATCTGATAGGTGGAGCTACTAGTAGTGCGACTTCATGCAATATAACACATAGCTAATTAGAATACATGAATTTAGTACAGGCAGTGTGCCAAATGCCTTTACAAATACATACATACATACATACATACACACACACACACACACACACACACACACACATACATACATATATGCATACATACATACATACATACATACACATACATACATACGTACGTACAAACATACGTACATACATATGTACATACATACGTACATTCATACGTACATACATACACAAATATATACATAATTACATACATATTATACCTGCATGCATATGAATTTACACTATGCGTGTGTGCGTACGTGCGTGCTTGGCGCATGTGTGCCATCACGATCACGTTAAATAAAATGACTGGCTAAAAAACTGAACGTTAAAAACCGAAGAACAATGGTCGATCTTACCTTTGCCGTAATGTCGGCTATGTCTCCTGGCTGTAGTCTTTTCCTAGTTTCCATTGTCTCTCTCTGAAGTTGTTGCTGCAAAATACATCATGGTATAGTATTTCCCTTCTCGTCGTATGCACTCTCCCTACTTCCCGACTTAATTCACTGCCTCACTCCTGTCCTTCCTCAAGCACTCTCTCTTTCCCTCCCTACATCCCTGCCTCCCTCCCTTTCTTTATCCCTCTCTCCATCCCTGCCTCCCTGCCTCCCTGCCACCCTGCCTCCCTGCCTGCCTGCCTTTGTTTCTCCCTCCCTCCTTCCCGCCACCCCTCCCTCCATATCCCACTCCATCTTTCTCATTCCCTGCCTTTCCTTCCTTCTGCCCTACCACCTTCACTGGCTCTCTTCGTAATTGCTATATATATATATATACATATATATATATATATATTATATGTATATATATGTGTGTGTGTGTGTGTTTGCTTGTGTGTGTGTGTATGTGTGCGCGCGCGCGCGTGTGTGCATGCATGTAATAGTATTTTATGAGTATGTATGTGTATTCTACCTGTAAGTCAGATAGCTCATCTCTAGCGGCTGTAGCTTTTGTGCGGTCAGGTGGATTCAGCTGGACCATGTTATAAATCACAGCTTTGATTCCCTGAAGCACCGACATGTCGTCGTCTCGGAGGGACACGACAACTGGCTGCTTCCTTCCATGTGTATCTGCAAGCAGTAGCTCCTCGCCGATATCCCTCGATGTAGGTGTCTCTGCAAACGAACAGTAGTTATCGGTCTTGGCGTTGTTGAGGACCCATTTTTGTCAACAAGCTAGTTTTGAGGATCATTTGTTGTATAGGCTTACTGCTATAAAATCTAATAGCAAAGTAAGTGGTCATAGACAACCGGGTCAGTATATCGAACACTGATTTATATATATATATTTATATATGTATATATATATACCCGTTTGTATTGTTTCGATAATACATTAATATATACTAGACATGTCGCAAATTATCGGCGGCATGATGGAGTGAAGGATACTAGAGTACATTTTATTTATCCCATCAGCAGAAACATAAATTATACAGAAATACATACTAAAATACAAATTTTGCAATAACAATTTAAATAATATAAACAAAATGGGCGTGGGATGGGAGACTCCACACTAAAAAATTGCTCGCTATCGTGGGAGCTACCCAAAGTGAAAAATAACATATTCTTTATGTATACACTCCTTCCTTTTATATAACAAAACAATTTGTTTTTCAAAATATTTTTTGTCAGTCTTTTTGTTTGTCTGTTAAGTAATATGCATGTGTGTGTGTGTGTGTGTGTGTGTGTGTGTGTTTGTGTGCGTGTGTTGCGTCGATGTGTTTTGTGTGTTGTGTACCAGAGTAGGCATGAGTGTAAATATACGAAATTAAATGTTGTATTGTAATGTTATAAAAAATGATACACTAATTCATGATTTGTTGATTTGGCATTGTCTGTTATTTGCCAGTTTAAAATGTGGACAGGTAGATTTTGATGTTCATATTTGTAGTAACATTTGAGTTGTTGTAATTTCAGTAAATCTTCTAATTTTAATATATTGAGTTTAAAAAAGCGGTTCTGTGTGTGAATTGTATTTGCTTAGTATTATTATTCGTAGTGCTTTCTTTTGGATTTTCATTAATTTTTTTCGTTGATATCTCCATATAACAATGCTGTAACTAATGTGAGATAATAGCAATGCATTTTATAAAATAATTTTAATTGTTAAAGGTAACACATATTTTATGTGTTTAATATTCCTATAATTTTGGAACACCTATTTGATATGTTTTAATATGTTTCTTCCAATTGAAGTGAGTGTCTAAAATGAAGCTTAAGAAGTAAAATGCGTATACTCTCTCAATGGTAGTATTATTTGTTTTGAGAGATAGTCTCTGTGTAGGTTTGTTCGGCATTTGGAAGGTCATATATGTAGATTTACTTTTATTTAGTGATAACTTGTTAATATTAAGCCACCCAACTATTTTGATTAGTTCTTCATTTATTGCAGATTCTGAATTTTTGTGTGCACTATCACGGAACAAAATTTAGTGGTGCAAAATAAAGTAGTATCATCAGCCTACATTATAAAGGTGAATATTTTTCTTCCTCGTAAGAAGTCAAGTCATTTGTATATATATATATATATAAATATATATACAAATGACTAGTAAATAACAGTGGCCCAAGAATGGACCCTTGTGGTACACCATCTTTTATAAGTAAAGTTTCAGATGCAGTATCATCGAATTCATTGTACTGCCTTACTGTTGTTTAAATAACTTTTAAATAAATGTAAAGTTTTGCCATCTAAACCATCTTAATATCTTAATTTGTTTAATAATATAGAATGGTCAATAGTGTAAAATGCCTTGGTCAAGTCAAGAAACACACTAAATGGCGAGTCGCCTCTACCCATTTGATAATCAAACAACACATTTATGACCCACCTAATCTTGGTATTAGATGCCGTGCACCGGGTTCGTGCTGAATCAAAGCAAGATACGTAAGCCCAAGGGCTAACACATCAACTGAATCCGTATATGGTGAATCTGCGAAGAATTCCGGGGCTTTAAAGTAGGGAGTTCCAACATCCGACCAGAATGTCCCGTATTCCGATGCACTGTCCGCCCTTTTGGAAAGTCCGAAATCGCTTACTTTTGCCACGACACTGCCGTCACCTACAACAGATTACAGTAATTTAACCATGTAACGTCATTACACACATCACTGTAAAATGTCGAATATATAACATACGTAGAGTTACTTTGGGCATAAGGCCCACGTTTCTTTCGGGAAATCGTCTTCTGTGTAAATGGTTTGGCTGTAACTGTGATGTATATATTGAGTGCATCATCTAGTTTATTAGCTAAATATTACCAGTTAGAGTTGCTACGTCCAATGTCACAGAAGCATTTTCTAGCAGTTTTAGCGGATATCCTAAAAGTGAAACGCCTACCTCTGGTACTTGTATGTATTAATCAGTCTCATTAAGTTACTTGTTTACTTATTTCAAATTATAAAATGAAGTTATTATTGTTACATTTAAGCATTGTGAAAAGGCACTGCATATACGTTATATCCATGCCAGCAATAGCACCCCTGATCCGGTATGTTTTGCCCTAACTATTACATGGCCTTCGTGCCCCGAGTGTACGATATTCAAAACATTAACACTTACATATGCCTTTATTTATTACTCGCATCAATAACATTCACAACATACATAAAACAGATGTGTATAATGTTTAAATTCAATGCTTTGTTTCAATGTGCTATGGTTACTGCCCATTGCACCACATTTGCGGTAAAATATGTAAATTAAATTGGTCAATCAGCCAATCAGTCAGTCAGTCTATCAATCAATCAATCAATCAACCAATCAATCAGTGAATCGAATCGACCAGTGAATCAACCAGTTAATCGATCGATCAATCATTCAATCAATCAATCAATTAATCGACCAATCAATCAACCGATCAATCAGTTAATCAGTCAAGCAAGCAAACAAGCAATCAATCAACCAACGCAATCAATCAAACAATAAATAAATAATCGTATTTTAACCGAATGAAAAACTACGTGCTGCTGCACATGGCTATCTCGAAATCTTATTTTCGAGCCCTGAAGCTAGTGAGGGGTGAGCGTTATGCCCCAAAGTACTGTATGTAAATGGTCCAGTGGTCAATGTAGCTCGTTTTTGGCTGTCGTAACAGCAGCGACAGCTGTCAGACATCCTATGCAAGCTGTTGTGCTTTCAGTGGTTCGTGGGATCAACCGGATTTCAAATCCGCCATCTAAAATCATCCTCGCAAGTAAAGTATTGAAGTTGATTACACTCCTCCTAGCATATATCCTACGCAATGTTGTTGTTGGCTGATTCGGTTGAAATTCATTCAGGTTATTGTTTTCGCCCGTCGTCGTTATATATACAAGTACAGATACTTTATTGTCATGATAAACATAAAATATATATCAATTTGGAATATGTCTTGATGAGAAACATACAGTCATATCAAACATACTACGAACATACAATAAAATAAAACACAAAAAAGTTTTTTAAAAGTCTTTAAAATTATCCATTAAAATTGCTAGGCTAAGCTAAAACTAACACGTAAAAGAAGAATAAAACACACCTGGCAAAACTACATTCCATAATATCTATAGCTAAGGCCTATGATATTTAAACCCTTAAATTGCAGCCACGACACGGGGGAAGAAACTGTCTCTCAAGCGATTTGTCTTAGCTCGGATATTCCGGAATCACCTGCCTGAAAGAAGTTGTTCGAAGTGAAGGTGGGCGGGGTGTGTTGGATCAGTGATAATTTTGTGAGCTGACGTCTTGGATATCTTGATGGCGTGGTGAGCTCACCGCCGACGGAACCACTTCCAATGGCAATTTCAGGAAATCCCACTAACTACCAGACCGGCAATTCTCGCGAGACAGCTATGATGCTACGACTGATAACTTTCACGAAGAGTACCCTATTCCAACATCGGATGAGCTGTGCGAGCAATTGACATGTGGTACACAACTCATCACGTTGGACCTGAGTCACACCTATTCTCAACTTTCACTGGACGAGAAGTCAAAGGAGTATGTCACGGTGAATATTCATAAAGGATTGTTTTGTTGCAATCGCTTGCCGTATGACATCAGTTCGGCACCAGCTATTTTCAAGCGGACAGTGGCAAACATATTGCAGGGTATACCGCATGTCGCCATCTTGCCTGGTGCAACAAAGACGCAACACCTTGAAACGCTTGCTTTGGTCTTGGGAAAACTAGAAGAAGGAGGGTTGCGGCTCAAGAGAGGAAAGTGCACATTTCTGGCAGACGAAGTTGTGTGATCAACATGGGTTGCATCTTTTAGAAGACAAGGAGGAGGCAAGTCAGAAGGCGAGAGCCTCAGAGAATGCGTCGGAACTACAACCATTCTTGGGTCTTCTGAATTATTACGGGATATTTCTGATCAACCGTGTTAGCGCCGTTGCACTAGGGAAAGAAGAGGATCTGGGAACCACAGTACCAGCAGAGTTTCCAAAGAGCGTGTCGGCGAAAGAGATGTTGCACTATGATCCGATTAAGCAAATACCATTCCAGTGCGATGCATTGAACTACGGACTCGGCGCTGTGGTCGCGCACGTCATGGAAGATGGTATCGAGCGTCCCGTGGGGTTTGCATCAAGGGCACTTAACGCTGAAGGACGAAATTACTTGCAGCTCGACAATGAGGGAGCGGCAATAACGTTCGTGCTCAGTAAATTCCTCATACAGTTACGGCATCACCCCGCATCCAACGGGGCTATCACTCTGCTTGGATAATATGATTACAAGATCTACTATAATGCTGGCAGAAGCCACGGCAATGCAGACTGTCTAAGGATGTTACGAATGCCAGTGACGGTTAAAAAATAATCAGAAAAAAAACGCGTCTTGTTAAGAGAAGAACTGGACGCGTCACCAGTGAACGCAGCGCAGATCAGTCATTACACTGGTCATGATCCTACGCTGACGCATGCCCGTGAATACCTGATGCGTGGCTGGCCTGAAGGGAAGGTCGACAACAAGATGATACCATACCATTGTAGAAGAGACGGTTGTGTCTTGTGGGATGCCAGAGTTGTGATTCCACCACAATGTCGACAAGAAGTATTACATGAGTTACAAAAGTGTGACACGTGCCAACTGCGTACCACGTCACCACCCGCTGCTGGAGTGGCATGAAAAGCCGTTGGTTCGCTTCCACATCGATTATGCTGGACCGTTTCTCGGTAAGATGTTGCTAGTAACAAAATTTAACAAGATTTAACGATATTGCCATCCAGAAAATTAACTCTAGATGGCAGGTGGACAAGGAAGCCTTTTGGCTTATCGACAGTCCAATACTTTTTCTCTATGACAGTCGTCGAAGTACAGACCGCTACCGCTCTTTATTGTGACGGATCACATCTGTTAACTACGCTGACTGTTATCACACAGTGCAAAATACGTTGTCAAGCAATACATTACCACATGTCAATAAAGGAATATGAACATGCTGATACATTTTCATTGGAATCGATTCTCAACGGCTGTGCGTTTATCAGTTTGTTATCAGCCACTTTCAAAGAAACCTCTGTAAGCATGCAGGCTAATTTAGCAAAGAAAATAGTTCTTGAGTTTAGATTACAACAACATTACATTCATTGAATTAATATATTCTCAAGTATGACCAGTTTGAATAGCGGTTATGGTGCCATTAAATACTATTGTTTTGTTCACGCATGACAAGTGTCTCGTTTCTAGCGAGATAAGTCTACTCGAGCGGTTACTCTCGTTATCGCGGGCGTGATACGAACGTTTAATAATCAATGCTTTAGGCTTACGCCCATTAAAAGTAAAGCAAAACTGTAAGCGCTTATATAGCGCGATATCCTTAGTTCTGTACAGAACGTTTGGCAAGTAACTCACTCGCCAACCTGATCAATAAAACACCACGTCGACCGTTCTGTGAAGAATTCAACCATTCAGCCACGTTGCACTTGCTGCGCGAAGATTATTTGTACACAAACATCCACCACTGTCTATAGCCAGGTACTCAGTCTTTCATACAGCTGAGTGAACTGGAGCATATGTGGAGTGAACGAACGTGTCCGTGGTTTTGTGGCAGCAAGAGGAGTCGAACACTGAATCTCTCGATTGAGAGTCGGGTACTCTAAACATTACGCCACAGCGCTATATGACGTCCTGTAAAGGAAACCATCACCAGTGTTCGTTTAAAAAGTCATAATCCGTCATGTCCTTTTAATTCTGTGGACTGAATCAAAATTTAGATATCGAATGTATACAATATGATGCGCGGCGAACACAATCACGGACACCCACGCACACACACAGAACGATGCACGCCGCAGACAAAGGTAGGTAGTACCGCAACAATTCACAGAGTAAATACATGTATACACATGAAGACATTGGGGATGTTCTGTCACAAACTATTAGGTAAAACGCCTGTAATGGTCCTGAAAAAACAACTGACTCCCAGTGTATGGGCGTGCTTACCCGTTTCAGGAATGTTCTGCGTCTCGCCACTAGTAGGGTAAATTGATATCAACAACTTGCAATTGCATATACATAACGAGACAAATGTGTTAGCCGTTGTTTTTACTGATGTTATGTGTAATCAGTCGGAAAGACGTTCAACGGGGCGTGTTCAGTTTAACAAGATTTAAAAAGATTGCCATCGAGAAAATTTATTCTAGATGGCAGGTGGACAAGGAAGCCTTTTGGCTGATGGAGAGTCCAATATTTGTTTATCTACGTGTATCCCGCCCTTTTAAGGTATGTGTCGATTTTACTTTTTAAAATATTCACGCTACTAGCACCAACACAATCAGGAGATAATATGTTCCATTCATTTACAGTCCTTTGTGAGAATGAGAACTTTCTTGTATCTAACCTACACTACTCCTTTCTAATGTAACTTCATGTCCTCTGGTCCTTTCTTTCTTAACTGAAAAAAATTCTATCAATATTTTCATAACCATTAAATATTTTAAACACTTCAATCTGATCTCCTCTCAATCTCCTGGTCTCTAGTGTTGTTAAACCACATTTTTGGGCGTATTTCGTAGTTAAGATCCCTCAGTTTTTGTATCATTTTAGTTGCTCTCCTCTGTATTTTTTCTAGCATATCTATGTCCTTCCTGCGATATGGCCTCCACGCTTGAATACACTATTCTAAATGAGGCCTAACTATTGTTTTGTACAGCGGTATTATTAGCTCTTTTTCCTTATACTTTCTGTTTCGCCTAATTAATCCAAGGATTTGATTTCCTTTTGAAGCGGTACCCCAATCAAAGCTGATTTATAGTTTGAAGCCTCACCATCAACTACTACACGTTGTCTTCTGTCAATTAGCCATTGTTCTATCCAGTTAATTAAACCATTCCCTATGCCATGTGCCTTTAGTTTATGCAGTAATTTTTGATGTGGCACTTTGTCGAAAGCTTTCTGAAAATGTAAGTAGATTATATCTACTGGTGATCCCTCGTCTACCCACTTAGTGATATCTACCAAAAATATAACATATTTGTTATGCATGACCTCGCTTTGAGAGACCCATGTTGAGATGTGTTTAACAAGTTATGTTTAATAAGAAAACCACCATGTGATCTTTAATTATTCTTTCTAATAATTTGCAAATCACTGACGTTAACCTGACTGGTCTGTAGTTCTCTGATTCGTTTCTGGAACCTTTTTTAAATAACGGTATAATGTTTGCTTCTTTCCATTCTAAAGGAACCACACCCTCTTCTAATGACAAGTTGAAAACTGCTGCAAGTGGTATGCTAATTTGCTTTACAATATCCAATAGTAGTTTGGGTGGAATTCCATCCACTCCAGGTGATTAAGTGTCCTTCATAGCCCTAATTTTCTTAGCTACTATTTCCGGTGTTACAATTAACTGTCCTAAATAATCTTATTTTGCCCCCTTGAACTTAGCCTTTGGTAATAGCTGTGAACTAATATATTCCCCGGTAAACTCTGAACTAAAATACTCATTCAGGTCTTCTGCCATTAAGAATCCCTCTAATATTATGTTTCCAGCACTATCTTCTAGAAGACCGACCTGATATTGAAGTTTCTGTTTGCTCAGAACATATGCATAAAAACTCTTGCTGTCTTGTTTAATATTACAAGTTAATTTTTGTTTATGCTTCTCTTCGAATTTCTAGTTTCAATTGTAGTTTGGTTTAGTGCTTCTTTATAAATGTTATAGTCTTCGTCATTTCCAGTACGTGTACATGACTTCGACATCGTTTGTTTCTACTTAATTTTTCTAATGGCTTCCTTCAATAAGTATTCCTTTCCTGACAGTTTCCCTTGGGTTAGTATGAATGTCTCCGTTGACCGTGGTATGATGCAAGAGTCGGAACGCAAACACAGTTCATCCCCTGTTTCATAGCAACACAAATTCAAGCTTTCGTAGAATATTCTATCTACGCTGCAAAACTTGCGAAGAGATTGCTCGTTGATCCACATCATAACCTTGTAATCACTTATATCGAGTGTTGGACTGAAGCAACGAAAGTAGATGTACGAACTTCCTAATAAAACCACGGAGTCTACAAAATTGGCCAAACTTCGAAACAGAAGCAGATATATTCGAACCGTGGTGTTCTCAAATGAGTTTCCGATAAACATCGACTGCCAGGTGGTTGCAGGTGACCATACTGCCCATGGTAAATGTCCTACGTAATGTGCGGAAGTTCGATGACTTAGTGAATTAATTGTCCTATGACTATTTGACCTCCGACGTTCGTGCTGTGGGAACCATGATGCATAAAGGCGCGTGCCCCACATCAACGAATGCACGTAATCCTAATATAATTATCCTTCCGATGATTCTCAATAGGGGCTAAGCGATAATGTGTATTCGAGTAATTACTTCTACTTTCTGAAATTTACCTGTAACATCAGCCACTATTGACTAAAGCCAACCATCCGTGTCTTGAATGGCAACGAGATGACTGGCTCAGCTTAACTTCAGCGTTTTGGCAAGACGACATGCTATGGTTATCGCGAGTGATGTAAACAGCAGCGCCCCCAGGATGATTCCGACATTCAACTGCATCCCACATCAACAAATTCCTTTCCCCTTTCAAGAGACGTCACATTCCTTCGAGCTGTGTTTTGTGCAGCGATCGACGAGCGTAAGAATGTCGTAGGCAAAAGGTATCTGCTTTGGTCGTCAGCCCAACAGTTGACCCCTGACTGGCGATGTCGACCCTCATTGCTCGTCCACACTTCGGGGTTATTATCGGAGTGGTAACGTGAATAGTATCGCATACAACCTCGCGGGAAGCCTATAGGCTATACGTCTGTGAATTAGCTTTAATTAATTCGTAAACAGCGACGCAAGCAATTTAGACAAATCGAAAACTAACTGCGTAATAAACGTGCAACGTTTTGCGTATAAACAAGTGTGCAATTGTGAATGCTCTATTTATCTATTGGTGAATATATGTGCATGAATATCATATATATATATATATACATATATATATATGTGTGTGTGTATGTGTGTGTACACACACGCACACACGCGGGCGCACACACACACTCTTTCTCTTACACATACACGCGCGCTCGCGCGCACGCACGCACGCACGCACGCAAATACATGTTTTCTGTCCCAACAACAAAGACGTCGTCAGCGACACTTTTCGCATTATCTTGCTTGCCCCATTGCTAGACGGCTTGGCAGATGTCGTTCTTTGAATACCATGACGTTGCCAGACGTGACCAAATGCCTTGCACGGTGTTTTGGCTTGCGACAAAAATAGAATCCCATAGGCATAGGCGTAGTGTTTACTGTTATGCACTCGTCTCTTGTCTAGCCATGTCTTCAGGGCCCGAGGTTATAAACTAAAGCCGTACTCGGTGCTCAGAAATTCATGCTCAAGCCTCGCTTTTACACCATGCTCATACTCACGGATGTTATAACACTTTCTGAGCACGTAATCGTACTCAGACTTGAGCATGAAACGTCTACATTCTGAGTATGCTACGGACCTTGCTCAACGCCGTACTCAAACAAACAAACAAAGATGGCAGCTCACGTAGAAATTAGTCGAATTCGTTGTCCAAGTTCGATGTTTTCGAGAAGAAACGCAGCTCGATACCAGCGTCCGAGTCGCTTCCGAGATGTAATCAAACCATTTCAAGAAGTGGAGCAACACGAAATCAGCGAAATATTCCGTGTTGTGCCTCAAACTGCACTATTTACTGAATATTTGTCAAATCTAGCGGGAGACACTACGACACAATGTTACAACATTTATGTTTTGGTGGCACCTTTTCGACGACGGGGACCATTCGTTTAACGCTACTGCTTGGCAATACAATTTCACGATCAACTGCCGAGCAGTTCATACGAAACACTTCTCCAAAACAGTGTTGTTTACCTGGACGATTAATAAAATGCCACGCCAGACATTAAGCCATATTAATACAACATACATGTGTATACCTTAAAAAATAACTAATAAAATTACGAGGTCACAAAGTTTACCCCTCAACACAACCACGTTTTGTTTTTGCCTGAAACTGTTATTAACATATCATTATTTTGTAGTGCTGTTTTTTCAAATGGGAATAATGAAGGAGTATTAAGTAGTATAAAACATATATCATTTATATTGTTTCATCGTTTTTTTATAAATATTTATAGCATATTAATAATGAAGCCGGTGCAACGTTGATATAATTAGTAGCCATGTCCAAGGCTTTGTGGGTGACATGATATTACACATTTTTAATGCCTATGATTTTTCAATCCAAGGGCAGGAATAAGACTTCAACACAGAGGTAGACGATACACAACATATGCAGTCATCCTCGACAAGTTGATAACTTAAATGTATATGTGATTATACTGTCATTGGTGTGGTCACTCGGTCACTACTTTTGCCAAAGTGTACATTTAAAAAATGAATATGATCATATTTACAAGGCTACCAAAATTTAACTAGTTGGATGAACTAACAAACAATACATCGTTTATATTTTTCTAATAAAATGGTTTTACCCTGTAATAAAACAATGTTTTCGAAACAAAAATTATACAAACTATACCAATTATACTGAAGCAATGAAGCCATAGTTTTTGAGAATCGAATATAAGATGTACTAAAAATGTAGCCATACAGTTGCTCCGGGGAATGCTGCACAGCTGACGGAAGACCATAACATAACTGTGTGTTTGCCTTATCAGTTCAAACCCAGCATGGTGGTGAAGACAGTGACTAATTTAGTGCAGTTTAATAAAGTAGTATTTCAAAACTGCAACAAGCAAATGTGAAGCAAACTATGTAAAACAACTTAGAATGTGGTTATTATACAAGTATGTTATGTGTATATATTACCCTTTTAGGCGTGTAATTGTACATCAAAATATAATAATATTATATGCACATATCTGTATAAAAACAACAGTTATGTATAACATGGATTTGGGTCAGTTGTATATAAATATATGTTTTGAACTTAGGCTTTGCAAATTATATTTTTGTTTAATGAAACAGTTATGAAATTATTGCCACAGAATTACACGAATTTGGGACTCGCAACGATATGATTGGAGGTGGAATAAGCTGAATTTCAGATCAGAGTATGTATGTTCCCGAATCCTCCGGCACAGTTGATAAATAATGGCCGCTCCCATATAACTACTTTGTCAGTTCATTTGTTGCAGATAATGTAAGTTATGTCACAAGTACGAATGCCAACTCAATTTGATGTGTGTAAGATATTTATTTATTATAAACACGGTAACATCGACACCGTCGAGCCCGAATTCATCGTACCTACTTACTGTTACAATGATACAAAATATCATAAATAATACAGCGTGACTGACCAGTGGCAGGTCATGACTCATGTTACTACTGTTTTACGCTATTTTATCTTTTGAATTGTCTCGTGCCATGTCTGTTCCATCGTGCACGGCGAAGTACTTTCCTCGCAGCGTTATTCCGTCGATATTCCTCTGCGCATTTCACCATAAAATAAACACATTCCCAACGGCGTAGGTCTTCGTCCGTCACCGTTTTATAGTTGGAAGTTGATATTGTTTATAAATACGTGTAGGTTTGTTATCTTCTTGAACCAGAGAGCTCCGAAAGAGCTCTTTGTTTTGCTCTCGTACTCAAGACGGCGTACTCAGTTGAGCACGTACTCAAGAAGTTTTATAACCACCGTGAGCATGGATTCTCCGGTGAGCATGAGATCTCGAGTCTGGGCATGGAGTTGAGTATGAGCACCAAGTACGCTTTATAACCTCGGGCCCAGATTGTATTAGAGGAAGTTGCAGCAAGGAATTTCTTGCTGATCTGTGTCAGGAGCATGCTGTCTTTGACCAAGGTATGAGGGTGACTGTTAATGAAATTAGTGAAATTATCAAAGATTTATCTTACAATAAGTCACCTGGTTTAGACGGCATTACTAGCGAGCACATGAAGTGGGCAGATCGACAGCTGCCAGTTTTATTGGCTATATTGATGTCGGCTATACTTACACATGGTTACGTACCGGGAAATATGCAAAAATCTGTCATTGTTCCCATTATTAAGGATAAAAATAAACGTGTCAGCGACAGAGATAACTATAGACCGATATGTCTGTCTAATGTATTCACAAAAATAGTGGAAAAAATACTGTATAATAGGATGCAAAGTCATCTACGAACTACAAGTAACCAATTTGGGTTCAAACCCAAACATGGGACAGAAATGTGTGTATTTGTGTTGAAGGAGCTCCTTCGATATTACACTAATCATGGGTCATGCATGTATGTTGCCTTCCTTGATGCCTCCAAGGCATTTGACAGGGTGAATCACACAACATTATTTAGGAAGCTACTTAAGCTTGGAGTGTCTAAATATTTAATTAAAGTGATATGTCAGTGGTACTGTAATCAGACTATGTGTGTTAAATGGGGTTCGGTATTTTCCAACTTCTTCTCTGTGACTAATGGAGTTAAACAAGGGGGTATGCTATCTCCTTTCTTATTTAATTTATACATGAATGATTTGAGTTTGCTACTGATGAAACTACCCATCGGATGCTATTGTGGTGATAAAACTGTTAATCACCTCATGTATGCTGATGACATTGTACTACTGGCTCCATCGGCTAAGGGGTTGCAAAGACTGCTAGATGTTTCATACAATTATGGATGTGACAACGACATATTGTTTAACAGAGTAAAGTCGCAGATAATGTTTTTTGACACAAGACAAACCGGTTTTGAAGTAGCTATTAAGCTTGGTGATGCAGTTCTGAATACAACGAAGGCATACAAATATCTTGGCCATATAATCTGTAATGATCTGTCAGATGAAACGGATATGAAATCCAAAGAAAGGAGTTTGTACGGCAGAAGCAATATTCTACTCAGGAATTTTCACTTTTGTTCAGTGAAGGTGAAGAACAAACTGTTCACATCCTATTGTAGTAATGTGTATTTATGTTCCTTATGGGCTAATTATAGAAAAGCCGCTATGCAGCACTTTATTGTTTCCTATAACAATGCATTTAGAATTATGCACAGCCTATCTATGAGGTGTAGTGCTAGCCTAATGTTTGTTAGTTCTGACACGGACTGTTGCAATACTAGATTTAGAAAATGCATGTACAGTCTTATGAGCAGAATATCTGCATCGACGAACAACATTGTTGAGAGTATTATACACAGTGATGTTTATACGACCTCTGTATTGCGCAGGAAGTGGATTAGTGCAATTTATACACTATAATATACTTTTTATTTTACTTTTTTACTATGGACATAGTGCATATTACACGTATGTTTTTTTGTCTGAAATAAAGATTGATTGATTGATTGATTGATTGATTGTATTGCAACGTTGACCTGAAGAGGTTCTACCGTTACGTCTGCAGTAGTGTGACTTTATCTGAGCGGCCATTCACCTATAGATAGTGCGCAGCAACCGTCGATTTAGTGCTGTTCCCGTAACCACAACATGTTTTTGTATTTAAAGAAAAAGCTATCTGCCGCTCCCCACGTTATAAATATCTGCGCTCTCATTTCCATAGGTTACTGTGCGGCTTAATGTTATACATTATATCAAATGTTATACATTTTATCAAATGTTATACATTATATCAAATGTTATACATTATATCAAATGTGTTGCTAAATATATATTATGAATTACATCAAATGTGTTGATAATATATTATGACTGTTGTGCTCGCTGAATAGATAACTATAACATCCGCGTCGTGTGAGGCTGACGAAGAGTATGAGAAGTCATTACCAAACAGGTGTGCGGCTATTATGCGTGAGTGACTGAGTGAGTGAGTGACTGGGTCCGTCCGTCCGTCCGTTCGTCCTTCCGTCCGTCGGTCGGTCGGTCGGTCGGTCGGTCGGTCGGTCGGTCGGTCGGTCGGTCGGTCGGTCGGTCGGTCGGTCGGTCGGTCGGTCGGTCGGTCGGTCGGTCAGTCAGTCTCCTTCCGTATATTTCTGTCTCCCCAGTCTTCGTCTGTCTCTTTCTGTCTCCTGCCGTCTCCCTCATTCTCATGAAGTACGTTGATCTGCGAAAGGATCGTTTTGTTTTGAAAGTTCGTCATACGCGGTTGCTTTCAACATTTTGTCATCATCCATGTGAACTACATGCCCAGTCCAGGTCAATTCCACGGAGGTAATATCGACTCGATGCATGACAATCCAGAACAGAGTTGGATGTCATTGTTCATTACGTGATCCGACCACATGTTTCCGAGAATCGGACGAACGTGACGTAGCTGGACTCGTAACTGTCGCCAACTGTACTGTAATGTGATTGATAAAGTGTTGTATCTTCACACACTACACACTATGCCTGCGCGAACGTTCGGTTTTGTTGCGAATATCCACACAATGATATTGCGTAGATATTTATACTCATTCACTCACTCGCTCGCTCGCTCGCTCGCTGGCTCGCTCGCTCGCTCACTCACTCACTCACTCACTCACTCACTCACTCACTCACTCACTCACTCACTCACTCACTCACTCACTCACTCACTCACTCACTCACTCACTCACTCACTCACTCACTCACTCACTCACTCACTCACTCACTCCCTCCCTCACTCCCTCACTCACTCACTCACTCACTCACTCACTCACTCACTCACTCACTCACTCACTCACTCACTCACTCACTCACTCACTCACTCACTCACTCACTCACTCACTCACTCACTCACTCACTCACTCACTCACTCACTCACTCACACACGCACTTACAACATACACATACACCTACACAAAACCCACGAAACCACACACATCAACCCACCCTCCCTCTATGTCCCCACATATACACACACATGAAATATATTTAAATGGTGTGTTACGATTGACACATTACCACTACTATAACTCAATGTCCTAGTGGTTTGCATGAGTGTGCGCGGTGGCTCCCTTGTAGCTATTTCACCCGCGGTTTGACGTGCATCGATATAGGTCGCCTCCCTGCCCGCCACCTGCTGTTCGGGGTAAGTGTTGGCTCTCAGACGAACGAGTGTTGTCGGCTGGAGGCATCACTCTAGGCGATACAGCGTGCACTTGTCCAGGCGGTCTTGAGCCGTTCTCTATCGTCGCCACCCCAGCGATGGTTTCATCCGCAGGTTACATTTTCCGTTCGTCTCGTTTTAGAATAAATTCGCAAACAATCACGAATATCCAGGCGGGGTGTGGCAGGAAGTGGGGGAGAGGTGTTGAGTATATATGGGAGGTGGAAGGGAAGTATGGAATGGAGACCCCTGTCACACCCACCCACCCACTCTACATGATACGACTTGCTAACACGCACGCTTGTTTTGATGAAGCCATCGAACACACTGTAGCGTACACAATGTTAACCGCTTCCAGTAAAAAGTCGGCCAGAATGGACAGCGTATGTCCTCGTCTATGTATTATATCCATAGGTCAGCGGGAGCGGCGGGGCTTGTGTAGTGTTTAGCACATCCGCCTGGCATGCCAGCGCTCTGAGTTCAAAACCCGGACATTGGGGACTGTGTATCCATCGTGACTCTGAAATCACATTAATGTCGGCCCGGTCTCAATTTGGGACGTTAAAGGCCATATCCTGGGATAAAATGTGCTCTGTACCTTAATAACAAATGGTTGATACCCTTTCAAATGATGATATTGTCAAAATGTTTAAATATCGTATATGAGCATACGACATAAAAAGAGCCTTTAAATTTGCCATTGTACGGAAACTCCCGAGCGATGCCGTGTTTGCATTTGTTGCTGAAACGTGACGTCAGTTGTGGTTCCGCCGTCAGTTAGTGCAGCGGCTTCACGCCTGCGGCCCTGCGTTGTCGCGCGGTGTCATGTAAACAACTCGATACAAATGGCGGCTTACTCGAGTAGTTCAGAGAGCGATATCAATTTTGACGCGGATCACGAAATGTTTGATCATATATATTTCGGTGACAGTGAGGATGACATTGCCGAGATCGACAATGTTGATGTTAGTCAGCACGTTGTGGCACCGTATAGACACGAACCAGAGAAGAAGCTACGACAACTGACCGGGCCCACTTGCGCAGATTCGCCGGTAACCGATTCGCCTTCGGCTTCGCCTCTGTTGTGTTCTTCGAAGGAACGGCATATTTCTTTACATCTGACTTAGGCCTGAAACCCATCTTCCAGTGTACGAAGCCTTCGAAGTCGTCAGGCGCAACGAAATGCGAACCACAAATAATGCTAGTTGTGCGTCCAACCGGCCCTGCCGTTTCGAACAAAACCGTCCCATTTCTGCCGAATAACTGGCTCTTTGGGAAATTTGTGCACATAATGGCCAGTCAGATTCGAATTGTTGCAGTTTCCAACAACATATTTGTTCACCATTTCTATATGTGAACGAATGTATACCAGTTCAAACATCCACCAAAGAAATCCAGCCGCCGAGAACGCTTGCCATCCCGGGAATGTTTTCCACAACTGACGTCACGATTCTGCCCCTCGCGGCATTTCCGGAAAACAGACTTTTCTACGCCTGCACCAAGACAGGTCCCGTTTAATGTCAATTTTAGAAATGTTTCAGCAAACGTGTGGTTTCACGGTTGTCATTATATTGCAGAACACATATGTACATGCATATTTTTATACTTATTAGCAATTTTTTTCTCCCAGGATATGGCCTTTAAAGAACCACTGAGGACGACAGGCACCCTGGCAGTGACAATCCTCAGTGCCAGCATATGAAGGTCGGTTTGTGTTATTGTAATTACAATGTAATGGTCTTATGCGGTCTCAATCAACTAGTCAGCCTTTTTTAGAACATTATATTATGTTCTGAAAAAGGCTGACTAGTTGAATGAAACCTCATAAGTCCATTACATTTTAATCACAATAATACAGACTAATTCTAGCCAGTTAATATAGCATGTTGCCGACCGCTGGAAAAGACTAGATCTAGAGCGGGTCTTAATCCTTGGGTCACAATACAAAATAATACGGGTCGTTAAGCCATTTTGAGTGGGTCGCCATGAATCTCCCGTGACTATCCGAACTGTCCTCCGTTGCCCCGCTTGCTTGTACCAGATGCACTGGAGAAGAATAATGTGTGCCACATGTTGCATAAAGTTGAATGTCACACAGCATTTCTAATTCATGGAACATTTGGTGTTTGCATATTTATGGGCAAGTCAAGTTTTGTTTGATGCCGCCGAAAATGCGTCATACTCGCTCTGTGCGAAAAAAGTTCAAATATCGTTTTAATTAGCAAGACCAGGTACGGTATATTGTTTGTCCGATTATCTGCTACCTTAAATCACCATTATGAAGTCACGTAGCACAATATCCTTAACATATTGTCGAAATAGTAAACCTTCCAGATCGAAATATATATTATTCCTATTCATCAATGAATCTTTTATCACAAGTTAACAGTTTAAAGGCATGGTTCGCCGTGCAAGTCCAACAATATGAATTTGGGTGGCAGCTAAAAAATTAAGAACCGCTCACGTAGCAAATGAATACTTTGCCTCTTCTGTGTCCAGATTTACACCGAGGTGTCATTACAAATTGTTCTTTAGTTATTCTCAATACCAACCTGTTTATAAGGTTTAGGTCGAGTCTTCGACGGCAACGTAGCTTGTTACATAAAGACGACTAACGCGTGTCGCTATGCTGATTCAACACAGCGTGAAACTGCATCAATCTCTGAAGCGCGAACAGGCGGTCGGGTTGCAATAGGTATTTAGAAATGGCGGGATTCTGAGTGATGCAGCTCGGAACTCGTCAGCTCGGCAATAACAATATTCCTTTCTAATGATCAAAGTCAGTTAATTCGATGTTTTGTTTGCAGATAATATGCACGCGTTTACTAACCCGACTATTTGAGCATCAACTAATCCGCTTATCAATATGCTAAAAGAACCGAGGAGGGATTTAAAATATACTCGCCCCTAATATACCATGTAACCTCCATCTTGCAAGCTGCATATGTCGTTTTAGATATATTGGTGAAATCACTACTTTGTGATTGCCAAGAAACAAGCGCAAACTTATAAATAAAAGAGTGTCTTAAATATCGGGCTTGTTTACGTTATGTTGGTTGAGTTCCCTCGTCATTATCACACGCCACGTGTAACATGTGGTGATCCATTACCATTAATCGATTACCTTTTTACATGTTAACTAATAATTTGTTTCCACGCCTCTGCTCTCTTCGTTATTGGCCCACCTACATCCGCACCAAATGACCTATCCTAATCTTCCGGCTTCTTATCAGTTCCCCGTTAAGCTGAGTTTGTTTCATCTCATTGATTCTCGTCCAATGTATCCTTTTTGTTCTTAAATTCTCCGTGCCCAGGCTTTCTCGCAAGCTCATAGCTGTTGTTGTTGCTGTTGTTGTTGGTGATGATGCTATTGTTGTTGCTGCCGATGTTGTTGTTGTTGTTGCTGCTGCAGTTATTGTTGTTGCTGCCGAATAGGTTGCTGCTGTTCAAGTTGCTGTTGTTGCTGCTGCTGTTGTTGTTGCTGCTGTTCCAATAGCTGTTGTTGTTGCTGTTATTGTTGTTGCTGCTGAAGACGTTGCTGCTGTTGTTGTTGTTTCTGCTGCTGTTGTTGCTGCTGGTGCTACTACTAATCCTAACCTTATCCTCTGATGCAGCTGTTGTTGTTGTTGTTGTTATTTCTGCCTCTGCTGCTGCTGCTGTCTGCTGCTATGTCAGTGTCTCCGTTTAAGTACCACAACGCCCATCTGCCGTTACACGTTCACGTGTTCAGAACTTTTTTTCAAAATTTAGTCGACATGTTTCTACAAATACATGACATCTATTTGTGTACTGGCATTTTCCAGAGGTCGACGAACCATGTTGTAATTGGCTAGTTTGGGGAAGAGGCGAATGATTGGTTGATGTGATGTGACGTAGCAGTGGCGGATAACTCCCGCGTCTGTTCGCTAGTCACTCATTCACGAAAGGACCTCCTATCGTTTCGTTCGTATGTCAGGCGGGTATCAGCACGGGAGAAAAAGGTGCTTGTTTTGCGCTGCTCTTCAGGGCATTTCTCAAGTGGCATGCATGAGGGTTAATTCGTGATGGGTCGGGAACGCCTATACAGTGCCGTAGCTGTGAACAGTGTGAAGTCGAACAGGTATGATGAAACAATGATAGAATGCTAAATCAACGTACAATTAACCAATACTAGGAGACGTCGTACGAACAGTGAGAGGCGATTAACGTGAGATCAATATAGTGTCGAGAAACTTAGTGTATTTGAATGCACGGTGTTTTCAGCGGATACCACCAGTAAGGCAACCAGAGGCTGATTACGCGACAATGCAACTGCGACATCTCGCTGTCACGCTGTGCGCTGTCGTCATAGCGCTGACGTCAGTCGTGTTGGGAGACACTGCCCGGACAGGGGGACCGATAGCTTGTACAGGCAGGCGACTGGCGCGACAACAACGACAACGTATCACCTCGCGACAGCGAAAAGTGACGCGGCGTCGGCAGCAGATGCATTTAGATGTTGAACCGTCAACGACCAACGAGACACTATCGCCGGCAGAGAAAGAGACAACTGAAGAAGCGACGACATCGGACTGGTCTGAAATGACAACACCGCGTCCGACACAAAACAACGACAGGTGGCGTGCTACGCAGAGGTAAGGTGTTAAATCCCAATTAAGAAGCAGAGAAGGAGAGGGGGAGAAGTGTGTGAGTATGTCGGGGGGGGGGGGGGGGGGGATGGAGGGTGAGAGTGGGTGTGTGTGTGTGGGGAGGAGGGAATGGGGGATGGAGGGCGGGTGGATGTGTAGACAGGCAGGCAGGCAGGCAGGCAGGCGGGCAGGCGGGCAGGCGGGCAGGCGGGCAGGCGGGCAGGCGGGCAGGCGGGCAGGCGGGCAGGCGGGCAGGCAGGCAGGCGGACGCACAGACGGAGAGAGAGGGGTAAGACAAGGAGGAAGGGAGGAACAGAGGGAGAAAGGGGGAAAAGAAAGAAAGAGAGAGAGAGCGAGAGAGAGAGAGAGAGAGAGAGAGAGAGAGAGAGAGAGAGAGAGAGAGAGAGAGAGAGCGAGAGAGCGAGGGAGCGAGGGAGAGGGAGAGGGAGAGGGAGAGGGAGAGGGAGAGGGAGAGAGCGAGAGCGAGAGCGAGAGAGAGATTTACGCAGTGAGAGCAGACAAACAACCAATAATCGTTCAGCTTATCGCTAGAGTCTGGTAACACCAAAGCAGATACCCACGCTGATGCAGAGAATGAAC
>CM034531.1:87508748-87556248 GCA_020002185.1 Paraescarpia echinospica
ACACACACACACACACGCACACACACGCACACACACACACACACACACACACACACACACACACGCACGCACACGCACACCCACACGCACGCATACACACACTCTTGTCACACTGTTCCTTATCCCGTTTACTTCTCCCAGACTTGGGGTGGCATGACTGGATCATTCAGCCAGAGGGCTTCGAGGCGGCTGTATGCAGCGGAACATGTCCCGGTAGAGTGAAGTTCGGCCCGAACCACATACACCAAAAGGAGAAGGTAAACTGTATACATGCATGGTTATCATCACTTTAATAAACAATACATAATCACAGTAATTCCGAGGTATGTCATTTTCACAGGAAAACCGCTAATTATTTTTGTGTCACTACGATTTTGTGTGTGTTACTTTTATAGTACACAACAATATGTAGAACAATATGGCATCACGATCACAATTTTTTAATCAAATTACTGGAAATAAGATGTGTATGTCAGAAAACTAAACTATGCTAGTGTACATAGCACTTGTTAGCCATCTTGTGGATATTACGTAATTAATTTACAGACAACAGTAAGAACGAGACATAATATATAAGATGGGTGAAATACAAATATGGCCAACCCAACTAGGTCTACGCTTATTCCATAACTGAGATAATGTTGATACGAAAACCGCCTGAAATAATGTATGACAGCACAAGATACTAGGGGAATATGCAGTGTTCAAACATTCGTTTAAGGGTCACTCTTTGAAGCTGGGTGCCACACAGTGGCATTCATTTCAAATCAATTTATTGCTTACCAATTCACTTATTCAGTCCGTTTGTTGTTGATCATTGTGTTGAATTTTGATGTATTAATAAATGGGAATAAACCAAGGTATGAAAAAATATGACTTTGTATGTGCTTTGAAGCAAACTATCGACAAATAGAGACGAAAATGGCGGACCAATATGTGACAAGTTTCGCCACTTGGTGTATTTGGGTAGGCGTGTGCAAGAAAAGTGAATAAAAATAGAAAAAAAAACATACGAATTCGTGCTGTTTATGTGTCTTTTAAGTGTTTACTTTATTTCCTCCATCGACGAATCTAAGTAAAGTGTATTTTGGACGAAATGAAAATCGAATGTCCAACGTAACACATGGTTTCCGCAGTTCACACCTTTACATTTGAACTGAGCGAAGTACGATCCCGCGCATAAATCCATAACTATTTGCACTGACCCAGTGTCGACGTATATTTGAAATCTGCAATACCAATGTTTGTGTGAAAAAATAAAACAAGTATTCTTTTACCAGCGATTTACTTTAGACTTCTGGGTCGATTCCGGTTTTCTCGGTTACGTCGGACTGAACAAATCATTCAATTTCTCTTTATAATCGAAAATTGTGTAATTATTTTATGACCCATTAACTATAACTCTCAGCGGAGGAATATCTGCACACTGAATGCGTGCGCAGCGTTCCCTCGTGTACACAAATGTAGGTTTCAAATGTTTGCTTCCGGCCGGTGGGAGATTGTTACGCAGGACAACGTATGCTACTGACCTTGCTTCAAGGTAAGATTCTGCAAAACTGTGATTGTTCAGTGAATGGTTTTTGAATTAACAATACGACAGGAAGTTTGAAATTCAGACACGAAAGTGCGTACCCACTTTTGATCGAACAAAATTGTCGATCACTAATTTAGCTGACTTCTGAAAATTAACGCGATTTTACACATATCGCCATTAAGTGTTTGTTATTTATTCCTGGCTGCCCAGATCGACATATGCGTTTTGAGTACGAAAAATGCATTAAATGGAAAGTTGATGTCCAACGTATCCGGAAGCCTAAAGTGATGACTTTCACGGACTCTTGTTACGTTGCACATGAGGATTTGCAGTACATTTTTAATTTTTCTCATTTATTCCCTCTTAGGTTTTGATTTACTTGGGTCAGAAACAGACCATGTGGTTAAACATCTTTGCAAGGGTCCTTCTGATGGCGAGAGTGCAGTCGTGAAGAGTGGAGCAACAAGAGCCGTCAGATCTGGTGATGCTCTCATTTGCAAATGCGAGGGACTTGTTCGACTTCTGCAACAACAGCAACCTCAACAAGCAGCCTGTAGACGATGGCTGCAAACACAGTCTACGCACATTTTTCTTTGTCCCCAGTGCTGACATCACCAGAAACAGAGACCGTCCCGTTAAGACCCTGAAAGGGACGCGGAGCCTACATTCCATCAAATGTGTGGAGGCTAACAGGCTTCTCACACGAAAGCTTTCATGCTCCTGTGCCAACTGCTTCAGTGGTATTGGTGACTATTTGCAAGAAGCAACAGTGGATCAGTGGGTGGAAGAGTCTCTGAGGCCTGTAAGAGGGAAACGCCTGCCTGTTGCCAACAATGCTGTGCCTCTGATGGTCCACCTGCTTCCAACAGCCCTAACGTTGGAGACTTAGTCCTGGCAGATGTTCCCGGGCGTCGGAGAACAGTTTCACTTTATGGCATAGTACTTGCTGTGGACATGGATCTGTCGCTGATCCAGCTGCACTCTCTGCAGAAAAGACCTGATTCGGACTTGTACGTTTGGTCCGACTCAGCCTGGGTGTCGGTTCAGCAGGTGGTGAGGAGAATTGCTCCGCCCACACTTGCACCTGCCCGTGGAGTGGCCTTTCGTTTTCACCAATTGGATTGACTGATTTTTTTCAATTGCTTCAGAGGTCTTGTGTAACCTGTCAGAACAATCTTTGGTGAAATAGTGTATGGTGTGCATTATGATTGCCCTTTATTCTGACGTAGCTTCAATAAGAAATTTAAGAAAATTTGTCATTTGCTTGGATTTGCTTTGTTGTATTTACTTCTATTTGGTGTCTGTGTTACGCGGGACATCTGTAGAGTTACGTAACTTTAACACCACATTACACACACGCAATAACAACACTCATTTTTCCTTTAGCATAACATGATATGTTATGTACCAGTCTTTCAAAAAAATACCAAAACATACGGTTTATAAAGAGTTCATTTTTACCACCCTATGTTACACTTTGGCACCCAGCTTTAGAGAACAACCCTTAAAACAGAACGATTTAAATTTGATTACTTAGTCGTATTTACAGCAGTGAGGTTAGACGACATGAACTCACAACGACATGAACTCACAACGACATGAACTCACAACGGATGTTACTTGAACATCACAGGCACTATGTGTAAATACTAACAGTGTGAACGTGTTACTTTACAATGGCACGCCATTGACATTTTGGACGCGTTTGAGGTGGAGTGGTGGTTGGGACGTCTGTTTGCCAGAGAATCCGGGGTCGAATTCCTCTTGCTGCTATTCCGAAACTTGATCCATTTCGTTTATTCCACGTTGCTCCAATTCATCCAGTCGAACAAATAAGTACCTGGCTATAGGCATTGGTTCATATTTTTGAACGATTAGTATTTGCGTGTCTGAACGCTTTCGATGTATGTCGAGATGGGTGAAATGTCAAGCTTTTGCGCAGCCCCACGCACTAGACGCCGCTCTATAAGAACTTGCCTTTAACATTTTATACATACGTAACTACTGTTGGACTCCGGATAACCATGTTCGTTTCTTGTTGTTCTTGTTCATCAGGTGGTTTTTGAGGAGAAGTGTGGTCCAAGTCGGCTGCAGCCCTTCAGCATCCTGCACTACGACGACAGCGGCAACCTGACCGTGTCTGTGCTCGACGACTTCACCATCGCAGACTGTGGATGCTACCCGTGAACTGGGCGAGTTGTGTCTGAATGGTCACGTGAAATGATCACATGACTGCCGGATCCGCGTGGAGGAATTGTCCGGAAAGGGTCTCAGCTTTGATTTGCATTCGCCGTTTGATTCTGATCGCTGTACATGAGGCTTATTTCACTACTATTCTGACAAATGAAGTAGGGGCATTATTATTATTACTGCAATTTGGTTTGCTGTTGAATCGAATCACCAATTCAACACTGAATAACAAGTATGAAATTATAATTAATGGAGTTACGTTTTATAAACAATTTACTCATTCATGACACAAAGAACGAAAACAAGGTAATACTGATTTCCCTGTCAAATATAACCTTTTTGTATATAGTTGTTATAATTGTACCCCCTTGGTAAAACTATTCGTCAACTTGGATGATTAATACAAAATGTATTTACTTTGGATTTAGAAGATTAATGTCTTGACGGCTATAAACAATCTTCACCAGGGACTGAATTGTGGGAATTTAATGTTCCTCTGTTCGCCAAATAGTGTCGCTGCACACTTGAAGAGCACAATGAAGAGATCGAGACCAGCGCAACCAAACGTTTCACTCGATATAAATAAAAGGGTCAATAACCATTGGACACAAGTCGGCTATAATATACCATGCAGACAGAAACAACTGTTTTACAGTTTGAGAGGGTCGCCCAGTTGTCTACAGAGCTCTTGATATGTGTTTGTGTGTGTGCGTGTGCGTGTGCGTGTGCGTGTGCGTGTGCGTGTGCGTGTGCATGTGCGTTGTGTGGTGTGTGTTTGTGTGTGTGTGCATGTGCGTGTGCGCGTGCGCGTGTGGGTGTGCGTGTGCGTGTGCGTGTGCGTGTGCGTATGCGTGTGCGTGTGTTACGTGTTGTGTGTGTGCGCGTGTGCGCGTGTGCGCGTGTGCACGTGTGTGCGTGTGTGCGTGCGTTCGTGCGTGTGTTTGTGTGGATGTGTGTTTGTGTGTGTGAGCTTGTGCATGAGCGCGCGCGCGTGTGTGTGTGAGAGAGAGTAAGTGAGTGAGTGAGTGAGTGCGTGAGTGTGTGCGTGAGTGAATGAGTGAATGAGTGAGTGAGTGCGTAAGTGTGTGCGTGAGTGAGTGAGTGAGAGATGGATGAAAGATGCGGAAAACGATACGAGACATGAGCTGAAACTACGTGTGTACCGACTCAGCCACGTGTGGGATAGCCTGCTCACCGCATCATTTGGCGAGCAGAGGGAAAACTGTATTTACATTATTCTGTTTTTGTTGAAGACTACGCAGTTGATTCGTTGACGTAAGATAATCTTCATAGATGTGATCCTAAAAAATGGATTAAAATATTCCCATAACACATTTCAATTGATATAATAATTAATACAAATAAAGCAAAGAATTGGTCAAATCAAATAGTGGTATACTAACACACTAGTGTTGTTTATTTATCAATAATGTGTATGGTGAACAGTTTATTTACATTAATTATAGGTTTGGTAGTCATGTTTGGTACATATAATATTATGAACGGAACTTGAAAATCTCCGCACCGCCTAGATGTCGCTGCTGTGTGTCAACAATGTATGCATTTTATTTCTCACTTATTGTGAGTTTAATTGTCCTCTTAATCTCAGAGATAGCGATACCAGTGTATAATAAACAGGTAGCTTTGTCGTATATAAATAAAACAATAAAACACAACGATCAATATGTGTTTTGACAGAGACGCCACGACGTCGTAAGGAATTTGTTTCATCAAGAGTGTTGCATGTTATATCTGCATTAAGAAAATAAAACTAGATTTGATGAAACATGGCATTCAAGATTGTGTTCACACCTGCTTCATCAGAAATACGTAAACGTTTCACTGACTGAGTGTGTGTGTGTATGTGTATGTGTATGTGTGTGCTCGTGCGGGCGTGGGTGAGGGTGCGTGTGCTCGCGCGTGTATGAGTTGTGAGTGATTTTGTGTGTGATACAAATGATTTTGAAGGCATTATGAACCTGTGGGCGGACGTGCATGAGTATGCCTACACACCTACTTGATTGTTAGTATGATAATGTTACTCGTCATTATCCACATCCCTTTAGATTTTGACACATGCGTTCGATAGACTGGTGTACGCTGGGGTATATTATGGATTGCATCTACATAATTGCAGTAACTGTTGTGAATTTGATCATGTGTATTTTTGAGAAGGTTGAGTGTACATGCTACATATATAGGCTACGGACGTTTTCACTTTGGTTTATTGTTTGATGTCGGTATCACGTCATTGGATTTTTGTGAGTTCGCAAACAGTGGGCGAATTGGGTTAGGATAAATCCAGTGGTACATCTTCGAGCGTTTATCAGTTTGCGAATTAGTGGGGGATACTGTATTATGGTTCCCTTGGGCACAGCATACTGGCAACCTTTATATAATAATTAGTGGGGGATACTATATTAGGCTTCCCTTGGACACAGCATACTGGCAACTTTTATATAGGAATTAGTGGGGGATACTCTGTTAGGGTTCCCTTGGGCACAGCATACTGGCAACCTTTATATAGGAATTAGTGGGGGATACTGTACTAGGGTTCCCTTGGGCACAGCATACTGGCAACCTTTATATAATAATTAGTGGGGGATACTGTATTAGGGTTCCCTTGGGCATAGCATACTGGCAACCTTTATATAAGAATTAGTGTGGGATACTGTATTAGGGTTCCCTTGGGCACAGCATACTGGCAACCTTTACATAAGAATTAGTGGGGGATACTGTATTAGGGTTCCCTTGGGCACAGCATACTGGCAACCTTTATATAAGAATTAGTGCGGGATACTGTATTAGGGTTCCCTTGGGCACAGCATACTGGCAACCTTTATATAATAATTAGTGGGGATACTGTATTAGGGTTCCCTTGGGCACAGCATACGGGCAACCTTTATATAAGAATTAGTGTGGGATACTGTATTAGGGTTCCCTTGGGCACAGCATACTGGCAACCTTTATATCAGAATTAGTGGGGGATACTGTATTAGGGTTCCCTTGGACACAGCATACTGGCAACTTTTATATAGGAATTAGTGGGGGATACTCTGTTAGGGTTCCCTTGGCCACAGCATACTGGCAACCTTTATATAGGAATTAGTGGGGGATACTGTACTAGGGTTCCTTTGGGCACAGCATACTGGCAACCTTTATATAAGAATTAGTGGGGGATACTGTATTAGGGTTCCCTTGGGTACAGCATACTGGCAACCTTTATATAAGAATTAGTGTGGGATACTGTATTAGGGTTCCCTTGGGCACAGCATACTGGCAACCTTTATATAAGAATTAGTGGGGGATACTGTATTAGGGTTCCCTTGGGCACAGCATACTGGCAACCTTTATATAAGAATTAGTGGGGGATACTGTATTAGGGTTCCCTTGGGCACAGCATACTGGCACACATACTGGCAACCTTATATAAGAATTAGTGGGGGATACTGTATTAGGGTTCCCTTGGGCACAGCATACTGGCAACCTTTATATAGAATTAGTGGGGATACTGTATTAGGGTTCCCTTGGGCACAGCATACTGGCAACCTTTATATAAGAATTAGTGGGGATACTGGCAAGCATTTTATATAAGAATTAGTGCTGTATTAGGGTTCCCTTGGGCACAGCATACTGGCAACCTTTATATAGAATTAGTGGGGGATACTGTATTAGGGTTCCCTTGGGCATACTGGCAGCATACAGCATACTGGCAACCTTTATATAGGAATTAGTGGGGTGGGGTACTGGGGTTCCCTTGGGCACAGCATACGGGCAACCTTTATAGCTCCCTTGGGCACAGCATACTGGCAACCTTTATATAGGATACTGTATTAGGGTTCCCTTGGGCACAGCATACTGGCAACCTTTATATAGTGGGGATACTGTATTAGGGTTCCCTTGGGCACAGCATACGGGCAACCTTTATATAAGAATTAGTGTGGGATACTGTATTAGGGTTCCCTTGGGCACAGCATACTGGCAACCTTTATATAGGAATTAGTGGGGGATACTGTACTAGGGTTCCCTTGGGCACAGCATACTGGCAACCTTTATATAAGAATTAGTGGGGGATACTGTATTAGGGTTCCCTTGGGCACAGCATACTGGCAACCTTTATATAGGAATTAGTGGGGGATACTGTATTAGGG
The DNA here is from genome assembly GCA_020002185.1 of Paraescarpia echinospica. Lineage (NCBI taxonomy): Eukaryota > Metazoa > Annelida > Polychaeta > Sabellida > Siboglinidae > Paraescarpia > Paraescarpia echinospica. The sequence continues at coordinate 87,516,624 of CM034531.1, forward strand.
TTCCCTTGGGCACAGCATACTGGCAACCTTTATATAATAATTAGTGTGGGATACTCTATTAGGGTTCCCTTGGGCACAGTATACTGGCAAGCTTTATATCAGTATTAGTGGTGGGTATTGTATTAGGGTTCCCTTGGGCACAGCATACTGGCAACCTTTATATCAGATTTAGTGGGGGATACTGTATTAGGGTTCCCTTGGGCACAGCATACTGGCATCCTTTATATAAGAATTAGTGGGGGATACTGTATTAGGGTTCCCTTGGGCACAGCATACTGGCAACCTTTATATCAGAATTAGTGGGGGATACTGTATTAGGGTTCCCTTGGACACAGCATACTGGCAACTTTTATATAGGAATTAGTGGGGGATACTCTGTTAGGGTTCCCTTGGGCACAGCATACTGGCAACCTTTATATAGGAATTAGTGGGGGATACTGTACTAGGGTTCCCTTGGGCACAGCATACTGGCAACCTTTATATAAGAATTAGTGGGGGATACTGTATTAGGGTTCCCTTGGGCACAGCATACTGGCAACCTTTATATAGGAATTAGTGGGGGATACTGTATTAGGGTTCCCTTGGGCACAGCATACTGGCAACCTTTATATAAGAATTAGTGTGGGATACTCTATTAGGGTTCCCTTGGGCACAGCATACTGGCAAGCTTTATATCAGTATTAGTGGGGGATACTGTATTAGGGTTCCCTTGCGCACAGCATACTGGCAACCTTTATATCAGATTTAGTGGGGGATACTGTATTAGGGTTCCCTTGGGCACAGCATACTGGCAACCTTTATATAAGAATTAGTGGGGGATACTGTATTAGGGTTCTCTTGGGCACAGCATACTGGCATCCTTTATATAAGAATTAGTGGGGGATACTGTATTATGCTTCCCTTGGGCACAGCATACTGGCAACCTTTATATCAGAATTAGTGGGGGATACTGTATTATAGTTCCCTTGGACACAGCATACTAGCAACTTTTATATAGGAATTAGTGGGGGATACTCTGTTAGGGTTCCCTTGGGCACAGCATACTGGCAACCTTTATATAAGAATTAGTGGGGATACTGTATTAGGGTTCCCTTGGGCACAGCATACTGGCAACCTTTATATAGGAATTAGTGGGGATACTGTATTAGGGTTCCCATGGGCACAGCATACTGGCAACCTTTATATAGGAATTAGTGGGGGATACTCTGTTAGGGTTCCCTTGGGCACATCATACTGGCAACCTTAATATAGGAATTAGTGGGGATAATGTAGTAGGGTTCCCTTGGGCACAGCATACTGGCAACCTTTATATAGGAATTAGTGGGGATACTGTATTAGGGTTCCCTTGGGCACAGCATACTGGCAAACTTTACATAGGAATTAGTGGGGATACTGTATTAGGGTTCCCTTGGGCACAGCATACTGGCAACCTTTACATAGGAATTAGTGGGGTTACTGTATTAGGGTTCCCTTGGGCACAGCATACTGGCAACCTTTATATAAGAATTAGTGGGGGATACTCTGTTAGGGTTCCCTTGGGCACAGCATACTGGCAACATTTATATAGGAATTAGTGGGGGATACTCTGTTAGGGTTCCCTTGGGCACAGCATACTGGCAACCTTTAAATAGGAATTAGTGGGGGATACTCTGTTATGGTTCCCTTGGGCACAGCATACTGGCAACCTTTATATAGGAATTAGTGGGGATACTGTAATAGGGTTCCCTTGGGCACAGCATACTGGCAACCTTTATATAGGAATTAGTGGGGGATACTCTGTTAGGGTTCCCTTGGGCACATCATACTGGCAACCTTAATATAGGAATTAGTGGGGATACTGTAGTAAGGTTCCCTTGGGCACAGCATACTGGCAACCTTTATATAGGAATTAGTGGGGATACTGTATTAGGGTTCCCTTGGGCACAGCATACTGGCAAACTTTACATAGGAATTAGTGGGGATACTGTATTAGGGTTCCCTTGGGCACAGCATACTGGCAACCTTTACATAGGAATTAGTGGGGTTACTGTATTAGGGTTCCCTTGGGCACAGCATACTGGCAACCTTTATATAAGAATTAGTGGGGGATACTCTGTTAGGGTTCCCTTGGGCACAGCATACTGGCAACCTTTATATAGGAATTAGTGGGGGATACTCTGTTAGGGTTCCCTTGGGCACAGCATACTGGCAACCTTTAAATAGGAATTAGTGGGGGATACTCTGTTAGGGTTCCCTTGGGCACAGCATACTGGCAACCTTTATATAGGAATTAGTGGGGATACTGTACTAGGGTTCCCTTGGGCACAGCATACTGGCAACCTTTATATAGGAATTAGTGGGGGATACTCTGTTAGGGTTCCCTTGGGCACATCATACTGGCAACCTTTATATAGGAATTAGTGGGGATACTGTAGTAGGGTTCTCTTGGGCACAGCATACTGGCAACCTTTATATAGGAATTAGTGGGGATACTGTATTAGGGTTCCCTTGGGCACAGCATACTGGCAACCTTTATATAGGAATTAGTGGGGATACTGTATTAGGGTTCCCTTGGGCACAGCATACTGGCAACCTTTACATAGGAATTAGTGGGGTTACTGTATTAGGGTTCCCTTGGGCACAGCATACTGGCAACCTTTATATAAGAATTAGTGGGGGATACTCTGTTAGGGTTCCCTTGGGCACAGCATACTGGCAACCTTTATATAGGAATTAGTGGGGGATACTCTGTTAGGGTTCCCTTGGGCACAGCATACTGGCAACCTTTATATAAGAATTAGTTGGGGATACTGTATTAGGATTCCCTTGGGCACAGCATACTGGCAACCTTTATATAAGAATTAGTGGGGGATACTGCATTAGGGTTACCTTGGGCACAGCATACTGGCAACCTTTGCATAAGAATTAGTGGGGGATACTGTATTAGGGTTCCCTAGGGCATAGCACACTGGCAACCTTTATATAAGAATTAGTGGGGGGGTACTCTATTATAGTTCCCTTGAGCACAGCATACTGGCAACCTTTATATAAGAATAAGTGGGGGATACTGTGTTAGAGTTCCCTTGGGCACAGCATACTGGCAACCTTTATATAGGAATTAGTGGGGGATACTCTGTTAGGGTTCCCTTGGGCACATCATACTGGCAACCGTTATATAGGAATTAGTGGGGATACTGTAGTAGGGTTCCCTTGGGCACAGCATACTGGCAACCTTTATATAGGAATTAATGGGGATACTGTATTAGGGTTCCCTTGGGCACAGCATACTGGCAACCTTTATATAGGAATTATTGGGGATACTGTATTAGGGTTCCCTTGGGCACAGCATACTGGCAAACTTTACATAGGAATTAGTGGGGTTACTGTATTAGGGTTCCCTTGGGCACAGCATACTGGCAACCTTTATATAAGAATTAGTGGGGGATACTCTGTTAGGGTTCCCTTGGGCACAGCATACTGGCAACCTTTATATAGGAATTAGTGGGGGATACTCTGTTAGGGTTCCCTTGGGCACAGCATACTGGCAACCTTTGGATAGGAATTAGTGGGGATACTGTACTAGGGTTCCCTTGGGCACAGCATACTGACATCCTTTATATAGGAATTAGTGGGGGATACTCTATTAGGGCTCCATTGGGCACAGCATACTGGCAACCTTTATATAAGAATTAGTGGGGGATACTGTATTAGGATTCCCTTGGGCACAGCATACTGGCAACCTTTATATAAGAATTAGTGGGGGATACTGCATTAGGGTTCCCTTGGGCACAGCATACTGGCAACCTTTGCATAAGAATTAGTGGGGGATACTGTATTAGGGTTCCCTAGGGCATAGCACACTGGCAACCTTTATATAAGAATTAGTGGGGGGTACTGTATTATAGTTCCCTTGAGCACAGCATACAGGCAACCTTTATATAAGAATAAGTGGGGGATACTGTGTTAGAGTTCCCTTGGGCACAGCATACTGGCAACCTTTATATAAGAATAAGTGGGGGATACTGTGTTAGAGTTCCCTTGGGCACAGCATACTGGCAACCTTTATATCAGGATTTTCCTGAACTTTAGTGGCATCTTTCTATGGGTGCATGGGTAGCATTGCTGACGAAGATATAACACCTGTAAGGTCACGAGCGTCTACGTGATCAAATGAATACCTGACTGTGTAACATAGGGAATATAATGACATCGTTTCCCCACCGTAACAAATATTGCCATTTTTGAAGATTCTTTCAAAAATACAGACAATTTTTATGGCTACGTAACTCAACAATGCCATTAATATGACGTGATTTTGATCGTGCAACAATCTGTAAGGTGCAAGTGAACTACAAACATTTTTTGAGCAAAATCTAAATCACAAACACGGTAGTGCGCACCGAAGTTGATACTCGCCATTATTACCAATTTGGTTAGTTTTGACTGATAGTAATAACAATTACTGAACATCACATTCCTGGATAATATGAATAATGCAATTGAGCTATACAAAGCCAAACATAACGAAAATAAAATATAAACACCTTCGTAAAGATTTTGTGAATGGTTTGAAATATAACAAATATTAAAAATATTTCGGCAATGTCCGCATTTTGATACGTATTTCTGTCACGTGTCGTAAGCTGGGTGTGCAGGATGTTCAACGTCTACTTGACGTGGTGATTTCGTACACGCATCTTCTGCAAGGGTACATACAACACACTCATTCATTATTTTTGTCTAAAACACATTTACCGTGTCGGAGCACCTCCAACACCAATATCAATGGAATTATCGCACACACTTCTGTTATTCATTTTGTTTTTATAATAACGCGTGCTTGTTTACTGTCTTATTTACCTTCATCACTAATTAGTTATGCTGCGCCGTCTTGTATGCGCATTGGGAAATATGCACACGCCGTCAATTATAATACTCTTATGTTTCAACGTATCAAATAATAAGCATATGACGTAGAAAGTCCTATCTAATATGTTCTCCTTGTGGCCTACAGTAAATACTCACAGTGATACTAATACATATTCGCTATTGATTGCGTGACTGACTGACGTGGCTTGCTATATTCAGTGCATAACTTGGACAATTTCAATGATTTAGTAAATGCAAAATACAATGTAAACGGATGTCAGTTTGTATACAATACATTCACATGTAGTGAGTGTGTGTATACACTCACGCACACGCACACGCGCACACACACACACACACTCACACGCACAATCACACTCATGCACGCACGCACGGATGCACGGATGCACGCATGCACGCACACACTTATTTGGAAACACGCACGCCCATTTAAATATATAATGTTAATACATACATGGAAATTAGTAATGAACAAAGCAAGCAAGGAAACAACGAAGCACACGAGTAAATATTTTGGAAATTAGGTGTACTAGGTTCATGTATCTCATGTTAAGTATTGGGAAGATGAACGAGGACCCTAATACGCTGGCAACGAAATGTTGTTGGCGAATGCTGACAACTGATATCTACCTGTTTTGCCCTTTGTGACCCCTTGCGAAAATGGTGTAAGTTAAGCTTTAAAAGTCGTAGATATTAAATTAATGGAATGCGTGTTAAATGGATGCATATGTATTGTTTGTGCCTTTTAATGTTGTATGTTAGTCTTTTAGTTTTTAGAAGGGGTGTGTCGGAAGAAAGAAATGCGTTATACGTTGAAATGTATCATTAATATATGAACATGCAGTAATTATTTCAGAAAATAAACTCACAAATAAAACACAACATAAAATTAACCTGCGAAAGAAGTTTATCTATAATAAATTAAGCTTAAAATCCATATATACGGAAACTACACGCAGAATGAAGTTACTTTTGGGAGTTCTCAAACCGACTCCTGTATATATACAATTCGAATAGCTAAATGGATTAGATTTTTAGACCCGCATGGAAAAGCACATCCGCCTTTGAATATAATATGGAAATCGTTCTATTAATGGTTTTATTAATGGTTTATCACATACCACATCCGCAAACCGTGCCCGTATATATCGAAGTCTAGATGTAGTTGTATAGGAGATGGAAAGAAATGAAGCCGTACGAGCCAGTACCGCTATAACCCGTCAACTCCACACGCACCCCAACTCTCCTAATAACTACACAATTGCAGTGTAGTCACATGGTGTCCGCATACATGCATACATGTGTGTATTCATTAATGTACGCATACATACATACAACATACATACATACATACATACATACATACATACGTACATACATACATACATACATACATACATACACACATACTTATATACATAGACACATACACATACACATACATAGACACATACACACATACACACATACACACACACACACACACACACACACACACACACACACACACACACACACACACACACACACACACACACACACACACATACATACATACATACATACATACATACATACATACATACATACAAACATACATACATACATACATACATACATACATACACACATACTTACATACATAGACACATACACATACATATACACATACACACATACACACATACACACATACACACACATACATACATACATACATACATACATACACACACGTACGTACATACATACTGTAGTCAACAGTTTCAAATCATGCCGAGCGAAATCGAATCAACTATTGACGTCCGTTTATTTACGTAAAACTGAAATACAAAATGAAAACACAGGTATGAGTATGTGACCGGTTAATGTGCGTTGTAACACGTTACGCTGACAATTTGGTAACATAATCAGGAATAGAACCATTGAAATGAAATGCACTATGTAACAATGGATTTCAAATACATAAAAACCTATTAAAATATTAACGTTATTATGTCAGATAAGTAAATTGGTTGAATGGAACACAACTCGCATACACTTACACACTAATGCATAATTCCAACAGATTCTCAGAAATGAAGGACCAAACTTCACAACAACACTACTTTCCTAGACTAGGGCACAGAACAAAGGCCAGTTACAAAGAAGGGCTTCGACGTAATTATTATCAAATTCTACTGAATATAGCACGCTCAAACTATGATACAATTGTGCTAGAGTACGTCAAAATTGCAATTACCTTCGTTCCAGGGTTGGCATCTACTGATGTTCTTCTTAAACTTGTAGAATGTGCGCTGGTCACAGACAAAGAGCTCTAATCTATGCAGATATCATGTCATATTTCCTAATGGGGATCTAGTATAAATGTATCTGATAGGTGGCGCTACTAGTAGTTCGACTTCATGCAATATAACACATAGCTAATTAGAATACATGCATTTAGTACAGGCAGTGTGCCAAATGCCTTTACAAATACATACATACATACATAGGATACGAGACTGGATACGAGACATACTCGACGTACGTTTACACCGCCTATGATCAGTCGTCTATTTCTACCAATTTTATTTTATTTTTAATCGGCACGTTTTGTAATATATGTTTGTACACCGCTTCTAGATTTCGTCGGGAAAATGAATCGTACGTGTGATGAACCTGTGTGAGTGACTTTAATGGTTTTGCTTTTCAACTGAACATACAAGCCCATTATCATCCAACCAGTGACCAACAGGTGTCTCACCACCAGTTGAAAACTACAACAACAACCTACATTTGTGGCTACCTGTAGCAGACCAGTGTTGCGTGTGCCCGTTTCACCGTGATACCCACAAGGTACACTATTGTCATGGCGAGTGTTACAACCAACAAGCCAATGACCAGAGCGAGCGGGGCGACTAACAACACAACGAACAATGAACCAAGCTTCGCATCTATCGCTGCTGACATCAAGTCGTTTAGGGACATCATTGAAAATAGATTCTAAACTTTCGAGAAAACACTATCTAAACAAATTGCGGATATGATCGAAGATCAGATGAAAGCATTCCGTGACGACATTAACACACGAACAGCAGCTCTAGAAGAAAGGATACTAAATCTCGAACAAAGATATGCATGTGTAAATACGGACGAGAACCTGGAGGGCCGTCTCACAGCTTTGGAGAACAGGGTGCCCTCGTACGCAGACGTAGTGGGTGCACACGACGGTCGCGTTCTAAACAGTGTCGTTCTTAACTTACCCGAATCGGAGAACGAAAGCGTAGTGGAAAAAATCAATCAAGTACTGAGAGACGGGCTCAAGCTCACATATGTAAAATGTGAAAAAGCTGTACGCAAAACATCCAGCAGAAACGGCTACCCTGGCGTCGTAATAACGACGTTTAAAACCGCTAATGACAAAGCGAAAGTAATGAAAACAAAATAGACGACAAAGTGCGAAATATCGTGACATCATAATAGTCCACGACAAGCCAAAAGAGCAACGTGTAATCGAATCGAACTTCAGAATCCTCGTGAAAGCTCTTGACAACAATAACCTGGAACTACGCGGCTCCAGAATCACGAGATGTGACGCCGGATCTCGTAACGCCAACAACCGCGCTCACAATTCACCAGCAACCACCAGGAACAATGAGCAAGGAAGCAGTCGTGGTCGAAACCCAAGAAATCGAGGGACACATCGGGAGCGCGACAATAGATCAGATGTGCGCGGTCGTCGCTAGGTGTCCGTGGGATGTTGGAATGTTAACGGGTGGAAGCTAAACAAAAACACCGACAACTACCAAGTGAGGGCAGAATGTGTCAAACACCTCAACACGGATGTAATCGCCGCGGTGGAAACACATCTTACAGATGTAAACACGCTGGAAATGAATGGATATAAATGGTGGGGGCATAATCGCACAAACCTGAACTGTCGGGCCAAGTCAGAGTCAGGCGGAGTAGGCATTTTTGTAAAAGATGCTCTGCTGCATGATTTTAATGTGAACATTCTAGACACATCTGTGGAAGGAATAATGTGGATAATTTTCACAAGCAAGAGCTCGGATACTAGTTTTAGGATGTGTGTGTGTTACCTTCCTCCTGACGGGTCATCACGACACATTGACCCCGAAACCTATTACAACGAACTATTATCACATATATACCGATACCAGAAACTTGGAATATTCTTCATATGTGGCGATTTCAATGGCCATTGTGGCAGTGAGCCTGATTACATTGAAGGCGTGGATGACATTCCTGAGAGAAAAGTTATTGATTTTAAAGTGAATTCACATGGACAAATTGTACATTTTCGTAATCCATCGATATCTGAGACTACTTGCGATTTTCTACTAGGTGACCAAAGCATATGCATCGTAAATAAGTATAAATATTTAGGTTTGATTTTAACTGAATATCTTGATTATAAGGTGATGGTAAAAACAGTAGCTACTACGGCGAACCGAGCTCTGGGTTTGTTAATGGCTAAGACAAAGTGTAATGGAGGAATGCCTTTTAACTGTTTTACAAAACTATACGATGGTATGGTGCTCTCCATTATTAACTATGGTTCTGCTGTGTGGGGTACAAAGGACTATTCGGTCATAAATAGCATACATAATAGGGCCTGTCGTTTTTTCCTAGGTGTGGGTAAATATACCCCATCAGCAGCAGTACAGGGTGAAATGGGGTGGAAAACCCCGACTCACCAACAATGGCTATCTGTTACTAGGCTCTAGTGTCGTTTGATCAATGTGGATGTATCTAGAGTGACAAAACGTGTGTTTCTATGGATGATGGAAATGGCCGTAAGTGGGAAACGAAATTGGGGCTACGAAGTATACCATCGTTATAATGACTTAAATATGCATAATCTTACTAATATAAGAGACCATGTTAATGTGAAGGCTATAATAGAACACACAGATGTTTGCCTGTCTGTATTACAGGAACAGCAATGGCTTCATATTATAAACAGAGTCGAGGGCAGAAATGGTAGTAGAAATAAACTAAGAACTTATAAACAGTTCAAAACAAAATTTGTAACTGAGCATTATGTTAAGAAAATTATGCCTAGAAGTAATCGATCAGCACTTGCAAAATTTCGATGTGGCGTGGCACCAATCAGAATTGAAACTGGACGTTTTGAACGAAATTACCCCCCTACCTGAAGCTAGGACGTGTTATAATTGCACGAATGAAATAGAAAATGAGTTTCACGTTTTAATGAAATGCCCTTTATATTTTAACGAACGAAAAGAACTAATAGGCTACGCAACAATTAATGATCCAGCTTTTTCCAGTATGAATGATCAAAATAAATTTGTATATTTATTGAGTAATGACGATATAATAAGTAAAACTGCCAGCATCCTCCAGAAAATACTGCACACAAGATTACACAATACAACAAAATAATAGCACATGTTTATTAAATTAATACTGTTTTTAGTTGTACATTTCAAGTCTCTCATAACTCTTTTTTGAGTGGTCTTTGTATACAGTGCTAACTTTGAATGTAATATATTTATTTGTTTTGTATTTTAATGCATGTATACGTGGAGTGAGACTGTAATAAAATACTACTACTACTACATACACACATACATACACGCATACATACATACACACATACATACATACATACATACATACATACATGCATACATATATACATACATACATACGTACATACATACGTACATACATTCGTACATACATACATACATACATACATACATACATACATACGTACATACATACACAAATATGTACATAGATACATACATATTATACCTGCCTGCATCTGAATTTACACTATGCGTGTGTGCGTACGTGCGTGCTTGGCGCATGTGTGCCATCACGATCACGTTAAATAAAATGACTGGCTAAAAAACTGAACGTTAAAAACCGAAGAACAATGGTCGACCTTACCTTTGCCGTAATGTTGGCTACGTCTCCTGCCTGTAGTCTTTTCCTAGTTTCCATTGTCTATCTCTGAAGTTGTTGCTGCAAAATACATCATGGCATAGTATTTCCCATCTCGTCGTATGCACTCTCCCTACCTCCCGACTTAATTCACTGTTTCACTCCTGTACTTCCTCAAGCACTCTCTCTTTCCCTCCCTACATCCCTGCCTCCCTCCCTTTCTTTCTCCCTCTCTCCATCCCTGCCTCCCTGCCTCCCTGCCTCCCTGCCTCCCTGCCTCCCTGCCTCCCCCCTGCCCCCCTGCCTCCCTGCCTCCCTGCCTTTCTTTCTCCCTCTCTCCCTCCCGCCACCCCTCCCTCCCTATCCTACTCCATCTTTCTCATTCCCTGCCTTTCTTCCCTTCTGCCCTACCACCTTCACTGGCTCTCTTCGTAATTGCTATATATATATATATATGTATATATATATATATACACTTATATATATATATATATTATATGTATATATATGTGTGTGTGTTTGAATGTGTGCGTGCGTGCGTGTGTGTGTGCGTGTGTGTGCATGCGTGTAATAGTTTTTTTTATGAGTGTGTATGTGTATTCTACCTGTAAGTCAGATAGCTCATCTCTAGCGGCTGTAGCTTTTATGCGGTCAGAGGGATTCAGCTGGACCATGTTATAAATCACAGCTTTGATTCCCTGAAGCACCGACATGTCGTCGCCTCGGAGGGACACGACAACTGGCTGCTTCCTTCCATGTGTATCTGCAAGCAGTAGCTCAGCTCCTCGCTGATAGGCCCCGAAGTAGGTGTCTCTGCAAACGAAAAGTAGTTATCCCACGGTCTTGTTGTTGTTGAGGACCCATTTTTGCCAACAGGCTAGATTTGAGGATCATTTGTTGTATAGGCTTACTGCTGTAAAATCTAATAGCAAAGTAAGTGGTCATTGACAACCGGGTCAGCGTATATCGAACACTGATTTATATATATATATATATATATATATTTATATATGTATATATATATATACATATATATATATATATATACCCGTTTGTATTGTTTCGATAATACATTAATATATACTAGACATGTCGCAAATTATCGGCGGCATGATGGAATGAAGGATACTAGAGTACATTTTATTCATCCCATCAGCAGAAACATAAATTATACAGAAATACATTCGAATACTAAAATAAAAATTTTGCAATAACAATTTAAATAATATAAAGAAAATAAAAGACAAATCGGCGTGGGATGGGAGACTCCACACTAAAAAATTGCTCGCTATTGTGGGAGCTACCCAAAGTGAAAAATAACACATTCTTTATGCATACACTCCTTCCTTTTATATAACAAAACAATTTGTTTTTCAAAATATTTTTGGTCAGTCTGTTTGTTTGTTTGTTTAGTAATGCGTGCGTGTGTGTGTGTGTGTGTGTGTGTCTCTGTGTGTGTGTGTGAGTGTGTGTATGTGTATGTGTATGTGTGTGTGCGTGTGTTGCGTCGATGTGTGCAGGCTAATTTAGCAAAGAAAAAGAGTTCTTGAGTTTAGAATACAACATTATAATCATTGAATGAATATATTCTCTAGCATGACCAGTTTGAATAGCGGTCATGATGCCATTAAATACTATCGTTTTGTTCATGCATGACAATGTCTCTTTTCTTGCGAGATATGTCTACTCAAGCGTTTACTCCCGTTATCGCGGGCGTGATACGAACGTTTAATAATCAATGCATTAGGCTTACGCCCATTAAAAATAAAGAAAAAATTTAAGCGCTTATATAGCGCGATATCCTTAATTCTCTACAGAGCGTTTGACAAGTAACTCACTCGCCAACCTGATCACTAAAACACCACGTCGACCTTTCTGTGAAGAATTCAATCATTCATCCACGTTGCACTTGCTGGGCGAAGATTACTTGTACACAAACATCCACCACTGTCTATAGCCAGGTACTCATCCTTTCATACAGGTGAGTGAACTGGAGCATATGTGGAGTGAACGAACTTGGGGCCGTGGCTTTGTGGCAGCACGAGGAGTCGAACACTGAATCTCTCGATTGAGAGTCGGATACTCTAAAAATTACGCCACAGCGCTTTACGACATCCTGTAAAGGACATCATCTCCAGTGTTCGTTTAATAAGTCATAATCCGTCATATACTTTTAATTTTGTGGACTGAATCAAAATCTAGATATTTAATGGATACAATATGCATGCGCGGCGAACACAGTCACGGACGCCTACGTACACGCACGCACACACGCGCGCGCGCACACACACACACACACACAGAACGATGCACGCCGCAGGTAAAGGTAGGTAATACCGTAATAATTCATAGAGTAAATATATGGATACAACTGAAGACATTGGGGGTGTTCTGTGTCAGACTATTAGGTAAAACGCCTGTAACGGATCCGGAAAACCAACTGACTCCAACGCATTGCTTGCGAGTGCATTCTGGCGTTACATGTATGGGCGTGCTTACCCGTTTCAGGAATGTTCTGCGTCTCACCACTAGTAGGGCTAATTGATATCAACAACTTGTAATTGCATTTACATAACGCGCCTTCCTTCGACACACAAACAACATCTCATAATTTAGATCATCAAATGACGTTTACAAAGTATGAAAATGAACTCGAAATGAATTGTGCAGATATATTCAGCACGTCCTATTTTCTACGTGCACGAGCACGGAACAGTGTTCGTTCGTGCTATTGCCAGAACGTAGCAAGATAATGTGCATTTATTTATTGCATGTACTTTACTTTGCATGAACTCAACCAATCAAGGTATAACGCACTTCACGTCAGCTATTTCGTTCACCCTACGTTGCCTGTGTATTTTGGACGATACACTGAAACCGTTTATCTGTTCTATCTGGTGTCAATGGGTTAGAATATTATTATCTACCCATTGTAGTTAACGAAGACAAGTTAAACCTGTCCAAAGTTTGATGTTTTCAGTCAAAGTCAAACTCATTTCACACGTGTCTCCTTATTTCACTTTTGTTTGCCCTTGGGCGATGGTTTCCTACCAGACATGGTGCTCTCGCGATATATCCATATAACATATTAGCTTTTGACATCTTGTTGCTGACGCGACAGACTACATTCATGTTACCCGTTGTTTTGAGTGAACGTTTTTCCAACCAGTCGGAATGTTGCAAGCGGAATGCTAATTTGCTCTACAATTTCCAATAGTAGTTTGGGCGGAGTCCCATCCATTCCAGGTGATTTATTATCCTTCATAGCCCTAATTTTCTTAGCTATCAATTCCGGGATTACAATTAACTGTCCTAAATAGTCTGATTCTGCCCCCTTGAACTTAGCCTCTGGTACTGGCAGTGAACTAATATCTTCCCTGGTAAACACTGAACTAAAGTACTCATTCAGGTCTTCTGCCATTAAGAATCCCTCTGATATTATATTTCCAGCACTATCTTCTAGAAGACCGACCTTATCCTGAACTTTCTGTTTGTTCCGGACATATGCATAAGAACTCTTGCTGTCTTGTTTTATATTACAAGTGAATTTTTGTTCGTAGGTTCTCTTCGAATTTCTAGTTTCAGTTTTAGCTTGATTTAGTGCTTCTTTATAAATGTTGTAGTCTTCGTCATTTCCAGTACGTCTATATGACTTCCACATCATTTGTTTGTACTTAATTTTTTTAATGGCTTCTTTTGATAAGTATTTCTTTCTGGACCGTTTCCCATGTTTTTTTAAGGGAACAAATTTATCGACGATGCACGATGCACTCTATTTCACTATTTAAGATATTCCAGCATTCTATTGCTGTCTTCTTCTTCAGTGTGTTGTTCCAGTCTATCTTTGCTAAATATTTCCTCATTACCTTATATCTTCCTTTGTGAAAATTTCTCCTGAACAGCTATTAATTATTTCTTTCTGATTTTACTTTGATGGTAAAATGAATCTGGTTGTGACCACCACTTCCCAGTAGCTCGAATAATTTGACATTGTCAACTAATTCATTCTGTGAGGACAAAACTATGTCTAACACATTCTCACCCCTGGTTGGCACATGTTGAGAAAGGAAACTGTCTTGTACTAAAACTAAAAACTTGTGGTCCTCACTCCCCGTACTCTGTAGAGATTTCCATTGTTTATGACCATGGTAAAAATCTCCCATAATAATACAGTCCCGTTTGCTAACTTCCCTTATAGCGTTTTGTACTTTTTCATTCTCTTCTACACTTTACGTTTGGACTTTGATAAACTAACCCCACCGTTAACGTTGAGTTTCCTGTAACTATGTTACACCAAACAGCTTCTTCGCAATCTGCTTCTCTTTCCAATTTTATTTCATAAGCCTGGATAGATTATTTAACATATAAAATAACTCCACCTCCCAACTTCCTTTTCTATCTCTCATGAATATTACATAGCCTGTTAGTCCCAATTCGGCATCTGATATATCAGTGGTGTCCCATGATTCAGTTATACCTATTATGTGAGGATCAATATTTTCTACCATAATGTTTAGTTCACTTCTTTTGTTTACTATGCGCTTTACATTTAAACAAACGCATTTATATTCTGATTCAGAACAGTTTTCCAGGCTGTTCTTTTCTGACTTATTTCTGCTGTTTTTATCTATGCCTCCAGTTTCAGGTTTCTCTGTGAGTACCCCCTGCGAATATATTTTAAGTAGATACAGCCTGTCCCACTGTCAACAGATTGCAGCAAGTTCTCTGAGAAAACTACTGCCCCCCTTTCCACTTAGGTGGAGCTACGTGTGTTGCAACGGTGCAGGGTTGTTGAGGATAGTAGTCACCATCGTGATAATGTGGACTCGCTTCCTCTCTTTCCCTAGTGTCATTATGATGATGAGAGAGTGGCTCTAGTGTCCACGCACATAATTCTACAGCTGAGGCCTAAATTGAATCTAGTCGTTCTGCAGTCTGTAATAACGTTTTGTGTATTGACTTCATGGTAGAGCCCCTCTTATTCTGCCTATCCTCAATTTGTGACAATCTGGCCCCAAGCTTGGTCATGCTGTTGTAATGTTGCTCTAGTGAATACCTACGTCTAGGGCTAACCAAATCATATTCGTACGTTTGTTTGTCATCCTTCATGTTAGTTTGATTGTCGATTTTCGAATTGACATTCACTTCCTTCCCAATTACTTAAAAATAGCTAAACAAACCTAAACTCTAGATCAAGTGCCAGCTAAAAGTGAAGCATTATAGTGTCGCGGGAGTTAATCAATAATATTAACCATGTCAACGATAGATGTGTACATCATCAGAAGGGTACATATCATTAAAAAAGCATGTAACCAAAACTTGCCCAGCGTTCAGAAGTTGAAGAGACTGGAATCAGAAGTTAAAGAAGCTGCAAGTATATGTCATGGTACTGTTTTGTAACAATCTGACATACCTGTTCCTTCTTTTCTCTCTCTTTACAACAGGTATTTCAATAATTGAATAATGAATGTCAATACTTGCTACTGATTACAAGGAATGCCATAAATAAGTTTTGTGCTGACTGTGTAACTGTTGGAATGAAATAAACAGTGTAGCAATATGTTATGGATGACCCATAACAGTGTAGTGCAATGTCAGCAATGGTTACAAAAGGTGTACAACAATGTTCACGATGGACATGCACAGTGTAAACAATGTCAAGGATGAATTTAAACGGTGTGTAGCAGTGTCCAGCAGGATGGACATACACACTGTGTAACAATGTCCAGGATGGACATAAACAGTATGTAGTAATCTCACTGATGTATTTAAACCGTGTATAACAATGTTTATGAACGACTGACAAACACGGCGAAGCAATTTCGGGAATTAACTTAAACGGTGTGTAATACCATGGTCCACGATGGACATGCGCACCGTATAGCAATGCCGAGGATGATCATAATAGGCGTTTAACAATATCCAGTAAACAATGTAGGCTATAACAGTGTTGATGACGGACCGCGACTGTGTAGCAATGTCAGGGACGGCCTTAAGAGGCGTTTAAAATGTCCACGATGGACATACGCAATGTAGGCTATAGCAATGTCGAGGATGGACCGCGACAATGCATAGCAATGTCAGAGGGGGCCTTATGTCACCGATGGATATAAGCAGTTTATGCCACTGTTAAGAATATTTGCCGATGTTGTGGCCTGTGCATAGAGACAGCGCAGTATAACGTAGAACGATCAGTGACAAAGTCGAGGAATCCCGTCACTTATAGTAGTCGCGCATTGTGTACGTCCAGTCAACTGAAACCGCGTAATTGTATCTGGCCCTACAATCAGTACGTAGTCTCATGACATGTTTGAATGAACGGGCTGTGCAAATCGCGGCAACAGGGGCAAGGAACCTTCAGTTCTAGCCGTCAGCGGAATTCGCTCTTGGCACACAATATGTACTAACGCGATGTTAGGTCCAATATTATGTCAAAAATATATTATCAAATTATGTCCAATTTACCAATAATGCAATCGCGTAATGTTCGCGTACGGCACACAAGAAAGATAAGACAATTAACGAAATAACCAACTAACAAATTCAAATAGTCATAATGCAAGCTTTTAGACAAAAGCGACCCACACACCCTTTCAAAAATCACAAATGGCGCTCGCTTGGATACAATTCAAGTAAAACTCGTTCGTCAAACATTGTATTCGTAGGACGTAATCATGTGTCATGGACAATTCCTTATTCGGGTAGGGGTATAGAGTTTTCCACTGAATAGTCAGAAGGAACGGTTTAACTAGAAACGAGTGTAACTTTTGGATAGCAACGGGGGTGTGATCATAGACTCAGTTGAGACAGCAAATGTACTGAACGACTACTTCGGCTAAGTGTTCATTGACGAGGTAACCGAAAATCTTCCTGACGCTGTGAACATTTTCAACAAGACAATTGGGGAGTCACTCCAGCATATTGAGATAACTACAGCAGTAGTATTGGAAAAGCTGTTGCAACTTAAACCACACAAAGCCCCTGGAATACACAAGTTAAACTCCACAATGCTCCAAGATGTGGCTGCGGCCATTGCACCACCGCTAAACGAAATCTTCACAGGCAGCATGGAAACGGGAGAAGTTCCACTAGACTAGAAAAGTGCAAATGTTACCCCATATATAAGAAAGGTATCACATCACAACCCAGTAACTACAGAGCTGTAAGTCTAACATCACATATCTCTAAGAAAATGTAAGCCATCATCAAGGATGAATTAAATCGTTGGTCATCTTCAAAATCATGATTTTATTAAATCGTCGCAACATGGTTTTTGGAAGGGACGTTCATGCCTGACGAACCCTTTAGTGCACCTGAATAAGGTTACATCCTATATTCAATAAAAGGCTTCCAGTGGACTCTATTTATTTAGATTTCAGTAAAGCTTTTGATCGAATCCCACACTGCAGGCTGGGAACGAATCTAAATGCACATTGGATAGGAGGAGCAGTTAATAGATGGATATCGCAGAATACAGCATGTCGTTATCAATGTTTTCAGTTCGGGATGGTCACCTGTTAAGTGTGGTGTCCCTCAAGGGTCTGTTTTGGGTCAAATTGTATTTGTAATATATATTAATGATATAGCCGATTTGCTGATGACACAAAACTGTTCAGTCAGGTAGGATCCTGTAAAGATGCTGAGAATCAGAAGGACCTCAATAGCTTTCACGGGTGGAGTGCCGAATGGACAACGTTGTTTAATTCAAAAAAAGCAAGTGTGTACATTACGGTCATAACAACAGGCAGTACGACTACTTCATGGGTGATAACCCCATAGAAACATAACATGTAGAAAACAAATTGGGAGTCATAATAACAGACACACTTAATGTAACGGAGCAATGTGTTAAGGCATCAAATAAGGCTAATGCGATGCTAGGCATGATTAACAGAGCTATAAACTATAAGACCAAAGAGGTAGTTTTAAAACTATACAAGTCCTTAGCAAGACTTCACATAGACTACTGCATTTAGGCATGGCGCCCATTCAAACAAAATATATAGACTTATTAGAAAAGATGCAATGTAGGGCGACCAGGATGATTTCAGATTTAAGTCACTTAGATTACCAAAGGCAGTTAAGAGTGCTAAATATCACGACTCTGGAGACTTGACGACTGCGTGCTGACTTATTAGTTTATAAAATATTCTACGGTGTAGAGAGTATTCTTCATGCAGGTTTCTCTGTTATGGAAAATAAACAGACCCACAACAAAAGGGCACCCTTTAAAAATTAACCAAAGTGCACTCAAGATTATATATACGCATGTACTCCTTTACTCAAAGGATAGTTAAAGACTGGAATAGATTTCCGGAAGTAGCGATGATGTCCAAAAATATCAACCAGTTCAAGGGACACATTGACAAATATTTACGCAATAGGGCGGAGGATTACACGAGTCAACGTTTGACTCCCTTCCTCGGCAACGCCTTAACTACTACGTAGAAGAGGTGGATTCAAGGTAAATTCAAGGTAAATTGAAGGTAAGTGCCAGTGGCGACTTGATACGCAGATTATATCTGCGACTGACAAGTTAATGTTTTCGGCTTATAGACAGATGTCAACTCGTTGACATTGACTAGCAGCGTTATTCTAATTCTACAATCGGCACGTTAAATGTGAAGGGCATATTGCAACAGCAAAAGCTACTGGAGCGTGTAATACAAAGAGACAATGTGTTCTGTCCGCGAAGTTACTAGTGGATGAACGAGATTGGGGTTCGCCCTGTGTCGCTCTGCGATGAGACACGAAAGGGACTGGTTACAATTGAGATCGTTCAAACAACTTTTAGCGTTATCGGGCACTGGCACGAATTCACCCTACTCTGTTCGAACTACACATCTACCTACCTAATTAATCATTGTAAATGAGGCTTGGCCAGCATTTAATATTTTATAGACATTTCAAGAGGAAGGGGAATATTTCTAGGAGGTGTAAACTTGTTCGTCAACAATTGTCGAGTACTAGTACAGCGGGAACACGCATTTTTTCACACAAAGGCAACATTACATTGGAAATTGCGTTTCGGGACCCAGTTGACAAAACAGTATTTGTCCAACTCTTCAAGGGCTACCTGTTAAATATACAAGGCGCGTGGATGCACGGATTCTGATACTCTGACACCAAAGTGGTAAACGGTTCCCAGTGTCTGGGAAGACGTCAACATAGGTATATGTAAGTGTGATACTTACAGTATGTTGTCATCTTCCTTGCCCCGCACACGAACTACATGGAGTGACTGCTACTGCGACGGCCTAATACGACGACGATTGGACGTTGCATCATAGGTCTTTATTCATAGTAACAGCAATGGGTAGTTAGTTCTGCGGCCCTTATGCACCCCAAAGGCGCGTTCCCAAGGCGTTCCCATAAGCATCTAATCCGCAGCTATTATATCACCGCGTGTAGGTCATAGCCCACCACATTCTTCACTCCTTATGATGCTTTGATGCCTACCACATGTGTTTGTTAATGAAGTTAATAGGGCCCACCTTGCTCCAGAACTATTCATCAGGGTCTGACTAATAGGCAAAGTATTTCATCCGGTTTTACGCGATGCATATAGAAATAAATATTTCTTTCACAAAACAAATCATTATTTTAATTACGTACAATCATAATGTGTAACAATTACAATAACAATGTGTAACAATTACAATCATAATATGTAACAATTACAATCATAATGCGTAACCATTACAATCATAATGCGTAACCATTTCAATCATAATGTGTAACCATTACAGTATCTATCATGCCACAATCGCTAACAACAATTGAGCACGTAGAATAATATAAATACCAATGTTGCGTTCCTGTGATTGTACCGACGTTCTGTTCTGCTTCTAGAGCACCGTAGCGAGTTATGGGTACGAACGCAGTCATCCTAAGGATGACACCTTTCAACATATTCAGCTCTGGTTTGTCCGACTCTTCGATGGTGCAACGTATCGGCTGCGATTTACCCGCTGCGGCGGCATTGTTTGTTCCACACGATTGGACCAACACAACAAAAACAGATTACTACTCAGGGTACACTTACACAAATTAATAACTAATAAACCTTTGGCTACTCGTTTGGAATATGCGGACTTCGAAATGACTTGCAGATGTTTGTATGTAATTTTGATGAAAGCAATTTCGTTAAATTCAAACTGTCTCATTCAAGATTGCTACCTAAATGTTTACCAGACTATAGTTGATGATGTAATTCAATTTGAAATGAATGAACTACTGAAATAACCTTACAGCCTGGACCTGCGACACGTTTAATTTTTCCAGTCTACTATTGTTTTCGAATTGGTCGGTGTGGGATGCATATACTTGGTGTTATTGGATGTTAGGTGTTGTAAACAATTTGAGGATTCGTGATCTGGGTAAGTGTTATTTCCGTAGCACAGCAAATTAAATTCCTCTTACCAAAAGCTATGTCATCAATATTAAGATTGAAACTGGTCGACTTAACGGTACAGTGCTGAGGAGGTTCTATGTTCACTTGATTCGACGTGTTTATGATTTTGATGTTGCTACCGCCCGAAAAGCAAACATTCACTCACGCACACACACGCACGTTCACACACACACACACACACACACACACACACACACACACACACACACACACACACACACACACACACACACACACACACACACACACACACACACACACACACAAACACACACACACACACACACACCCACACACACCTACACACACACACCCACACATAGATACACACACACACACAATATCACCAGCATCCATCGTCACACCTCACACAAACTTCATAATCAATATTAATATCATCATTATTTCATTATTTATCATCATTAGCTAATAGCCATTACTGTCAGACACATACACACACAAACTCATAAGAATATTACTATCATCAATATCAATACAATGGTCATTGAATATCATCACAGCCATTGTCATTTATTGTCATCACGTCGACAATAAATAACAAACTTCATAACCGATGACACACACACAAACTCATATAAACGATACTCACACTGACGATATACAATATTTCAATACGCACACACACACACACACACACACATACATAATATTATCAATAATAACATTATCATTACACACACACACATTATATATATATATATACACACACACACATTATATATATATATATATATATATATATATATATACATACTCTGTGTTTGTGTCTCTGTGTGTGCGTCTGTGTGTAAGTGACTATGTGTGTGAGAGAGAGAGTGTGTGTGTGCGTGTGTGTGTGTGCATGTTTGTTTGTGTGTTTATGTGTTTATGTGTGTATGTTTGTACGTGTGTATGTGTGTATGAGTGTAGGTGTGTGTGTGTATGTAAGTATGATTGTGTGTAAATGCGTGCGTGTGTGTGTATGTGTGTGTGAGTGTGTGCATATGTGCGTATGTGTGTATGTGTGTATGTGTGTGTATGTGAGTGTGTGTATGCGTATGAGCTTATTCAAGCTAACGACACTATCACAATAATGTTGATTGAAATTGTCACGAAAATGATGCAGTAGATATTGGTGCAACAATTTAGGAAACTACATAGAAGGATTGTTGAAGAGATACGTTCGTGTGTGTGTGTATGTGTGTGTGTGTGTATATGTGGGTGTTTGCGTGTGTGCGTGTGTGCGTGTGTGCGTGTTTGCGTGTGTGCATGTGCGCGTGTGCGCGTGTGCTCGTGAGCGTGTGTGCACGTGTGTGCGTCTGTGCGTGTGTGCGTGTATGCGTGTGTGCGTGTGTACGTGTGTGTGTGCGTGTGTGCGTGTGTGCGTGTGTGCGTGTGTGCATGTGTGCGTGTGTGCGTATGTGCGTGTGTGCGTGTGTACGTGTGTGTATGTTTTTGTATGTTTGTGTGTATGTGTTTGTAAGTGTATGTCTTTGTGTGTTTGTGTTTGTGTGTGTGCGTCTGTGGGTGAGTGTAACTGTGTGTATGAGTGTGTTTGTGTTTGTGTGTGTGTGTTTGTGTGAGTGTATGTGTATGTATCTATGTGTGTGTATGTGTGTGTGTGTGTGTGTGTGTGTGTGTGTGTATGTGTGTGTGTATGTGTGTATGTGTGTGCTCAAAGCTAACGACACTATCACAATGATGTTAATCGATATTGTCACGAAAATATTGCAGTAGTACAAATCAAATGAAATCAATTTTATTTAACCACCGCATATCTCTACATAGCAGATTCATGGTGTTTACAAACAAAAGATATCACTGGCTGGAAACGTTGGGTTCGGTTCATTGTGGATATCGGTGGAGATATTTAGAAAAATACGTTGAATAATTGAAGATATAAGTATTGTTATTACGAAGTTATTATTCGTAATCTATCCATTCATATATTAAGAAACAGCTGTAGGTAAACGGTAGTCAGCGAAAGTGTATTTGCGGAGGTTAATCGTAGGCCATAGCCGAAGCTTCGGTGTGCGATAGTCGGGAGAAATCGAAATATTGATGTGGCTACTTTCCCGCCTATTCGCTAGACTACATGTTCGCATATTGTAAACATAGTTGACTAAACTATTTTGAATAGCTAATTAGATTATTACTATTTTTTTTAAATATATTCTGATATGGTGCATATGGTGATCGATGACTTCAAAGTCTGGATGGATTATTGTGGGAAGTCATGGGCAGATACTAAGGAAGAGGGATTAACCTTTTCAGAGCATGGGTTGTTGGAAGGTGGAATATCTGCGGAAGGCAGTTAGTTAGTTTGGCAGATATTGTGCACTGAATGGAGATGAGAATTAGCACGGAGACAGTTGGAATGGAAAGAGACGACAGGGAGAGAGTCGGGGATACTGTGGGACTGAAGGAGGAGAGTATGGGAAAAAGTCTGAGGAAAAGAGATTGAAAGGAGGGAAAGTAATTGGAAGGGAAGAAGTTGGAGAATCGGCGGCAGGAAACGTGACAGGCATGAAGTTGACAGGGGAGAAAGTGACCGTAGAGAAGGAGGTGGGGGGATGGTGGAGAGGAGAGAAGAAAATGCGATGGGCAGAAAGTTGACGGGACGAAAGGAAGTGAGAATAAATGTGACAATGGAGAAGTCAATAAAAGGGGCGAAGACGGGAGGAAAGGTAACAAGAGAAAAAACAACAGGATATAATGGAACGGAAGAGAATGGGACAGGAGAGAAAAAGACAGGGGAAAAGACACCAACCAAACAGATGCAAACTGGAGAAGGAGCAAATCTGAGGGAGTGATTGAGGGATCAATGAGAAAAGAGAAGGTGTTCAAGGGCGTCTCTAATCTGAGAAAGACAGCTAAGACACTAAGCGGGGGAAGGATGTTGTTTGTTTACTGGGGGCTAATATAGAACATGTGACTGAAAGGGTAAAGAAGGTATTGAGGCATAGCAATGGAGCGACTATACTAGTATACGTTGGCACAAATAATGCAGACAGGGAGGGAACAACTGGGATAATACAGAAGTACAGACAGTTAGTGAGGAAGGTAAAGAAGACAAGTGTTGAACAGATCATTATCTCAGGAATGTTGCCAGTAATGGGAGGAAGGAGGGCAACGTATAGAAACTGCAAGAGGATGGCGATCAACGCACCAGTTGACCAGATGTGTGAAGAAGAGGGGGTGTGATTCATATATTTATGGGGATACGTTTTTGGGAGGGAAGACATGTACACGAGAGATGGCCTCCATCTAAGTGGAAAGAGGGCAGCAGATTTCTAAGAGAACCTGCGGCGATGTGTTGACAGTGGGGCAGCTTGCATTTATTTAAACTAGATGCGCAGGTGGGATTCAGAGACATGCGTGAAACCGGAGGCATATAATAAAGACAGCACAAATAAATCAGAAAAGAACATTCTGAAACACTTTTCTGAAGCTAGATATAAATGTGTTTGTTTAAATGCAAGGAGTATAGTAAACAAAAGAAATGAATTAAACATTATGATAGAAGATATTGACCCTCACATAACATGTATAACCGAATCATGGGCCACCGCCAATATATCAGATGCCGAATTGGGACTGACAGGCTTGTAATGTTTAGGAAAGGTATAATAGGAAGAAGGGGAGGTAGAGTTATTTTATATATTAAAAAATCTATCCAGATTTATGAAATAAAATTACAAAGAGAAGCAGATTGCGAAGAAGCTGTTTGGTGTAACATATAACAGGATAGTCAACGTTAACGGTTGGGTTAGTTTATCGAGGTCCAAACATAAACATCGAAGAGAAAGGAAAAAGTACAAAATGCCACAAGGGAAGTGGCATACTGTATTATTATTATGGGGAATCTTAACCATGGTCATATACAACATAAATATGTACAGAGTACGGGGAGTGAGGACCACACGTTTTTAGTTATAATACAAGATAGTCTCCTATCACAACATGTGCTAGAACCAACCAGGGGTGAGAATTTGTTAGACATAGTTTTGTCTTCACACAATAAACTAGTTGACAATGTCGAGGTATGTGAGCCACTGGGGAGTACTAATCACAGCCAGATCAATTTTTTCATCAAAGTAAAACCAAAAATGAATAGTAAACAGCAATACAGGGGAAATTTCCACAAAGGAAGATATAAGGACATGAGGAAATATTTAGTAAAGATAGACTGGACTAACACACTGAAAAAACAACAAAATGATGGAATGTCTTAAGAAGGGAAATTGAGTGCATCGCGGATAAATCTGTTCCCTTAAAAAAACAAGGGAAGCAGTCCAAAAAAACACTTATCGAAAGAAACCAATAGAAAAATGTTGTACAGACAAATAATGTGGAAGTCATATAGATATATTGGAAATTATGAAGACAACACCATTTATGTAGAAGCATTTAACCAAACTACAAGTGAAACTAGAAATTCAAAGAGAAGCTATGAACAAAACGTGGCTTGTACTATAAAACATGACTGCACTAATTTGTATGCATATGTTCGGAGCAAACAGAAACTTCAGGTTAAGGTGGATCCTCTAGAAAATACTGCTGGAAATATAATATCAGATGGATTCTTAACAGCAGAAGACCTGAATGAGTATTATAGTTCGGGGTTTATCACGGAGGATACTAGTTCACTGCCAGTACCAGAGGCTAAGATCAAGAAGGCGTAATGAGACTATTTAGTTCAGTTAATTGTAACTGCTGAAATGGTAGCTAAAAATATGGGCTATGAAGGATAATATATCACCTAAAGTGGATGGGATTTCGCCCAAACAACTATTTGACACTTTAGAACAAATTAGCATACTGCTTGCAATAGTTTTCAACTTGTCATTAGAAGAGAGATTGGTTCCTTTAGAATGGAAAGAAGCAACCATTATACCGTTATTTTAGAAAAGTTATAAAAATATGTCAGAGAACTACAGACCAATGAGTTTAACATCGGTGATTTACAAATTATGAGAAAGACTAATTAAAGATCACATGGTGGATTTTCTTGTTAAACCAAACTTGATAAACACATCTCAGCATGGGTTTCTAAAAGCGAGGTCATGCTTAACAATTGTGTTATGTTTTTTGGAAGATATCACTAAGTGGGTAGACGAGGTATCAGTACATATCATCTACATTGATTTTCAGAAAGCTTTCGATAAAGTGCCGCATTAAAGGCCCATGGGATAGGAAATGGTATAATTAACTGGATAGAAAAATGGCTGATTGGTAGAAGGCAACGGGTAGCAGATGATGGGGAGGCTTCAAACAGGAAATTAGTTTTGAGTGGGGTACCACAGGCATCAGCATTGAAACTTATATTACTCTCAATATATATATATATATATCAACGATTTGGACTTGATGGTCTGAAAAATGGCAAATGTTGTTCAATTTTGGGAAATGTAAATGCATCCACACAGGACATGGGAACGAAGATGTACAATATACAATGGGTGGTACTATACTAAGTACTACTGTAAAAGAAACGGACTTAGAGTTAACCATTAGTGCTGATATGAAGGTTTCAGTGCAGTGCGGAATTGCAGGTTCAAAGCGAAATAAAATCCTTCGATTAATTCGGCGAAATATTGCGAATAAGGAGAAAGAACTAATAATACCACTGTATAAAACAATAGCTTCTAATCAAAAAACGTTCATTTTATTTATCTAAAACGTATTTTATCTGGTTAAGGCTTTCGTCGAACGTATCACTTTGACTTTATCAGTACCGATGACTCTGAATGACGTCGTCGTACACGTGGGACAGTTTGTAATTGCCCTCGTCTCTGTTGATGGGTGTTCTGGTCTTCCTGATCCTTATAGCTTCTTTGATGTGCCGGATTCTTCGGTTGGGTTCGTTGTCTACAATGTTCGCTCCCTCCCGGTATATGATGTGGTTTTAAATTGTCGCATAATCCGTAAAGGAGGATTTACTGATGGTAGACATCAATGGTTTTTCCCACTCCTTATGTATTTTTCGTTTTTCATGTTGTCTAGTCCTTTCTGTGTTCGTCCAGTCGTGTCAAGTAGCCTTCCAGTCTCCCCAGTGTACCCAGCACCACAGTTCTTGCAAGGTATTTAGTACACCACTTCGCCCTTGTCTTCTAGCTTTACTTTGTTCTTGGGATTTACCAACAGGCGCCTTTGGGTGGTGGGAGGACGCATGACTGTTGCTACTCGATACTTCTTCAGTACTCGATGTTCTCTCTCTGAGACCCCCTCCACGTACGGGATGACTACTTTGCTCTTGTAGTTTCTATCCCTTGTCTTTATGTTGGTCTATTTTTGCTGCTAGGCGTCGACTTTTTCAAGACCCATGATGGATTGCCACATACACTTAGAGGTCCTATCATGTGTTTCACCTCTTCCTTCTTATCTCCCTCCTCTGAAGTTAACGTCTCACACATGGTCATAAGGATTCTCATAACTCCTAACTTCTGATGTGATGGGACGCAAAGTTCAGGTATTGGTCAGTGTGCGTCTTCTTCCTGTACACCGAGGACTTCACACTGCCATCTTTCTTTCTGGTGAACGTTGCATCAAAGAAGGGCATGCTGTTGTTCTCTTCGTCTTCTCTCGTGAAATTGATGCTATCCGTGGGGTCTATAGTGTCCATATGTTATAATTTCTGTGCCTTTCCTGTAGCTACCAGGCAAATTACATCGTCCACATATCGATTCCAGTTTCTCTGTTGGCAATCATCTATGCTGTGGCTATTATTGTCTACTCCTATATAGTCTTGCAGGTACAAGTTCTCAACAATGGGGGAGGGGGGCGTACCGGACTGCCCATGGCTACCCCAAACTGCTGTTGGTAAATTTATCTTCCCAATCTAAAGTACGTAGTCCCCAAGTCAAATTTCAACAATTCCATGATGTCGTCTACGTTTAGGTTTGTTCTCTTCTTTAGTGTCTTGTCATTCTTTAGTTTTTGTCTAATGATGTCGCACGCTTCTTTGATCGGAATCTTCTTGGACAGCGACACAATATCATATGACACAAATGATACTCCTTCTTTCACCAATTCTTGTGAATTGTCCGTGTGGTGTTCTGTTTTCCAACAAGTGTTTGTAGTGTGTCAACAAACTCCATGGATACTCTGTAGGCTATTGTTTGTGTGTAGTCGACAATTGGTCTGAGTGGCAAACTCTCCTTGTGGACATTTAGTGTTCCGTGCATCCGTGGTACTAGCGTGGGATACAAATACTAGTACTGATCTTTGGTGATCTTCTCCTCCTTCTCCAGGGAATTTACCATTCTGATGAGTTCTGTGTTGTACTTCCTGGCCGGATCTGTCTTTAACTTTTCGTACGTCGCTTGACCACTTAGCATTTCTCTAATTTTTTCCTGGTACTCTTTCGTTTACATGTTGACTGTGGCCGTTACCTTGTCCGCATGGAGTATGGTTGGATTTCTCCTTCTGTAGCTCTTTTAGAACTGTTCTTTCCTGTCTGGTTATTACTGACTTCAGAACTCCCGCGATGTATGCACGATGTTCGTTTGTTTTGTGGTATTCTGCCACATGAACAGAGACGAGGGCAATTACGAACAGCCTCTAGGCAACTGTTTATTTTGATAGAAAAACATGAGTAACTGTCCGAGTCCAACTCGGATTTGAAGTTGGGCATCCTTGGGCTGTATGTAGGTTTGAAATCAGTCATGTCGGATGAATACAGCTGGATGGTGATGATAGCTGACATTGTGGATGGCTTCTTGCGGTTCGAAACTTAGTCTTGAACTCTTCACTCGTTTCACTGTGCTGAAACCTATTTCACATTCAACGGAACTCGCTAGAAGTGTCAGCACTACGGAACTAAGCTCAATCAATCTATCAACATTGATCAGCTCGACATTTTATTGTTTTTCCAACTTGTTTTTATACGACGCTTACGTTAAATTTCCAGTTCGGATGTACACAAATGTCACCATTATTGGAACACCCCACGTGTAGTATCCGGGCCCACCTCGACTTCGTCGTTACAATACCATCTTTTGCTTAAATTTTATAACTCGTGTGTTATTGCCATCATTCAACATCATCCCATGCATATTTAAGTTACACAAAAATATCGCATCTTTGCACACTTTTGAGGCCCATAGAGCGACCCAGTTTGCATATGTTGTTGCATACACTGATATATCGCTCACTGCGTTAACGCGAGGCATCAGCGGCGCAGACTGACACAAACCGGGGCGTTCTTTGGGCCTCAAAAGTGTGCTAAGACGCACTATATTCGTAATATAAATTTGCCTGGGATGATGCTGAATGATAGAACTAAATCACTGAGGTATCAAATTTAGGCAAACATGTAGTTATAATGATGAAATCGAGGTTGGCTCGGATACTAAACAAATGCTCCATTATTTTCTTTTTTTTAAGTCATCGGCCCGACGAAATACCTGATGGTCTCGTGCCTCCGGGTCGGCATTAATGTCGAACACTGGTTGTACCTGCACATGAAAATGCGCGTCGGCCATACAGTTCCATGTAACTGTATGAACAATCAGGAGTGACTGGTCGGCCTAGAGAAAAGTGCGACAGGGAACATATGCAGATATATGGTCAGCAAGGTACTGTGGAGGGTTCGCATGCACAGCGCCGTGATTCAAGGTCAACAGTTTTAAATGAATTCGTTGCGCCATAGCTATCGAATGCAGCTCTCGTAGTGCCGCCGTCACGGTGTGTTGGTCACGCCGACGTAAGCAGAGGACGACATCCGCAGCTGATCGCTAGACCATTTCTAGTCGATGCAACAAGGTTCCAGTAATGCCGTTCAGGGCCAGTTTTCTGAAAGCGAGTCGCGACGTGACTAGCGCGTGTACAAGCGACTTGCACGCAATAAGTGGGAGATATTATCGTATTCGCGCTATGCCACGTAGTTTGGGCGTAGGCAGTCTGACAGGTACGGCTAACGTGTGCTGTAATATTGGTATTGTGTTAACATTTTCGCGTTGCAAGTTAATACAATAATATATACAGTAACGTTTTTAGTACGTTCGCCATAAACAATGCGATTTTTTACATATACTCTTTTGTGGATTTTTGAGTCCGAAAAATAACAATGATAATAATATTGTACATCATATTATTTATTTTTTATCATATCGTTAGGAGAACGTTTCTGAAATTTTAATATAATATGTCTATTGCTTTACTATATGCTTTACCAATCGGAAATTAATGACTAAGTTCGATAAAACTGTTTATGTCTATACTATCATAATCAGTTAATATATATATATATATATATATATTGTACGTACATGTGCACCTAATAACCTCACAAATGGTATCGGCATGTAGTGTAAGCCGCGTTTTTATTTTGGACTAAATGTTCAACACAAAGTACAGTTGATTTTGCCTGCTGGTGGACATGTTAACGGCTATTTCTGATTACAAGAAAACTGGACACGAGAAATTTAAATATAATTAAGCTTCTTCACACCAAGCATGATGTTAATGTATGAAACAAGCTTAATTAATATAAAGTAGCTGCAACTCCGTTAAGACATAGGTAAGGAAGATGACTTTCATTATTTATAAAATAAAACGCCACGCAATACTGCGGCCAGATGAATTCACCGCAGTCACAGCCAGAACAGTATTCCGGTTAGTCTGCTCGTAATTATGCCTGAATAATGACGAGTAATCCAATGGATATCGCATATCACCACCTGGATACCTTACATAGGGAAACTATCAAGAGGAAGACCCGCGAGATGGTGGATAGACGAACTAGACGAGTACGGGAGGGGAACCATCTGGCAGACGATAGCGCAAGACAGGCAAATCGATCTGGAAACGACATGCTGAGGTTTGCGTCCAACCACGGGTCACTATGGCTGCGCAGTGATGATGATGATGCTGTTGTTGTTGTTGATGATGAAGAAGATGATGACGATGATGATGAATTGTATTCAGGTCATATCAAACGTTTTTTCGTCAGCATTCACACATTTAAATTGTTCTTGTTTTATATTGTTCGGAAGCAAAGCAGGTACATTAACTGTAGTATAACTCTTTAGAGCATAGAGCGGACTTGGTACAAATCGGCGTGGAGATGAACAGCGCCGCAAGAACTGGAAGGCCGCAGCCAACGCTCTGCACCATCAAAGAATCGGACACACCAGAGCGGAGGAAACTGAAAGCCGCCATTGTCAAGATGGCCGCTTACGATCCTAAGACACGGTACAAAGCCATAGAGGTGGCACAAATCGTAGGAAAAATCACAGGTACGAATACGTTTAAAGGTATGTTGTGAATGTTGTACTTGTCTGCGTGATGATTAATCCGCGGTCTTGTGTAGCTCAATGAAACAAGATTACATGGAAAATCATATGTTATTGTCATTGCCACCTGGAAGGTATTGTTTAATTGTTTACGTGGGTACATATTTGTAATACATTTCAAGATATAACTAAATTGTTATAACACAGTTGTGCTTGCTCTAATGAAGAAAATTATGTTCTGCAATAGCTATATAAATACGCTTCGATGGCGGATTGTTGTAGTATCTCACCAGGCTCTAATTCTCCCTCGCACTAGTGTATGATAAAATGGTAAATTTTTAGACTCGTGTCGAGTCAGTAAAGAATTGCCAAGTAATCTTTTAGTAAAATGAGGATTATGTGAGTCTACCTTTCATAAAAAATATGCCAATAAAACACAATATCAATTTATGTTAATTCACATTCACAGAAAAATATGTTCACGATGTACGGCCTGCTGTGAATTTTCCTATTTGAAAATATAAAAACTCACCAATTGAACAAGATTATCAGATTTGTAAATGTTAATTCGTTTTCTTTGCATATTGTTATGTTGTCTGCGAAATGAAGTTTTTTTAACTGCAATACTTGCGACAATTTCTAGCGGATCTTTCTTTTATCTGAGAGTGGTGATAAGTTCCACAGACGGCGTCATTGCAAACGAGTGGCCTATGCTGCATGGGTCGGTGTTAGCTAGTCATGGTTTAGGTCTACCTTCATTGTCAAGCTCTCATACTGGGAATTGTATTGAGTGAGTGAGTTTACTCAGTAAAATTATATACATGCGTTAAATAACTAGAACAGAAAATTAAATATATATATATAATACCGAGGATAGCACATAAAAGAACTAATAGATTACGTGGTGGTCCTCAAATAAGTAGTGAATAAGTAATTATAATAAAAAACAATAAAAAATAAATACATAAATAGTACGAATAAAAATATTATATATGTAAAAATAGTTAAATGAAAAATACAATAAATAAGAAAATATTATGCATTAATAATATTAATACGCAACGTAAAGATTGTGTTCATGAGCCACCAATGTACTATATAAAGGGTCGTCACTTTTTTGTCTAAAACTAATTTTAGATCGACATTGTTTTGTTTCGATTGACAAATTGTTCTAGTGGCATATGTCTTTATAAAGGAAAGCAGTTTGTCCAGAACCCTTTACTCTGGAAATAACACATGCCAATTCACTGGCTCTTGTTGGGTATCTATGATGAACCATTTCAACAGTTGCTCTTAAATATGCTGGTGCATTACCATTGATGAAACTGAACACGTGGCCCAACTTTAACTCTTCTACTTTATATTCAACATGGAGTATTCCAACGGTCTTAAATTCATTAGCACCAGCAAGGAACATCAGTGGAGCATTTAACATAAATCTGATAATTTTATTCTGTGTTCACTACTTCTACTTCTTTCTGGATAATCCACTATACTAAGCTGAACATGTGTAATTAAAATGACATTGAATCAAAGCAGAGACTAGTAGTTTTTTGTTTTTATACTAAACCTTCTGGCGTTCCTGTACAAAAAAAAACTAAGTTTATTTGAAGTTTTAGAAAGGATATTACAAGCTATAATATCACCAGAAACGGACTGATCTTAAGTCACCCCTAAATATGTGACACGTGACTTTGACTCAATGACATTTCCATTGCATACAACATTAAGATTGTTACATTTGTACAATTTTCTCTTCCTTCCAAACAGGATGGATTGTGTTTCTTTTCCAAATGGAGATACATTTTTTTATCGATTAACCATTCACTGACGGATTCCAGCTCCGAACATCTAGTTGCATCTATTTCTGCTAAATCTTGTCCCGAGGCAAGCAAGACTGAGTTGTCCGCATATAACAATAGCTTGCAATTAACTGCAGCAGATATGTCGTTTACATATAACAGGAAGAGTAGAGGCCCAAGTATTGAACCCTGTGGTACACCGCAAGTGTCAAACGCTTTTTGCAAATCCATAATATACCAAGCCTGTGTAATAGCCATTATCACATTCTTGTTTAATGTAATCGGTTAGGTGTATCATGCATGTATCAGTGGAATACGATGACCGAAAATCAGATTGAAATTCATATAGTAGTTTATGCTCCGTTAAAAAGTCATTTAGTTGATTGAAGACAATTTTTTCGAACACTTGATAAATTATACTTAATACTGAATGTTGTCTATAGTTCTCAACACCAGTCTTATTCTTCTTTTTATACAATAGAAAAACCCTGGCCATCTTCAAGTCATCGGGGATATTTCCAGTAGTTATAGATAAGTGAATAAGAAGTTTTCCTATGACAGAAGAACCATCTGTAACAAATCTAGCAGACAGTTAATCTAAACGTGTTGCCTTACTAGCGCTTATGCTATTTAATATATTCAACACTTGTTCTACAGTTACACAGCCTAGACCAAACGTATTATTTGATACATTTTGTTTATGATAAAAGCAACAACGTGAGTTTGACCAAATCGACCAGAACATGGTGGTAGCTACTCAACGAGCGATGAAGCAATAACAGTTAAATAATCATTAAAATATTCCGCGACCTCCCGTTTATCAAAGCATACTTAATCTTCAAATTTCAGACTAATGCGTTTAGGTTTGGTTTTACATTTTGACGATGAGCCAGCCTCTTTCAGAATTTACCACAGCTTTTTTGGTCGATTTTGATTCTCATTTACAGCATGTACATAATACTGAGATTTAGCTTTATCTTTTTTTATTTGACCCTATGTCTGTGATAGACAAACATCTTGTTATCCGATTAATTTTTTTACTTTCTAAACTTACGTAAATAATTATCCCTTTGACTGATTAAGTTAAGTATTTCGCAGGACATCCAAGGTTTTGCTCGTTGTTTAATTCGAACCTCGTTATATTGGACCAGTTTATCAAGAACTGGTAAGAATTTTGAATTAAAGTTTCCCCATACAATATCAACATTGTTACAACTTAATACATATGTCCAGTCCAGGTCATCTAGGTTGTGTAAGAACTTATCTTTACTATAATGTTTAGAGCAACGCATTTGAAATGTACTATGCTTGTTCACTGACACTCTTTTTACCTTTCTCGTAAAATAAGTTATTAAATTGTCGCTAATCCCAACACTGAGAACGCCTGATTGGCATATTTTCTCTTAATCAGTTAATAAAATAAGGTCAAAAGCAGATTCACTAATAGTACTTATTCTGGTAGGTTCTGCAATCAATTGCTTAAAGCCAAATGAATGTTCAAAATTGAACAGAACATTTACCAAAACATTGTTTCTAGATGGCATCAAAACATTAGTATTAAAATCTCCAAGCAAAATGCATTCACTAAAATCGGTTCCTTCATTAAATGACAATTATAAAAGTTCGTAAAAGTTACATTGTCTCGGTGGCCTGTAACAGATCCCTGTCAGTACGTGACGCGTTTTAGGCAGGAGGACGTCCGCCCACACACTTTCCATGCCGTCGCTTAGTAAGTCTTGACGTGGGTTAAATACAAAGCAGCTTCGGATATAAAGACACACAGACACCACCTCCGTTCCGGTTGCGGTCATGAGGAAGGAAGGACTGAATATCCGAGAAGTTCGACCTCCGAATCCTCAACCGAGTCATCAAATCACGTTTCATGCACTGACACCAATTACTGCTGCCTTTGTTTTTGATGCAAGTACATTGAGTTCATTCAGTTTAAGCAATGACATTCTGGCGTTTAGGTGACTAAAGTGTATTCCTTTTCTTAGAAACCACTCGAATTGCTCGGAGTCAGCGTCAGATGGCGGGATCGTGATGGTGTCGGAGGTCTGCTGTGGATCTTGCAAGGGTCGGTTGTCAGATGGTGAATCTGACACCACTGATTCGCCCAGAATATCGGGCTGGCCAACGCCTCCAATGTACACTTGTTACATACCAAAGGGATGCACTCTCCTGCACTGATAGCATCCGCATACACGTGTGTTGGCATGCCACCTCACTTTATATGTGTCCATCTATCACACACATCGCAGGCGACGGCCTTGCTACTGGACCTTACCCCTTACCCGCAGTTCACACAGGGGCACTTGGGAGTCATGGTTACGGTCGGTCCTGGACACGGATGGATGTCTCCACATGACAGCAGGTTTAGCGTCGGCTTGGCATATAACGGGATCGGTGACGCGTATAATTGGCTTGCATGCCAGTTTCTAAAATCACTTGGCAAATGTCTGGATTGTTCTGCCGTTGCTCGGATACCTAGAGTGGCGATCACGGGTAGCAGTATCACAACAATCAATAACAATGTCAATACTGAACGATTGGAATACTCTCCACCAGTTTTGATGTTTCGGTGGGACGTAGATGTCTCTTCCACGTCTCTTCCGATGTGTACCCTATATTGGGTTAGATCAATCGGCTTCGTACAGAAAGACTAGTTTAATTTGACTTGATCTCAAGCTGGCACATCCGGTCAAGCGTGACGTGAAGCCAACGATCTCACTGTTGTTGTCTCGCATGACTGGTCACTGCTTGTTAATGTCACAGGTGCATCCAGAGAATGTAAAAATGGTAAAATCTGAAAAAGGCACACCAACTTACTACAAGTACGTAGGCCGATAAAGTCCTGGTGCAATCGTTAAGATATATGTGACGAATTAGCGCTATGTCATGACTCAAATTTGTATAGTACACAATATTTAGAGGATAATATTTTAGGCGCAGCCACGGTGCAGCTTGGTCACGTGCTCTCAAAAAAATATGTATTATAAAATCAAATCTCGTTTGATGTATTATTTATTCGGAATTCATGTTTGTTTCTATATTTATGTTCAATTGTGTCCAGTCTTAGGTCATGCATCACAAATAACTGACTGCTGTTTTTTTTTATCTCCATTTGCTTTAAAAAAAATTACAAATCGATACAATGACTCATTGTCGGGTATGACAAATAGGCACCTGAGGCACCGTATGAATGATTTAGCACCCATAGGAGACCCGTAACATATTATTTGATTTATATATATTATACACTTGAAATTATGATACTTTCGTTATTTTACCTGCACTACTAGGTGGTCGTCCCGTAACGCAAGACGCCACCGGAGCCAAAGCCGACCCGGTCCCGACTAACGACAAGCCGCAGCGAGACGACAAAGAAGGCCTCGCCAATCGCCTAAGGCGGGAAGCTGCGCAGGAGAAAATGAAACGAAACAAAAGAAAGGGGGACCAAGAAAGAGTTGAACTGAAAGAACGAATGGGTTTGGTTGAGCTATTCAAACTAGCACTTGGCGGAGGAGATTCTTCGGAGGACAAGAAGGTGTGTTTGTATGGAGTTTTCGAGAGACAGAAATGTTATGCAAATATGGTGAATACAAATTACTAACCATGAGATATGCATATAACGAAGTCGTGGGATATCCAGAGTGGCCATACTATATAGTTCATTAGTCGGGTCGTCTGGAAGTTTGTGTAATTCGCAAATGGAACGGAATGAGCGGACTCGTCTGCGGATCGTGATATTTATTGTGATCACTACACATACATAATTGCTACAAGTGCAAGTAACTGGTTAATATGAAAAAAACAAATGCGTGATATATGTGTATGCGAAAATGTGCTTATTACTTATTCATTGACGCTTATTCCATTACATCTACCCCCAGTCATATTTTAAGTTATCGCCATCATCCATTGGAATACTACAGCAAATACAATCTTACACCATTTCGTAGTATTTGTACAACTCATGATGGTTTTTCTCTCAGAAACTTGGCGTGGGTGATCGCGTGCGGGTTGACACCGACGAGTCCAAAGCCGTACGCTTACAAGAATACTACGGCGGGTGGAACAGGTCAATGATACCGGTGAGCTAATGTTGTAACATACATTGATGTCACTAGGATATTCCTTTGTAGAAAGCAGATAAAACAAACGGTTAGAACAGTTGGACAGATAAGTTGTGCAGCAGTTACGCTTTTCATCAATGGCTGTACAAATACAATAACATTAGCATATAATGTTAAACAAAATATTTTAAAATCTATATATAAAAACAACACCCTCATTTATGGTTGCGGAAAGCGAACTTGCGTATCAATAAAGTATGTTACCTTCTAAGATTTATATGTGCGATAGCGTGCAAATGCAATGAGATCTGTATAATTAAAATTATGAATTTTTTAGTATGTTCATAAAAGAGTGTTGAAAACAAACTATTACTGAAAAGATTCAATTCCCGACAGTACCTTGGAAAGGTCGGCGTCGTTAAAGCTAACATACCCAACAGCATCCAAGTGAAGAGTGGCAAGGTTGATGTGACAAACACGGTGAACGTGCAGTTTTCGGACGGGAAAGTGTAAGTCTGTTATATGTAATTTTTTCCTAAGACCTGAACGTTGTAGAATATATATCGTCATAACAAAACCAATGCAGAAAACCAAGCATACACACGCGCACGCATGCACGCACGCATTCACGCAAACACACACACAGTCACTCACAATATATAGTATGAACTACTGCCACTTTCACATGTATTTAATAACACACAATTGTTCGGGATCGTCGGCGTAGTGCGCTAGGCATTGTACGATCGGGCGTCGATATTCCGTCATATGTACGGTTGTCGATATTACTATAGGTTGGCGTACCATCCAGCACTGTTACAATTGTGTGACGTTGATGACGATACCGAGGAGGACTCGACAATTCCTTTTAAAAGGTACTACACACGAAGCCACAGTGTAAACACACGCACACATAGACTCTCACACACATCCTCGTACGCACGCACCCCCCACATAAACACACACATTCACATGCACGCACACGCACATGTACACGCGCATGCACACGCACACGCATTCGCACAAGAGTATTATATTATGTTAACTTTTGTGAACTTTTTTCAACATTACTTTACTTTGACCTCACCCTAATATCAATGATTTTGCTTAATTAGGCCGATATAGAAGATAACATAGTTTCTTGACTATCAGCAATTCAGTTGCATCTACAGTAGGCAGAATACATTTATGTAGATGCCGACATAATTTTAGGTATGATGTCGTACACATCGAGAAAGACAAATCTAAGGCAATGAGACTTCAAGAAGGACATGGCGGTTGGAACAACAAAATGGACTTTGTGAGTATTTAAGGGAGTTTTGTCATTAATATATTGATGGTATATTGGTTGGTCGTTTCGATCCGCCTGCTTGCATCACACATGATTTATCCAGGTCTACTAAAAACGTAAGCCGTACGGTAACATTACCTATTAATTGTACCTCATTCTGTGCTGCAAAAAGATACCACAAATGCTTATCGTTTCAATATACAGCCTCCGTAATCCCATTGGTGGTCCACAGTTATACTAGGGGACCGTCCTTATGAGCTCATACGCTCGAATTCGCTCTTTAATATCGAATCTGATCACTGGTGATCTTGTATACTGGAAACCGTTAAAAGCATGTCTTACCTCTCTACTTGACACAATTACAGATATTATAAATACGTCACTATGGTCGGGAATTTTTTCAAACGATTTTAAACATGCATATGTAAACCCCCTCCTCAAGAAGACAACCCTTACTAAAGATAACTTCCAGGATTATAGACCAGTTTTTAATTTCAGTTTACTTTCCAAAATACTTGAAAAAAATTGTGGTAAAACGCCTTGAATCTCACATTAAATCAAACGGCTTGTGGAATTAATTATAATCTGCGTAGAAACACCTCCATTCGACGGAAACTGCCCTAGTAAAATTCATAATGACGTTACTTTAAATATGGATAAAGGTAACGTAACAGCGCTTAGCTTGCTAGATCTCTCTGCTGCCTTAGATACAATTGATCACGCCAATTTCATAAATCATCTGTCTTTATTGAATGGTGTATCCGGCACAATTTAAAGTTTTTTGTTATATGCAACACGTACGCATCAAATAGTGAATATTTGGGATTTCGTTTCATCAGCACTCCCTATTTCATGAGGTGTTCCTCAGGCCTTAGGGTTCTGTCTTTGGACCATTCATTACCTTTCTCTTTCGACACAACACCTCTGAGCTCAGATATTGACAGTCATAATATAAATCTTTATGCAGATGATACCCAGATATACATTTATTTATCTAAGCCTAATATTAATTGCTT
>CM034531.1:87558748-87580545 GCA_020002185.1 Paraescarpia echinospica
GTGAAAGCCCTGTGTCACTTCGTAACTGACCACTCCACATTTAGAACAACATACTGCGATATGTTTCACATACCATTGTTATTCGTAATGAACATTGATTATGCTATTGAACTGCTATATCAACATCGGAATGAACCGCCAACATCACATATTGTGATGTTTTTGCTGCCAGCGTATGGAACTGTTTGTGTACGAAATTTAGTGTTCCTGCTGCCCTTTTGAAACTTTGGAAATTTCATTCAATCCTTATTGCTAAAATGCGTTTTGGTTCTGGTGACCATGGCAAGGCAAACAAAAGGTCCCAAACGTGTGGTCACTGATTACGTCCAATTATAATGATCATACAATCAAAACCATGCTGTAGGAATACTGACTGTATTAGGTACATAACAAGATCGTTAGCAAACCAAACATAGAAAATCTATGATATGGTGGGAGAAATATGTTCGACATACGCAGTAACAAGTTATGTTGATAATTCAGTATCCAACGTATTTGCCATAATTCTACACAAGTGCAAAATACCGGTAATGATTAAGATAACTAACATATTAATTATAACGCACGACTACAACCTATTCGATCTTGAAATTAATTGATATTCAACAGTTACTGTGATCCAAATACTGTTTACAGTGTCTGGGCAGAGCCGGTATAGTGAGTGATGTTCTTAGTAACGGTCGTGTGAGGGTGAAAATGGGCAAGATACCGTGGGTATTCAACAGCAAAGCTTTGGTACTGATCGCCAAGTCAGGTAAGAAAACTGATTTCAGCGTGGTGCATCTAATATTAATAATATTTACATAAGATACTTTTCATCAGCGTGCTTGTGAGAATGTGTACTGATACTAGTGATACGCAATAACTTGACAATTTGCATTGTCAGAAATGAACATGTTTTCACGACAGTTGATTGTATGTGAGTAGTGAAAACAAACCGTTTTCATTTGGTTCCCAAACTTATAATCATATTTCTTATCAGGTCTGTGCAATATGAGTTTGCATCGTAATAAGGTCACCACATGTCAGCAACCTTTCGAAACATTTACAATTTCCACGAATTATACGACTTTAATTTTTTTAAGGTGCTAGGAATTAGGCACGAAATATATTGGTTGGTTAGTAACTATAGATATCCCCGGATGTACGGCTTCGGACGATTTGCTGAAACAGTGAATAAAACGATATATGAATAAAACATTTCGTTCCCGTTATAGTCTGTCTGAAATGTGTTAGCTATATGTTAATCCAATATTGGCATCTGTTTCCACTCCCAGTGCAGGGTACGAATTTCTACAAGCGGTTTGTCACAGAGAGGCAGCCGTCGTCATAGCATTTACCCTACATGACATTAAAAATTGATGCTTTCGAATTACGAATATGAATATGGCGAACCGAAAGTGTACTGACTACACATATAGGCTGATTGTATAAACAGGACGAAGAAGAATATTTGTGTTTTGCTTAGCATAGTAAATTGTACAACATGTCAGTTCGCGTTGTAAACTTGTACTGTTTGCATGCGTAACAAACATTGTTACTACTTAGTGTAATGTGTCAAAGTTATTGTACTACGCAGCGAAGTAAAACATTTATGCGATTCACCTACTGTGTTCAGCTGTCCAGTGCTACAAATGTCATGCGAACTATTGTTCCATTTTTTGAATAAAATACATAATTATGTTATGGAATTGACATGCATGGTTAGTCATTAATTGTTACTCCAGAAGAATATACTATTCACAACGTAGTCAGATCCAGCATAATGGGCCGATCGTAGTCCAAAGCAAAAATAGTCATCAGTGTAATGTGCATACAAGAGCAAGCGTACTGAGCAATTTGACCTGCCCCTTTGTTTGGATATATCATGACACTTAACCACCACGCGTGCTGCCACCATGCCTACCAGCTAAAAAAGTAAAACAGCAACTTACAAAAACAGATACACATTATATCCGTTATATTACAAAGGATACGGTTCTCTGTTCTGTTCTGTTTTGTGTTTGTTTGTTTGTTTGCATGTTTGCTTGTTTGTGGACCAATATCTTTGTCAGTTTTGCAAGTTTGGGGCTGGAATTTTATAAGTGATCTAGTGGGCCCATTGGTGTGGTTAGTAGATTTATATATTTTCGAAATTCGTCCGGGGTGGAGATCTTGCATGGGTCACAAGTTTAAAATGTACAATACACCAATCGTATTGTGACCAAGTACACACATTTAAACTGTCATAGGGCAAACCCTATAGCAAAGTTCATCAATGCTAAACTGATACGAGGACACACGTGAAAAAAACCATTCCAGGCAGATGCCATCATTGGACATTATTTTTATGGCAACTGGAACCATTTGTTACATGCTCCTTATTTAAAGAACAAGACGCGATAATTTTGTCGTCAATACCTCGTCTGTGCCGATTTTGCTGCGACGATTTGAAAGCATTGTGATATAAAAAGGAATTAATTATGTCGTTATAATGGTCATAAATTATGTTCCACGGATTCTAGAACAAACGCCCAAGCAGTGCATCTCGTACTGCCGACTTCTCAACTTTTCTTCTACATCAATACTGTATGCACCCAGTCTTATTATGTCGTCGCTTTTGTTGGACAGCTCCTGACTGTCAAAAAACAACACATACCAGAAGGCAGAACAATACGGGAATGTACCAGCAAACATGTCGGTTTTCTGTTATACACGTCACAATAAGAGGATTTGTTTGCAACATATTGTCTTTACAATCAAACATGTCTGATATCCTACGTCGGTATGACAACATATTATATAACGACTATCCTCAAGACAAGTGTCTCTTCGCCAGTGTGCTTGCATACACGTCGCGACAAATCATCGAAGACCTGTCCAGTGCACTAAACCTTGTTTTGGATACATCGCGTAATGACGTGAATGTCGGGCGTTATGCCGTAATTTTGCAATACCGGATATCGTAAAGTATACTAGACGATCATAAAATACGTGCATCATAACTTATATAATCATAACTCTAAGCAAACCTAGCATCTCACATGATTAACCAGACGTGACTCAAATAATAAATAATTACCCATTACATCTAGTTAGTAATGTATTTGTACGCTAAACTTTTATCACAGAGGTTCTTAACCATTTTTGCGGCGCCACAAATTTCTATCGTGGGACTTGCTAACATAATTTACCACAAGTTAAATGACATCGAACACAAACATATTCATAACATAAATAAACGAGAACGTTTATTAAACATGCTTTCTGAGATACATTGTCTAAATAGCTACATGTGACAGCTGAAGCAACTACGATTGGTGAACCTGCCAAAAGTATGCATCAATGTTCAGGAGTCTACGCACTGGATTGCTTAATTAGCTAGTGGCAACCCTGGCTTTGAACCTATTTATCAAGTTCTTCAAGACGCGGATGTATTGAAGACAGGCTGCATCGCATGTCATGCTTTGACTGCAAACGGTCATGGAAACATCCTGTCTCACACAAGTATTAGTAGTCATCCTTCTGTCTTGCGGGACAATGGTTTGCGCCGTGATTGTCAATTTGTTGATGTACAGCACCTAAAATGGTTTATCAGACACACATTGGCATAGATGCAGCCATAGACAGTTGGCTGACAAGAGAATGCAGAATTGGTAGATCTCTGCTTTCGGTGGTCCCTCTTCTCAGCCAGTTGTGTTGTTCTTGTGTCTTCTCCTCTTCTCATGCCTGTTTTAGTGGTCGACTGCCAATTAGTGCGATACTTTTCGTCTGTCTCCCAGCTGTTTGCGATGATTCCAGCCATCTTCATATGCCGTTTACAGATATTTTTGTACTGCTGATATGGACGGCCAATTGGACGCGTCCCACTGACAAACTCACCATAGAGTACATATTTGGGTGTACGATCATCACCCATTCGGTGAACATGGCCAAGTCATCGCAGACGTCGTTCTCTTAACAACATGTATATGCTGAAAAATGAAGCTCGCTCCGGGACTTCTGCATTCGTGACCATGTCCTGCCAGGAGATGCCGAGAATGCGTATGAAGCAGCGAATGTGAAAGCTATTTAGTCTCTTCTTGTTTTGTGTAAGTTGTCCATGCCTCACTGCTGTAGGCTGTAGATGAGTGTGCTGAGGACACACGTCTGGTACACACGTAGTTTGGTATTCTCCGTCAAGTTGTTATTGTTCCAAACTCTCCTGTTCAGTTTGGACTGCAGCAGCTTTTCGTATGCGCCTGTTAATTTCAGCATTTAGTGACAAATTACTCGTGATTGTTCAGCCTAGGTATGTGAAGTTAACGACAACATAAATTTTCACATCGTCTGTCTTAACGAATGGTTTTCTAAAGATCTTCCTCGGTGTGAGTTGTTAGCGCAACATAAGCGAAAAGCATTTCTTGGATGAGGACTCAACGGATTTTTGTCTTAGTTTTCAACCCGGCGAGGTTAAACGGCTTCCCATCAATTATAGTGTGTAAGTAAACACCCTCTGTGGATGTCCCAAAGACATATGATAGCATCATCGAAAAGAATATGCCAAATAGTGTTGGTGCCAGAACGCATCCTTGTTTTACTCCGCTGCGGATCTC
The DNA here is from genome assembly GCA_020002185.1 of Paraescarpia echinospica. Taxonomy (NCBI): domain Eukaryota; kingdom Metazoa; phylum Annelida; class Polychaeta; order Sabellida; family Siboglinidae; genus Paraescarpia; species Paraescarpia echinospica. The sequence goes on from CM034531.1 coordinate 87,563,323, forward strand.
AAAGGGTTCGGATGTAGCCCCGTCGTAGTTGACAGTGTTCTTCATGTTGTCGTGGAAGGAGGAGATAACACTGATCCGTTTAGGTGGTCAACCAGTTTTCTCCAACAGCTTAAATAATACACTTCTGCTAACGAGGTCAAATGCCTTTGTTAGATCGATGAAGGCAATATACAACTGTTTCTTTGTTCTCGACATTTCTCTTGTAGTCGTCGAACTCAGAATATCATGTCTATTGTCAATCTTCTGGTTCTGAAACCACATTGAGATTCAGCCAGGATCTGCAGTCTGGCCAAGGCAACACGAGCAGAAACCTTCACTACGATGCTCAACATGGAGATGCCACGGTAATTGTTGCAAACGCTACGGTGACCTTTGTTTTTGTACAGTGTTACTATATTCGCATCACGCCTATCCTGAGGAACTGCTCCCTCAATCCAACATAAGCAGAGAAGTTAATGCAAATATTGCAGCAATGCAGGCTTTCCATGCTTGACTATTTATGACTGAGTCAATAAGCTCTTCCACTGTCGGTTTTATGTCTAGCTCTTCTATAATGGGCAGTCTCTCAATGGTGTCTAATGCCTGCTTTCTGCTAGTATTTTCCCGGGAGTATAATTTGAGATAGAGCTCCTCCCATCTGTCCATTTGGTTATTGCTGTCAGTGATGACTTTCCCCGACTTTGTTTTCAATGGAGCAGTCTTGTTTATGGATGGACCTGTTGCCTTCGTAAATCCGTAATACATGCCCCTATATTCCCTGTCTCAGATGACATCTGGGTCCTCCTGCTAAGTCGCAACCAGTAGTTATTGGCGCAACGCCGAACAGTCTGTTGGGCTTTATTCCCAGCAGCTCTTATTGCATTCGGTTTCGTTTTGCTTGGATTTCTCTTGCACTTGATGTGAACAGAGCGTTTGGCGTCAATGACACGTTCCATGACAGTGATGTTCGCTTCGTACAAGTCAGTGTTTGTACGTTCTTTTTGGCCATATCTTGTGAGTGCAGTATTGTACACAACATCACGAAGAGTATTCCATTTCGCTTGCGTATTTTTGAGATGTGTTGTTGGAGAGCACCGCTCCAACTATTAGCGAAACGGCTAAATTACGCAGTAACATCGGAGACAGAACCTACCGAGGAGTTCATTGTACCAGCAGAACAAGCTACGCGGAGATTGCCACAAAATGACAAAAACAAGCTTCGTGCTAACATTGCGGGAGTTTTAAAGTCAGCCAATGCTTCAAGACCGAACCTAACGAGATAGGAAAGAACGGCTCTAAATGAACTACAGAAGAAGTAATCAATCACCATAATACCTGCGGACAAGGGAAGGTCACAGTGGTTATGGAAATGAAAGAGGATCAGAACAAAATAAGGAAATGCTAAGTGACCAATCAAGGTATTAGAAGTTAAGAAAATGCCTCAACCAAGAAGTTCAACGCACAACTGATCAGAATGATAAATTCTTAGGTAGTTGTACCAGACGCTTGAAAAAGTACCACGCACGTATGACTCGTCAAATGTCCACAAGAATGGTGTATCACTTAGACCAATTGTTGATTACATAGAGACCTTTGCAAACAGAGTGTCCAGAGACTTGGCGAACATACTACAACTAGAAGAGACTTCACACAGGTAACTCATAAGAATTTGAGAAATAAATGGCAAAGCTAAAAGAGGAAGATGGCGAAACATTTGCGTCATACGATGATGTGTCATTGTTCATAAAGACACGTATCAAAGGAGCATGTGAGGTAGTCAGAAAGAGACAAGAGACTATCAAGACACTCAAAAAGAAAACAAACACAACAGTAGTCAGCATCATGCAGTTCATCCCACCACAACAATACCAGAAATTAGGAACTTAGGAGTAGTCAGAAGCTGAAGAACCAGTGTAAGACGATAATTTCGCAAGAGGGGGACAAGAAGGAAGAACAGAAACACGCAAGTGGAGCCCTCAGAGTATGAGGGTATCCGTCCTGGGCCTTGACAAAGGTGGCGGATAGCAACAAGAAGAAAAAGTCTGAACAGAATAAAAAGGACAAAACCTAGAAAAGGCAAGTAATCATCCCATACGTGGAGGGTGTGTGAAAGAGGGTAGACCGAGTGTTGAAAAAGCCTGATATAGCAACAACCATGCGTCCCCACACCACCTCAGGCGGTATACCCAAAGGTCAAAGTGAAGCCAGAACAGGGCGAACTGGTGTATAAAATACCATGCAAGAACAGTTGAGTATACACATGTACAAGGGAGACGTTGATGTTGACCATACAGAAAACAGAAATACAGGAGGGTCAAGAAAACCGATCTGTCGACCGTCAACACATTTGCCCTCACAGACCACGCAACAACAGAAAGTCACACGGTAGACTGGGAGGGAGCGAAAGTTGTAGACAAGCAAGCCAAAAACAAAAACACGACACATAAAAGAAGCAATATGGATAAGAAAGGCCAACACATCAAACAATCGAAACGAGGGGAATTACGAAGTACCTCACATGTACAATGACGTCATACGTTACATGTACTGAATATGTTGGTGAGCTAACTGATGAAAGACTGCAAATCACATATTGGATAATTATGTCAATAAAAAATCGTTTGCATATTAGTGCACCCTGGTGCACGAGGACGGATCGTTGGTTAGATCTCCCGGCTAGTTGGCGTCATGTTGTCGTCCGCCCGCTCTGACAGATAATACTATAGCCTTAGGCAATTGTGAAATACACAAGATTGTATCATTCTTCACCAGCAGCCCTTAGGAACTTCTTTGAAATAAATCGATAATAACTTTTTTCACCACCGGCTACGAAGTGACCACAGTCACGAGGTGTCGTTCAGGAGATTTCATAGCATACTTCTTGGGCAGTTCGAGAGAATGTGTGTTGAGTGAAGCTTATACATTGCGTACAGAATTGCCGCAGAGACACACAGGGTATCTGGAGTGCTTTGGACGTGACAGGTTAGCCCCTAACTATGTGAAATGAAGTGTTAAACGCTGATTCTCGGTGTTATTTAATTGTGTACACATATTTGTTAATAACTGCATGCAGATGCACGTTTATATGTGTATGGGTACGTACGTATGTACGAACGTACGAACATATGACAGTACATGTATTCATTTATGTGTATGTTGTATGCAATTACTTAAGTGTATATGTATATCTATATACGCGTTTATGCCTGTATGCAGTTGATGTGTCTAAAACATTTCGTTGATAATAAATGTAACGAAAGGTAAATTTTACATTACATCTAAATATCGGTACTACACTTTTATGTGCTTATTCTGAGCTATCGATGGCAACAGCATATTTCGCTACAAGTGGATAGTCCCATTTATGTTACTGAAATTGACTGCAGTATCAAAGAACGACGACCATATTGAAATTCAAGATAGCCGCCATGAAAATTAATCTCCCAAATATATCGGCATCTATGCAACATATAAACATGTTCTTTGTGGCTAAACCAACATTTTCAGGGTCAAGGAATTTCTTTTGCCATATCCTATAACCTCAAATGACTGTCATATTGAAATTCAATATGGCTGACCTGCATATTCATTTTATGAACATGATCTTAGTGCCTCTTGAATCCATAGGTGGTGGTTCATGTGTTTCCAGGTCAAAGAATCCAGTTGTGCCACTTGCATTGTTCCCAGATGAGACCATATTGAAATATAAAATGGCTGCAATGGAAATCATCTGTCCGAATACCTCAGCTTCTACACAACATAGAAACATGATATTGGTGATATTAATCCACTTCTTCCACGTGTTGTATCTCCAGATGACAGACATATTTAAATTCAAGTTGGCCAACATCCAAAATCACATATTTTGATTTAATTCTGCTTCCGTGCAATACACACTATGCTGTTTGTGTTAAACCCGGTAATACACGTGTTAATGAAGGTAAATAGGCTACAACTATCAAATGATGGTCACACAGAATATGAAGATGGCTGTCATGCATATATACGTTCTAGGAAGATGAACTGAATGTTGGATTTAGGAATTCATATCTGGTTTATGGTACGTGTCTTCACGATTATGAACTTTCAGGCTGTTGCAAAATTTTACTCAGTTATATAATCATCCATAGCATACCTCTGAATGTACATATTGATGAAAAATAATATATCAATTTTATTACATTTAGATTTGCAACCATAGTGCACTAGGTCATGACATGATACTCCAGGTTGCTTTCTTGACTGTGGTCACAACGATCTGGTTTTGTGTGCTGTTTATTCCCTGTCCACCGGAAACATGACATTACATAGTGTAGCAACTGATGAAACAACCTATGAGTGGTTCCGCTACGTATGCTGCTTTCTCTTTTTAATTGCTTGAGGGTGTCAGCAAAATGCCTACCATATATATTAGATACACTTCTGACAGTTGTCAACTGGGATGTATTATATAGGATACATTATTGATGTGCATCATCGTCAACTGTCTGTCTACGTCTGGTAGAGCATGTGGATGGTAGCACCATCATCTTTGTATCGAGAGCAATATGGAACCATCTTATATGTCAATACGGCATTTATCTGAGGATATGGCATATGGCAGAAATGGATTAAATGACCCCAAAATGGTGGTTTATAAAAAAAACATGTTTATATGTTACATCGATGCCGAGATAATTGTGAGATGTATTTTCATGGCGGCCGTCTTGAATTTCAATATGGTCATCGTCCTTGGATACTGCGTATGGCAGAAGTGGATACGTTGACCCATGAAATGTTGGTATAGACGCCAACCACATGTTTATATGTTGCTTACAAGCTGAAATATCTGGATAATGGTTTTCCGTGGCGGCTAGGTACCATGTCGATAGCGATGGATACCTAGCATTAAATGAACAAATACATCACCAACTACATGTGTCAATTTTCATGCTTTCGTCAAAAAAGTGCACAATAATATCCCTTAGCCGTTGTACTATGTAACTGTAAAGTTAATGCAATGCTACTGTACTACTGCAACACTTTCGTTCCAACTATTGTCTGGTCATACTTCAATGAAATCGAGAAATTGTTCTCGCGTGACCATTCACCTACTTTCAACAGTACCATACCGACACACGTTATAGATTTGAATGACGATCAGTGACGAGCATAATGTCACGCTGAACATTGGGGTATACGAAGCTGACTTCTTGCCGAGCTGACCTACTAAAAGTTGTTTACTGTGATATTGATACTGATTACACGGCGCACACTACGCGTCCTGTTTACAACATGTGTAGCGGAAGAAAAACAGGTGACCGTAAGACATTGATATAAGTACTCATGAACCCGTGTCGGGAAATGCCCAAGAGTAGTATCCGATATAGGGACTGATAGATAGGAGCCGGGTTCAAATATTTTGGCGGTCCTTTCATAGCATGCCTAATTTCGGTCTCCCCGCCTTACCTTTGTTTACTCAGTTTTACAAATGATTATTCTCTGAGGACAACGGTGGATATTCACGAACATATAGTGCCTCTCCCACAACTCCAAATCTTCTCAGTTACGACGATTTGGTATTGAAATTAAAATAGTTGTGCAGCGATGAAGTATGAAGAACTTGTACATTCAACCGATCTAAATACCCCGCTATATAAACTACATTTTATGTGTTAGGACTCGAGTCACCAGCGTGTTATTATTATTATTATTATGACTAACACATTGACCAGATCATCAAGACGAATAGCAAATAACAAAGGAAACGACTGTTTTCATTGACTCACACCAGCATCGCTTAACAATACATCTAACTGGGCATGACTTTCTTTCACACATGTTGTATATAACCTTCAACACAGCACCATTTATAACACAAGGAGATATATTGGGTCTCAGTGGGGATTTGTTGAATAGTTGAAATGAGTTGTTATTATAATATAGTTATGATCAAATGATCAAACACCCCTCAATGAACCTTACCTGTCTTTCATATATGGTAGTAGTGGTTCAGGCGCCGCGATCACCGGAAGTGACCTAAGATCAAATGCTTTTGAGTTTTTTATAAGTAGAATTCCTACGTTTTTTAGCACTAATGTTTTAGTAAACGTCAAAGTGATTGATGGGGGTCATGAGAAAGAGGGTGTCGCCATCTACTAACTAATGAGGCACTAATAAGGGAAATAAATAGGGTGAATGTCGGCCTCTAGTGACTAATCAGGTACTAATTAGGTAAACAAAATTAGGGTAATTAATTAAGTACTAATTAGTAACAAATGAGTAGCGCAATTATTGGAGGAGAACGTTAGCAATGACTAAAAATAGTAAATAGCGACCAATTAGTATTAATTAGGTGCACGGGGGAGGTGGGAAAGATTTTAGAGTGAAGTGACGTCCTTTTGAGTTTTTTATAAGTAGAATTCCGACGTTTTTTAGCACTAATGTTTTAGTAACTGTCAAAGTGATTGATGGGGGTCATGAGAAAGAGGGTGTCGCCATCTACTAACTAATCAGGCACTAATAAGGAAATAGATAGGGTGAATGTCGGCCTCTAGTGACTAATCAGGTACTAATTAGGTAAAAAAAATTAGGGTAATTAATTAAGTACTAATTACTAACAAATGAGTAGCGCAATTATTGGAGGAGAACGTTAGCAATGACTAAAAATAGTAAATAGCGACCAATTAGTATTAATTAGGTGCACGGGGGAGGTGGGAAAGATTTTAGAGTGAAGTGACGTCCCTGGGGATCAGCGAGGTTAATATCATGACGCGCGGGAAGCTTCTAGCCCGGTGCGGTGGTGGGGCTGGGGATCATCGAGGTTAGTCGAGCGGTTTAGATTACGCCCGGCGCGCTGGAGATCAGGAGGGCAATTGAGTGGCCTGGTTTTCACGACTCACTGGCGAATGGGGTGTCGTATGTCAGGCTGTAGGAGTTTTATGTGCATTGTTTGACGGAAGGCCGGATAAATGTTTTTCGTGTCGCATAGGCGCGCTTGTATTAAGGTTGTGGCGCCGATGTGGGTATTGCCTGTCAGTGCTGGCTGCGGTACAGCTGATGTTTGGTAACAGCTGATGCACGTGCATCAGCGGTGCAATATCGTTATAGCGGCTGGAGGCCGGAGCTGTCAGTGCGCGTGTATTAAGCTTGTGGCTTTGGCGGTCGCTGGTGTTTGGTGTTGCAACGACGAATAGGTGGAAATATAGGCATTATTCGTGTGTCAGTTGGTAACAGCTGATACGCGTGCATTGGCGGTGCAATATCGTTATAGCAGCTGGAGGTCGGAACTGTCGGCTGCGGTGCAGCTGATGTTTGGTAACAGCTGATACGCGTGCATCGGCGGTGCAATATCGTTATAGCAGCTGGAGGCCGGAGCTGTCAGAATGGCCTGTGCGCGTGTATTAAGCTTGTGGCTTTGGCGATCGCTGGTGTTTGTTGTTGCAACGATGAATAGGTGGAAATATAGGCATTATTCGTGTGTGAGTTGGAATGCTGGTCTGCTGTGGGTATTGGCTGTCAGTGCTGGCTGCGGTACAGCTGATGTTTGGTAACAGCTGATACGCGTGCATCGGCGGTGCAATATCGTTATAGCAGCTGGAGGCCGGAGCTGTCAGAGTGGCCTGTGCGCGTGTATTAAGCTTGTGGCTTTGGCGATCGCTGGTGTTTGGTGTTGCAACGACGAATAGGTGGAAATATAGGCATTATTCGTGTGTGAGTTGGAATGCTGGTGGAATATTCGTGTGTGAGTTGGAATGCTGGTGGAATACGAAACGAAACACAGAAACAGCAATAAACGGTGAGAATAGGCGTAGTCGTCCTCGGCGTCTGTGGTTTATGTGTGTAAGGTTGGCTGTACGGATAATGTAGGTCGTGAAGGTGGTGTCGGTGCGAGGTCAATGCGGCGAGGAGAGGCCTCTACGAAATGAATGTAGACACCCCGGCCTATGGGGCACGTCCGATGCGCGAGGTCTGGCGATATGAGATATATATCCGTTCTGTTGGGCAAAGGAAAAGCAGCTTAGTTTTTCATCAAAACCTGTAATAGGGCGTCTGAAAATAAAGGTAGATTAGTGACTTTGAAAAGAAAACGCTATAGTATTTATCAAAGCCGTAATGGGGCGTCATTGATGACTTGTGAAAATGTAAATAAAGGTATTAGCAGGGAATTGGAAGCGTTATTTTATATTTAAGGTATACTTAAAAAGAAAAGCAACTATAGTTTCCATCAAAGCCTTTTGAAAATGTAAATAAAGGTAACATATTAGCAGTGAAGTGGAAGCGTTATTTTATAATTAGTATCGTTGAAGGTGGAAACGTACCTTTGGCTGGGGCGTCGGGCTTGAGTAGGCGGCACACTATTCTCGGCGGCTTGGGGAGGCGGCGCACTGTAAACAAAACAATTAGTTAGTTAGTTAGTGAACGTTGTAAAAAGAAAGCAGTAATGTGATACGAAGGAAAGCCGTGTTAGGTGAGTTAGGAAAACGTACCTGTTTTGTAGTTGTCGGGGGGTCGACTCGTCAGCTTTGTGCTCATCTTTGGGCGGCTCCATCGTGAGAAATGAATTGCGCGGTTGTTGCGCAGTTGTTTTAGCGCGGTGACGTGTAGCGGTTTAGACACGTGCGCCGTAGATTTGCATGAGGGGCTGACGTCACTGTTTATATAACGCGCTTATGTAACTGTTTGTAAGTGTCTAAAACGGCAGTTAATGGTGAAATGCCCGAAACCTAAGCGGTCAATAATATACAGTAGGGACTGGAGAATCGTATGGTAATCTTATATTAGAAAATAAAAGCGGCGTTCTGTTTGTGCACTAGGCTGACCGAGAGGTTTTTTTCAGTTTTAGTAACCTTGTTAGAGTTGGCTGTTTCGTGGTGCGCGCGTGCACACTCATGGGGGCCGCGTGCACACTTATGGGGACCGCGTGCAAAGCGGCTATATAGTGGGCCGGGTGGCGCACGACTATGTATCGTCGGTGTGGTGTTGTTACCGTTGCAGTAACTTTGTATGTTGGTTACCGTTGCAGTAACTGGGTGTGTCGTTGCCGTTGCAGATCGTTGTTGACCGTGGTTCCGCCTGTTCACGGAGAGACCCCGAAGCTTTCTTCAGTGTTTCCTGTCTACAGCCCCTGTCTCCATCTCTTCCGTTCTTATTGTATAGGGGTGAGGGACTGGTACAGTATTGTAACATTTGTTCTTTTCTTTCTCCAGTGTTTCCTGTCCACAGCCCCTGTCTCCATCTCCTCCAGTCTTATTGTATAGGGGTGAGGGTCTGGTACAGTATTGTAACACTTGTTCTGTTCTTTCTCCAGTGTTTCCTGTCTACAGCCCCTGTCTCCATCTTCTCCAATCTTATTGTATAAGGGTGAGGGTCTGGTACAGTAATGTGACAATTGTTCTGTTCTTTCTCCAGTGTCTCCTGTCCACAGCACCTGTCTCCATCTCTTCCAGTCTTATTGTATAGGTGTGATGGTCTGTACAGTATTGCAACACTTGTTCTGTTCTTTCTCCAGTGTTTGCAGTCTACAGCCTCTGTCTCCATCTCCTACAGTCTTATTGTATAGGGGTGAGGGTCTGGTACAGTAATGTGACAATTGTTCTGTTCTTTCTCCAGTGTTTTCTGTCTACAGCCTCAGTCTCCATGTCCTACAGTCTTATTGTGTAGGGGTTAGGGTCTGGTACAGTAATGTGACAATTGTTCTGTTCTTTCTCCAGTGTTTCCTTTCTACAGCCTCTGTCTCCATCTTCTACAGTCTTATTGTATAGGGGTGAAGGTCTGGTACAGTAATGTGACAATTGTTCTGTTCTTTCTCCAGTGTTTCCTGTCTACAACCCTTGTCTCCATCTCCTCCAATCTTATTTACAGGGGTGAGGGTCTTGTACAGTAAAGGGACAATTGTTGTGTTCTTTCTCCAGTGTTTCCTGTCCACAGCCCATGTCTCCATCTCCTCCAGTCTTATTCTATATGGGTGAGGGTCTGGTACAGTAATGTGACAATTGTTCTGTTCTTTCTCCAGTATTTCATGTCCACAGCCCCTGTCTCCATCTCCTCCAGTCTTCACCACAAGCCCAATGCCCTACGGGCGTTTTGGGGCCCCGTCGTGGGGGCTCCTGAACCTTTTTTATTTTACACACAAAAAAAGAGAGATAAAAAAGTGACCCCTTAGGTAGGTAGGTAGGTAGGTAGGGATAATCCTTATGTTAGGTAGGTTGTTTATACGAGTATCGGCGCCGTAGTGACGCCGTCGTCGAGCAAGCGACGTTTGGCGTAGAAGTAGCTCAACGCCGCGCGCTCCTGAATGTTCGTCAGCACATAGCACATAATAGTGGTTAAGACATAAGTATCACGTACCTCACTGCCGAACGGGGGTATCGTATGTCGACGTGTACTGTCAGATTTATGCAGTGTATGAGCGTTAAGCGTTAAGCGGGGTTTGTTTATTTTGGCTGTCAGCTGGCTGTGCGCCAGCATACGCGGTGTGTTATGTTCGCTAGTTGGCCATAGGCAGGCGTTCGTTGACAGCTGATACTTGTGCATTGGGCTTGTGGTGAAGACTGGAGGAGATGGAGACAGGGGCTGTGGACAGGAAACACTGGAGAAAGAACAGAACAAGAGATACATTACTGTACCAGACCCTCACCCCTATACAATAAGACTGGAGGAGATGGAGACTGGGGATGTGGACAGGAAATACTGGAGAAAGAACAGAACAATTGTCACATTACTGTACCAGACCCTCACCCATATAGAATAAGACTGGAGGAGATGGAGACATGGGCTGTGGACAGGAAACACTGGAGAAAGAACACAACAATTGTCCCGTTACTGTACCAGAGCCTCACCCCTGTAAATAAGATTGGAGGAGATGGAGACAAGGGTTGTAGACAGGAAACACTGGAGAAAGAACAGAACAATTGTCACATTACTGTACCAGACCTTCACCCCTATACAATAAGACTGTAGGAGATGGAGACAGAGGCTGTAGAAAGGAAACACTGGAGAAAGAACAGAACAATTGTCACATTACTGTACCAGACCCTAACCCCTACACAATAAGACTGTAGGACATGGAGACTGAGGCTGTAGACAGAAAACACTGGAGAAAGAACAGAACAATTGTCACATTACTGTACCAGACCCTCACCCCTATACAATAAGACTGTAGGAGATGGAGACAGAGGCTGTAGACTGCAAACACTGGAGAAAGAACAGAACAAGTGTTACAATACTCTACTTGACCCTCATCACTATACAATAAGAATGGAGGAGATACTTCATCTGTTCTTTCTCCAGTGTTTCCTATCTACAGCCCCTGTCTCCATCTCCTCCAGTCTTATTGTATAGGGGTGAGGGTCTTGTACAGTAATGTGACACTTGTTCTATTACTGTACCACACCCACACCCCTATGCAACAAGACGGGAGGAGATGGAGACAGGGGCTGTGGACAGGAAACACTGGAGAAAGAACAGAACAATTGTCACATTACTGTACCAGACCCTCATCCCTATACGATAAGACTGGAGGAGATGGAGACAGTGGCCGCGGACAGGAAACACTGGAGAAAGAACAGAACAATTGTCACATTACTGTACCAGACCCTCACCCCTATACCATAAGACTGAAGGTGATGGAGACAGGGGCTGTGGACAGGAAACACTGGAGAAAGAACAGAACAATAGTGACATTACTGTACCAGACCCACACCCCTATACAATAAGACTGGAGGCAATGGACACAAGGATTGTAGGCAGGAAACACTGGAGAAAGAACAGAACAAGTGTCACATTACTGTACAAGACCCTCACCCCTATACAATAAGACTGGAGGAGATGGAGACAGGGGCTGTGGACAGGAAACACTGGAGAAAGAACAGATGAAGTGTTACAATACTGTACCAGACCCTCACCCCTATACAATAAGACTGGAGGAGATGGAGACAGGGGCTGTGGACAGGAAACACGAGAAAAAAAGAACAATTGTCACATTACTGTACCAGACCCTCAACCCTATACAATAAGACTGGAGGATATGGATACAGGGGCCGTGGACAGGAAACACTGGAGAAAGAACAGAACAAGTGTTGCAATACTGTACAGACCATCACCCCTATACAATAAGATTGGAAGAGATGGAGACAGGTGCTGTGGACAGGAAACACTGGAGAAAGAACAGAACAATTGTCACATTACTGTACCAGACCCTCACCCTTATACAATAAGACTGGAGAAGATGGAGACAGGGGCTGTAGACAGGAAACACTGGAGAAAGAACAGAACAAGTGCTACGATACTGTACCTGACCCTCACCCCTATAAAATAAGACTGGAGGAGATGGAGACAGGGGCTGTAGACAGGAAACATTGGAGAAAGAACAGAACAAGTGTTACAATACTGTACCAGACCCTCACCCCTTTACAATAAGGAAACACTGGAGAAAGAACAGATGAAGTGTTACAATACTGTACCAGACCCTCACCCCTATACAATAAGACTGGAGGAGATGGAGACAGGGGCTGTAGATAGGAAACATAGGAGAAAGAACAGAACAAGTGTTACAATACTGTACCAGACCCTCACCCCTTTACAATAAGACTGGAGGAGATGGAGACAAGGGTTGTAGACAGGAAACACTGGAGAAAGAACAGAACAAGTGTTACAATACTGTACCAGACCCTCACCCATATATAATAAGACTGGAGGAGATGGAGACGGGCTGTAGACAGGAAACACTGGAGAAAGAACAGAACAAGTGTTACAATACTGTACCAGACCCTCACCCCTATACAATAAGAATGGAAGAGATGGAGACAGGGGCTGTGGACAGGAAACACTGGAGAAAGAACAGAACAAGTGTTACAATACTGTACCAGACCGTCACCCCTATACAATAAGACTGCAGGAGATGGAGACAGGGGCTGTAGACAGGAAACACTGGAGAAAGAACAGAACGAGTGTTGCAATACTGTACCAGACCCTCACCCCTATACAATAAGACTGTAGGAGATGGAGACAGAGGCTGTAGACAGGAAACACTGGGCAAAGAACAGAACAAGAGTTAAGATACTGTACTAGACCCTCACCCCTATACAATAAGACTGGAGGAGATGGAGACAAGGGCTGTGGACAGGAAACACTGGAGAAAGAACAGAACAATTGTCACATTACTGTACCAGACCCTCACTCCTATACAATAAGACTGGAGGAGATGGATACAGGGGCCGTGGACAGGAAACACTGGAGAAAGAACAGAACAAGTGTTGCAATACTGTACAGACCATCACCCCTATACAATAAGACTGGAAGAGATGGAGACAGGTGCTGTGGACAGGAAACACTGGAGAAAGAACAGAACAATTGTCACATTACTGTACCAGACCCTCACCCTTATACAATAAGATTGGAGAAGATGGAGACAGGGGCTGTAGACAGGAAACACTGGAGAAAAAACAGAACAATTGCTACGATACTGTACCAGACCCTCACCCCTATAAAATAAGACTGGAGGAGATGGAGACAGGGGCTGTAGACAGGAAACATTGGAGAAAGAACAGAACAAGTGTTACAATACTGTACCAGACCCTCACCCCTTTACAATAAGACTGGATGAGATGGAGACAAGGGCTGTAGACAGGAAACACTGGAGAAAGAACAGAACAAGTGTTACAATACTGTACCAGACCCTCACCCATATATAATAAGACTGGAGGAGATGGAGACGGGCTGTAGACAGGAAACACTGGAGAAAGAACAGAACAAGTGTTACAATACTGTACCAGACCCTCACCCCTATACAATAAGAATGGAAGAGATGGAGACAGGGGCTGTGGACAGGAAACACTGGAGAAAGAACAGAACAAGTGTTACAATACTGCACCAGACCTTCACCCCTATACAATAAGACTGCAGGAGATGGAGACAGGGGCTGTAGACAGGAAACACTGGAGAAAGAACAGAACGAGTGTTGCAATACTGTACCAGACCCTCACCCCTATACAATAAGACTGTAGGAGATGGAGACAGAGGCTGTAGACAGGAAACACTGGACAAAGAACAGAACAAGAGTTAAGATACTGTACTAGACCCTCACCCCTATACAATAAGACTGGAGGAGACGGAGACAGGGGCTGTGGACAGGAAACACTGGAGAAAGAACAGAACAATTGTCACATTACTGTACCAGACCCTCACTCCTATACAATAAGACTGGAGGAGATGGAGACAAGGGCTTTAGACAGGAAACACTGGAGAAAGAACAGAACTAGTGTTACAATACTGTACCAGTCCCTCACCCATATACAATAAGACTGGAGGAGATGGAGACAGGGGCTGTAGACAGGAAACACTGGAGAAAGAACAGAACAAGTGTTACAATACTGTACCAGACCCTCACCCCTATACAATAAGACTGGAGGAGATGGAGACAGGGGCTGTGGACAGGAAACACTGGAGAAAGAAAAGAACAAATGTTACAATACTGTACCAGTCCCTCACCCCTATACAATAAGAACGGAAGAGATGGAGACAGGGGCTGTAGACAGGAAACACTGAAGAAAGCTTCGGGGTCTCTCCGTGAACAGGCGGAACCACGGTCAACAACGATCTGCAACGGCAACGACATACCCAGTTACTGCAACGGTAACCAACATACAAAGTTACTGCAACGGTAACAACACCACACCGACGATACATAGTCGTGCGCCACCCGGCCCACTATATAGCCGCTTTGCACGCGGTCCCCATAAGTGTGCACGCGGCCCCCATGAGTGTGCACGCGCGCACCACGAAACAGCCAACTCTAACAAGGTTACTAAAACTGAAAAAAACCTCTCGGTCAGCCTAGTGCACAAACAGAACGCCGCTTTTATTTTCTAATATAAGATTACCATACGATTCTCCAGTCCCTACTGTATATTATTGACCGCTTAGGTTTCGGGCATTTCACCATTAACTGCCGTTTTAGACACTTACAAACAGTTACATAAGCGCGTTATATAAACAGTGACGTCAGCCCCTCATGCAAATCTACGGCGCACGTGTCTAAACCGCTACACGTCACCGCGCTAAAACAACTGCGCAACAACCGCGCAATTCATTTCTCACGATGGAGCCGCCCAAAGATGAGCACAAAGCTGACGAGTCGACCCCCCGACAACTACAAAACAGGTACGTTTTCCTAACTCACCTAACACGGCTTTCCTTCGTATCACATTACTGCTTTCTTTTTACAACGTTCACTAACTAACTAACTAATTGTTTTGTTTACAGTGCGCCGCCTCCCCAAGCCGCCGAGAATAGTGTGCCGCCTACTCAAGCCCGACGCCCCAGCCAAAGGTACGTTTCCACCTTCAACGATACTAATTATAAAATAACGCTTCCACTTCACTGCTAATATGTTACCTTTATTTACATTTTCAAAAGGCTTTGATGGAAACTATAGTTGCTTTTCTTTTTAAGTATACCTTAAATATAAAATAACGCTTCCAATTCCCTGCTAATACCTTTATTTACATTTTCACAAGTCATCAATGACGCCCCATTACGGCTTTGATAAATACTATAGCGTTTTCTTTTCAAAGTCACTAATCTACCTTTATTTTCAGACGCCCTATTACAGGTTTTGATGAAAAACTAAGCTGCTTTTCCTTTGCCCAACAGAACGGATATATATCTCATATCGCCAGACCTCGCGCATCGGACGTGCCCCATAGGCCGGGGCGTCTACATTCATTTCGTAGAGGCCTCTCCTCGCCGCATTGACCTCGCACCGACACCACTTTCACGACCTACATTATCCGTACAGCCAACCTTACACACAGAAATCACAGACGCCGACGACGACAACGCCTACACCGAGTTCCTTGACATCGCCCCCGAAGAACCACAAGACATTTATTTCTCACCGTTTATTGCTGTTTCTGCTTCCACTTCACTGCTAATATGTTACCTTTATTTACATTTTCAAAAGGCTGTGATGGAAACTATAGTTGCTTTTCTTTTTCAAGTATACCTTAAATATAAAATAACGCTTCCAATTCCCTGCTAATACCTTTATTTACATTTTCACAAGTCATCAATGACGCCCCATTACGGCTTTGATAAATACTATAGCGTTTTCTTTTCAAAGTCACTAATCTACCTTTATTTTCAGACGCCCTATTACAGGTTTTGATGACATAAACCACAGACGCCGACGACGACTACGCCTATTCTCACCGTTTATTGCTGTTTCTGTGTTTCGTTTCGCATTCCACCAGCATTCCAACTCACACACGAATATTCCACCAGCATTCCAACTCACACACGAATAATGCCTATATTTCCACCTATTCGTCGTTGCAACACCAAACACCAGCGATCGCCAAAGCCACAAGCTTAATACACGCGTACAGGCCACTCTGACAGCTCCGGCCTCCAGCTGCTATAACGATATTGCACCGCCGATGCACGCGTATCAGCTGTTACCAAACATCAGCTGTACCGCAGCCAGCACTGACAGCCAATACCCACAGCAGACCAGCATTCCAACTCACACACGAATAATGCCTATATTTCCACCTATTCGTCGTTGCAACAACAAACACCAGCGATCGCCAAAGCCACAAGCTTAATACACGCGCATAGGACATTCTGACAGCTCCGGCCTCCAGCTGCTATAACGATATTGCACCGCCGATGCACGCGTATCAGCTGTTACCAAACATCAGCTGTACCGCAGCCGACAGCTCCGACCTCCAGCTGCTATAACGATATTGCACCGCCAATGCACGCGTATCAGCTGTTACCAACTGACACACGAATAATGCCTATATTTCCACCTATTCGTCGTTGCAACACCAAACACCAGCGACCGCCAAAGCCACAAGCTTAATACACGCGCTCTGACAGCTCCGGCCTCCAGCCGCTATAACGATATTGCACCGCTGATGCACGTGCATCAGCTGTTACCAAACATCAGCTGTACCGCAGCCAGCACTGACAGGCAATACCCACATCGGCGCCACAACCTTAATACAAGCGCGCCTATGCGACACGAAAAACATTTATCCGGCCTTCCGTCAAACAATGCACATAAAACTCCTACAGCCTGACATACGACACCCCATTCGCCAGTGAGTCGTGAAAACCAGGCCACTCAATTGCCCTCCTGATCTCCAGCGCGCCGGGCGTAATCTAAACCGCTCGACTAACCTCGATGATCCCCAGCCCCACCACCGCACCGGGCTAGAAGCTTCTAGAAGGTTCTAGAACCTTCTAGAACCTTCCCGC
>CM034531.1:87581545-87614045 GCA_020002185.1 Paraescarpia echinospica
CTATAATAGTCAGTGGGGCCTAGAGAATCTTATGGTAACTTTATATTAGGAAATGAAAGTGGCGTTCTGTTAGTGCACTAGGCTGACCGAGAGATTGTTGTCAGTTTTAGTAACCTTGTAAGAGTCGGCTGCTTTGCGGCTCGCGTGCACTCGCTCACGGGGGCCGCGTGTGGGCCGCGTGCAAAGCGCTTATATAGGGACTGGGCGGAGAACGCTTTCTCCAGTGTTTCCTGTCTACAGCCCCTGTCTCCGTCTCCTCCAGTCTTATTGTATATGGGTGAGGGACTGGTACAGTATTGTAACACTAGTTCTGTTCTTTCTCCAGTGTTTCCTGTCTAAAGCCCTTGTCTCCATCTCCTCCAGTCTTATTGTATAGGAGTGAGAGTCTGGTACAGTAATGTGACAATTGTTCTGTTCTTTCTCCAGTGTTTCCTGTCCACAGCCCCTGTCTCCGTCTCCTCCAGTCTTATTGTATAGGGGTGAGGGTCTAGTACAGTATCTTAACTCTTGTTCTGTTCTTTGTCCAGTGTTTCCTGTCAACAGCCTCTGTCTCCATCTCCTACAGTCTTATTGTATAGGAGTGAGGTTCTGGTACAGTATTGCAACACTCGTTCTGTTCTTTCTCCAGTGTTTCCTGTCTACAGCCCCTGTCTCCATCTCCTGCAGTCTTATTGTATAGGGGTGAGGGTCTGGTGCAGTATTGTAACACTTGTTCTGTTCTTTCTCCAGTGTTTCCTGTCCACAGCCCCTGTCTCCATCTCTTCCATTCTTATTGTATAGGGTGAGGGTCTGGTACAGTATTGTAACACTTGTTCTGTTCTTTCTCCAGTGTTTCCTGTCTACAGCCCGTCTCCATCTCCTCCAGTCTTATTATATATGGGTGAGGGTCTGGTACAGTATTGTAACACTTGTTCTGTTCTTTCTCCAGTGTTTCCTGTCTACAACCCTTGTCTCCATCTCATCCAGTCTTATTGTAAAGGGGTGAGGGTCTGGTACAGTATTGTAACACTTGTTCTGTTCTTTCTCCAATGTTTCCTGTCTACAGCCCCTGTCTCCATCTCCTCCAGTCTTATTTTATAGGGGTGAGGGTCTGGTACAGTATCGTAGCAATTGTTCTGTTTTTTCTCCAGTGTTTCCTGTCTACAGCCCCTGTCTCCATCTTCTCCAATCTTATTGTATAAGGGTGAGGGTTTGGTACAGTAATGTGACAATTGTTCTGTTCTTTCTCCAGTGTTTCCTGTCCACAGCACCTGTCTCCATCTTCCAGTCTTATTGTATAGGGGTGATGGTCTGTACAGTATTGCAACACTTGTTCTGTTCTTTCTCCAGTGTTTCCTGTCCACGGCCCCCTGTATCCATCTCCTCCAGTCTTATTGTATAGGAGTGAGGGTCTGGTACAGTAATGTGACAATTGTTCTGTTCTTTCTCCAGTGTTTCCTGTCCACAGCCCCTGTCTCCATCTCCTCCAGTCTTATTGTATAGGGGTGAGGGTCTAGTACAGTATCTTAACTCTTGTTCTGTTCTTTGTCCAGTGTTTCCTGTCTACAGCCTCTGTCTCCATCTCCTACAGTCTTATTGTATAGGGGTGAGGGTCTGGTACAGTATTGCAACACTCGTTCTGTTCTTTCTCCAGTGTTTCCTGTCTACAGCCCCTGTCTCCATCTCCTGCAGTCTTATTGTATAGGGGTGAGGGTCTGGTACAATATTGCAACACTTGTTCTGTTCTTTCTCCAGTGTTTCCTGTCCACAGCCCCTGTCTCCATCTCTTCCATTCTTATTGTATAGGGGTGAGGGTCTGGTACAGTATTGTAACATTTGTTCTGTTTTTTCTCCAGTGTTTCCTGTCTACAGCCCGTCTCCATCTCCTCCAGTCTTATTATATATGGGTGAGGGTCTGGTACAGTATTGTAACACTTGTTCTGTTCTTTCTCCAGTGTTTCCTGCCTA
Source organism: Paraescarpia echinospica (assembly GCA_020002185.1). Classification (NCBI taxonomy): domain Eukaryota; kingdom Metazoa; phylum Annelida; class Polychaeta; order Sabellida; family Siboglinidae; genus Paraescarpia; species Paraescarpia echinospica. The sequence continues at coordinate 87,583,493 of CM034531.1, forward strand.
CAACCCTTGTCTCCATCTCCTCCAGTCTTATTGTAAAGGGGTGAGGGTCTGGTACAATATTGGAACACTTGTTCTGTTCTTTCTCCTATGTTTCCTGTCTACAGCCCCTGTCTCCATCTCCTTCAGTCTTATTTTATAGGGGTGAGGGTCTGGTACAGTATCGTAGCCTGTCCACAGCCCCTGTCTCCATCTCCTCCAGTCTTATTGTATAGGGGTGAGTGTCTGGTACAGTATTGTAACACTTCATCTGTTCTTTCTCCAGTGTTTCCTTATTGTAAAGGGGTGAGGGTCTGGTACAGTATTGTAACACTTGTTCTGTTATTTCTCCAATGTTTCCTGTCTACAGCCCCTGTCTCCATCTCCTCCAGTCTTATTTTATAGGGGTGAGGGTCTGGTACAGTATCGTAGCACTTGTTCTGTTTTTTCTCCAGTGTTTCCTGTCTACAGCCCCTGTCTCCATCTTCTCCAATCTTATTGTATAAGGGTGAGGGTTTGGTACAGTAATGTGACAATTGTTCTGTTCTTTCTCCAGTGTTTCCTGTCCACAGCACCTGTCTCCATCTCTTCCAATCTTATTGTATAGGGGTGATGGTCTGTACAGTATTGCAACACTTGTTCTGTTCTTTCTCCAGTGTTTCCTGTCCACGGCCCCTGTATCCATCTCCTCCAGTCTTATTGTATAGGGTTGAGGGTCTGGTACAGTAATGTGACAATTGTTCTTTGTTTCTCGTGTTTCCTGTCCACGGCCCCTGTCGCCATCTCCTCCAGTCTTATTGTATAGGGGTGAGGGTCTGGTACAGTATTGTAACACTTCTTCTGTTCTTTCTCCAGTGTTTCCTATCCACAGCCCCTGTCTCCATCTCCTCCAGTCTTATTGTATAGGGGTGAGGGTCTTGTACAGTAATGTGACACTTGTTCTGTTCTTTCTCCAGTGTTTCCTGCCTACAATCCTTGTGTCCATTGCCTCCAGTCTTATTGCATAGGGGTGAGGGTCTGGTACAGTAATGTCACAATTGTTCTGTTCTTTCTCCAGTGTTTCCTGTCCACAGCCCCTGTCTCCATCACCTTCAGTCTTATGGTATAGGGGTGAGGGTCTGGTACAGTAATGTGACAATTATTCTGCTCTTTCTCCAGTGTTTACTATCCGCGGCCCCTGTCTCCATCTCCTCCAGTCTTATCGTATAGGGATGAGGGTCTGGTACAGTAATGTGACAATTGTTCTGTTCTTTCTCCAGTGTTTCCTGTCCACAGCCCCTGTCTCCATCTCCTCCCGTCTTGTTGCATAGGGGTGTGGGTGTGGTACAGTAATAGAACAAGTGTCACATTACTGTACAAGACACTCACCCCTATACAATAAGACTGGAGGAGATGGAGAAAGGGGCTGTAGATAGGAAACACTGGAGAAAGAACAGATGAAGTATCTCCTCCATTCTTATTGTATAGTGATGAGGGTCAAGTAGAGTATTGTAACACTTGTTCTGTTCTTTCTCCAGTGTTTGCAGTCTACAGCCTCTGTCTCCATCTCCTACAGTCTTATTGTATAGGGGTGAGGGTCTGGTATAGTAATGTGACAATTGTTCTGTTCTTTCTCCAGTGTTTTCTGTCTACCGCCTCAGTCTCCATGTCCTACAGTCTTATTGTGTAGGGGTTAGGGTCTGGTACAGTAATGTGACAATTGTTCTGTTCTTTCTCCAGTGTTTCCTGTCTACAACCCTTGTCTCCATCTCCTCCAATCTTATTTACAGGGGTGAGGGTCTGGTACAGTAACGGGACAATTGTTCTGTTCTTTCTCCAGTGTTTCCTGTCCACAGCCCATGTCTCCATCTCCTCCAGTCTTATTCTATATGGGTGAGGGTCTGGTACAGTAATGTGACAATTGTTCTGTTCTTTCTCCAGTATTTCATGTCCACAGCCCCTGTCTCCATCTCCTCCAGTCTTCACCACAAGCCCAATGCCCTACGGGCGTTTTGGGGCCCCGTCGTGGGGGCTCCTGAACCTTTTTTATTTTACACACAAAAAAAGAGAGATAAAAAAGTGACCCCTTAGGTAGGTAGGTAGGTAGGTAGGGATAATCCTTATGTTAGGTAGGTTGTTTATACGAGTATCGGCGCCGTAGTGACGCCGTCGTCGAGCAAGCGACGTTTGGCGTAGAAGTAGCTCAACGCCGCGCGCTCCTGAATGTTCGTCAGCACATAGCACATAATAGTGGTTAAGACATAAGTATCACGTACCTCACTGCCGAACGGGGGTATCGTATGTCGACGTGTACTGTCAGATTTATGCAGTGTATGAGCGTTAAGCGTTAAGCGGGGTTTGTTTATTTTGGCTGTCAGCTGGCTGTGCGCCAGCATACGCGGTGTGTTATGTTCGCTAGTTGGCCATAGGCAGGCGTTCGTTGACAGCTGATACTTGTGCATTGGGCTTGTGGTGAAGACTGGAGGAGATGGAGACAGGGGCTGTGGACAGGAAACACTGGAGAAAGAACAGAACAAGAGATACATTACTGTACCAGACCCTCACCCCTATACAATAAGACTGGAGGAGATGGAGACTGGGGCTGTGGACAGGAAATACTGGAGAAAGAACAGAACAATTGTCACATTACTGTACCAGACCCTCACCCATATAGAATAAGACTGGAGGAGATGGAGACATGGGCTGTGGACAGGAAACACTGGAGAAAGAACACAACAATTGTCCCGTTACTGTACCAGAGCCTCACCCCTGTAAATAAGATTGGAGGAGATGGAGACAAGGGTTGTAGACAGGAAACACTGGAGAAAGAACAGAACAATTGTCACATTACTGTACCAGACCTTCACCCCTATACAATAAGACTGTAGGAGATGGAGACAGAGGCTGTAGAAAGGAAACACTGGAGAAAGAACAGAACAATTGTCACATTACTGTACCAGACCCTAACCCCTACACAATAAGACTGTAGGACATGGAGACTGAGGCTGTAGACAGAAAACACTGGAGAAAGAACAGAACAATTGTCACATTACTGTACCAGACCCTCACCCCTATACAATAAGACTGTAGGAGATGGAGACAGAGGCTGTAGACTGCAAACACTGGAGAAAGAACAGAACAAGTGTTACAATACTCTACTTGACCCTCATCACTATACAATAAGAATGGAGGAGATACTTCATCTGTTCTTTCTCCAGTGTTTCCTATCTACAGCCCCTGTCTCCATCTCCTCCAGTCTTATTGTATAGGGGTGAGGTCTTGTACAGTAATGTGACACTTGTTCTATTACTGTACCACACCCACACCCCTATGCAACAAGACGGGAGGAGATGGAGACAGGGGCTGTGGACAGGAAACACTGGAGAAAGAACAGAACAATTGTCACATTACTGTACCAGACCCTCATCCCTATACGATAAGACTGGAGGAGATGGAGACAGTGGCCGCGGACAGGAAACACTGGAGAAAGAACAGAACAATTGTCACATTACTGTACCAGACCCTCACCCCTATACCATAAGACTGAAGGTGATGGAGACAGGGGCTGTGGACAGGAAACACTGGAGAAAGAACAGAACAATAGTGACATTACTGTACCAGACCCACACCCCTATACAATAAGACTGGAGGCAATGGACACAAGGATTGTAGGCAGGAAACACTGGAGAAAGAACAGAACAAGTGTCACATTACTGTACAAGACCCTCACCCCTATACAATAAGACTGGAGGAGATGGAGACAGGGGCTGTAGATAGGAAACACTGGAGAAAGAACAGATGAAGTGTTACAATACTGTACCAGACCCTCACCCCTATACAATAAGACTGGAGGAGATGGAGACAGGGGCTGTGGACAGGAAACACGAGAAAAAAAGAACAATTGTCACATTACTGTACCAGACCCTCAACCCTATACAATAAGACTGGAGGATATGGATACAGGGGCCGTGGACAGGAAACACTGGAGAAAGAACAGAACAAGTGTTGCAATACTGTACAGACCATCACCCCTATACAATAAGATTGGAAGAGATGGAGACAGGTGCTGTGGACAGGAAACACTGGAGAAAGAACAGAACAATTGTCACATTACTGTACCAGACCCTCACCCTTATACAATAAGACTGGAGAAGATGGAGACAGGGGCTGTAGACAGGAAACACTGGAGAAAGAACAGAACAAGTGCTACGATACTGTACCTGACCCTCACCCCTATAAAATAAGACTGGAGGAGATGGAGACAGGGGCTGTAGACAGGAAACATTGGAGAAAGAACAGAACAAGTGTTACAATACTGTACCAGACCCTCACCCCTTTACAATAAGGAAACACTGGAGAAAGAACAGATGAAGTGTTACAATACTGTACCAGACCCTCACCCCTATACAATAAGACTGGAGGAGATGGAGACAGGGGCTGTAGATAGGAAACATAGGAGAAAGAACAGAACAAGTGTTACAATACTGTACCAGACCCTCACCCCTTTACAATAAGACTGGAGGAGATGGAGACAAGGGTTGTAGACAGGAAACACTGGAGAAAGAACAGAACAAGTGTTACAATACTGTACCAGACCCTCACCCATATATAATAAGACTGGAGGAGATGGAGACGGGCTGTAGACAGGAAACACTGGAGAAAGAACAGAACAAGTGTTACAATACTGTACCAGACCCTCACCCCTATACAATAAGAATGGAAGAGATGGAGACAGGGGCTGTGGACAGGAAACACTGGAGAAAGAACAGAACAAGTGTTACAATACTGTACCAGTCCGTCACCCCTATACAATAAGACTGCAGGAGATGGAGACAGGGGCTGTAGACAGGAAACACTGGAGAAAGAACAGAACGAGTGTTGCAATACTGTACCAGACCCTCACCCCTATACAATAAGACTGTAGGAGATGGAGACAGAGGCTGTAGACAGGAAACACTGGGCAAAGAACAGAACAAGAGTTAAGATACTGTACTAGACCCTCACCCCTATACAATAAGACTGGAGGAGATGGAGACAAGGGCTGTGGACAGGAAACACTGGAGAAAGAACAGAACAATTGTCACATTACTGTACCAGACCCTCACTCCTATACAATAAGACTGGAGGAGATGGATACAGGGGCCGTGGACAGGAAACACTGGAGAAAGAACAGAACAAGTGTTGCAATACTGTACAGACCATCACCCCTATACAATAAGACTGGAAGAGATGGAGACAGGTGCTGTGGACAGGAAACACTGGAGAAAGAACAGAACAATTGTCACATTACTGTACCAGACCCTCACCTTTATACAATAAGATTGGAGAAGATGGAGACAGGGGCTGTAGACAGGAAACACTGGAGAAAAAACAGAACAATTGCTACGATACTGTACCAGACCCTCACCGCTATAAAATAAGACTGGAGGAGATGGAGACAGGGGCTGTAGACAGGAAACATTGGAGAAAGAACAGAACAAGTGTTACAATACTGTACCAGACCCTCACCCCTTTACAATAAGACTGGATGAGATGGAGACAAGGGTTGTAGACAGGAAACACTGGAGAAAGAACAGAACAAGTGTTACAATACTGTACCAGACCCTCACCCATATATAATAAGACTGGAGGAGATGGAGACGGGCTGTAGACAGGAAACACTGGAGAAAGAACAGAACAAGTGTTACAATACTGTACCAGACCCTCACCCCTATACAATAAGAATGGAAGAGATGGAGACAGGGGCTGTGGACAGGAAACACTGGAGAAAGAACAGAACAAGTGTTACAATACTGCACCAGACCCTCACCCCTATACAATAAGACTGCAGGAGATGGAGACAGGGGCTGTAGACAGGAAACACTGGAGAAAGAACAGAACGAGTGTTGCAATACTGTACCAGACCCTCACCCCTATACAATAAGACTGTAGGAGATGGAGACAGAGGCTGTAGACAGGAAACACTGGACAAAGAACAGAACAAGAGTTAAGATACTGTACTAGACCCTCACCCCTATACAATAAGACTGGAGGAGACGGAGACAGGGGCTGTGGACAGGAAACACTGGAGAAAGAACAGAACAATTGTCACATTACTGTACCAGACCCTCACTCCTATACAATAAGACTGGAGGAGATGGAGACAAGGGCTTTAGACAGGAAACACTGGAGAAAGAACAGAACTAGTGTTACAATACTGTACCAGTCCCTCACCCATATACAATAAGACTGGAGGAGATGGAGACAGGTGCTGTAGACAGGAAACACTGGAGAAAGAACAGAACAAGTGTTACAATACTGTACCAGACCCTCACCCCTATACAATAAGACTGGAGGAGATGGAGACAGGGGCTGTGGACAGGAAACACTGGAGAAAGAAAAGAACAAATGTTACAATACTGTACCAGTCCCTCACCCCTATACAATAAGAACGGAAGAGATGGAGACAGGGGCTGTAGACAGGAAACACTGAAGAAAGCTTCGGGGTCTCTCCGTGAACAGGCGGAACCACGGTCAACAACGATCTGCAACGGCAACGACACACCCAGTTACTGCAACGGTAACCAACATACAAAGTTACTGCAACGGTAACAACACCACACCGACGATACATAGTCGTGCGCCACCCGGCCCACTATATAGCCGCTTTGCACGCGGTCCCCATAAGTGTGCACGCGGCCCCCATGAGTGTGCACGCGCGCACCACGAAACAGCCAACTCTAACAAGGTTACTAAAACTGAAAAAAACCTCTCGGTCAGCCTAGTGCACAAACAGAACGCCGCTTTTATTTTCTAATATAAGATTACCATACGATTCTCCAGTCCCTACTGTATATTATTGACCGCTTAGGTTTCGGGCATTTCACCATTAACTGCCGTTTTAGACACTTACAAACAGTTACATAAGCGCGTTATATAAACAGTGACGTCAGCCCCTCATGCAAATCTACGGCGCACGTGTCTAAACCGCTACACGTCACCGCGCTAAAACAACTGCGCAACAACCGCGCAATTCATTTCTCACGATGGAGCCGCCCAAAGATGAGCACAAAGCTGACGAGTCGACCCCCCGACAACTACAAAACAGGTACGTTTTCCTAACTCACCTAACACGGCTTTCCTTCGTATCACATTACTGCTTTCTTTTTACAACGTTCACTAACTAACTAACTAATTGTTTTGTTTACAGTGCGCCGCCTCCCCAAGCCGCCGAGAATAGTGTGCCGCCTACTCAAGCCCGACGCCCCAGCCAAAGGTACGTTTCCACCTTCAACGATACTAATTATAAAATAACGCTTCCACTTCACTGCTAATATGTTACCTTTATTTACATTTTCAAAAGGCTTTGATGGAAACTATAGTTGCTTTTCTTTTTTAAGTATACCTTAAATATAAAATAACGCTTCCAATTCCCTGCTAATACCTTTATTTACATTTTCACAAGTCATCAATGACGCCCCATTACGGCTTTGATAAATACTATAGCGTTTTCTTTTCAAAGTCACTAATCTACCTTTATTTTCAGACGCCCTATTACAGGTTTTGATGAAAAACTAAGCTGCTTTTCCTTTGCCCAACAGAACGGATATATATCTCATATCGCCAGACCTCGCGCATCGGACGTGCCCCATAGGCCGGGGCGTCTACATTCATTTCGTAGAGGCCTCTCCTCGCCGCATTGACCTCGCACCGACACCACTTTCACGACCTACATTATCCGTACAGCCAACCTTACACACAGAAATCACAGACGCCGACGACGACAACGCCTACACCGAGTTCCTTGACATCGCCCCCGAAGAACCACAAGACATTTATTTCTCACCGTTTATTGCTGTTTCTGCTTCCACTTCACTGCTAATATGTTACCTTTATTTACATTTTCAAAAGGCTGTGATGGAAACTATAGTTGCTTTTCTTTTTCAAGTATACCTTAAATATAAAATAACGCTTCCAATTCCCTGCTAATACCTTTATTTACATTTTCACAAGTCATCAATGACGCCCCATTACGGCTTTGATAAATACTATAGCGTTTTCTTTTCAAAGTCACTAATCTACCTTTATTTTCAGACGCCCTATTACAGGTTTTGATGACATAAACCACAGACGCCGACGACGACTACGCCTATTCTCACCGTTTATTGCTGTTTCTGTGTTTCGTTTCGCATTCCACCAGCATTCCAACTCACACACGAATATTCCACCAGCATTCCAACTCACACACGAATAATGCCTATATTTCCACCTATTCGTCGTTGCAACACCAAACACCAGCGATCGCCAAAGCCACAAGCTTAATACACGCGTACAGGCCACTCTGACAGCTCCGGCCTCCAGCTGCTATAACGATATTGCACCGCCGATGCACGCGTATCAGCTGTTACCAAACATCAGCTGTACCGCAGCCAGCACTGACAGCCAATACCCACAGCAGACCAGCATTCCAACTCACACACGAATAATGCCTATATTTCCACCTATTCGTCGTTGCAACAACAAACACCAGCGATCGCCAAAGCCACAAGCTTAATACACGCGCATAGGACATTCTGACAGCTCCGGCCTCCAGCTGCTATAACGATATTGCACCGCCGATGCACGCGTATCAGCTGTTACCAAACATCAGCTGTACCGCAGCCGACAGCTCCGACCTCCAGCTGCTATAACGATATTGCACCGCCAATGCACGCGTATCAGCTGTTACCAACTGACACACGAATAATGCCTATATTTCCACCTATTCGTCGTTGCAACACCAAACACCAGCGACCGCCAAAGCCACAAGCTTAATACACGCGCTCTGACAGCTCCGGCCTCCAGCCGCTATAACGATATTGCACCGCTGATGCACGTGCATCAGCTGTTACCAAACATCAGCTGTACCGCAGCCAGCACTGACAGGCAATACCCACATCGGCGCCACAACCTTAATACAAGCGCGCCTATGCGACACGAAAAACATTTATCCGGCCTTCCGTCAAACAATGCACATAAAACTCCTACAGCCTGACATACGACACCCCATTCGCCAGTGAGTCGTGAAAACCAGGCCACTCAATTGCCCTCCTGATCTCCAGCGCGCCGGGCGTAATCTAAACCGCTCGACTAACCTCGATGATCCCCAGCCCCACCACCGCACCGGGCTAGAAGCTTCTAGAAGGTTCTAGAACCTTCTAGAACCTTCCCGCGCGTCATGATATTAACCTCGCTGATCCTCAGGGACGTCACTTCACTCTAAAATCTTTCCCACCTCCCCCGTGCACCTAATTAATACTAATTGGTCGCTATTTACTATTTTTAGTCATTGCTAACGTTCTCCTCCAATAATTGCGCTACTCATTTGTTACTAATTAGTACTTAATTAATTACCCTAATTTTTTTACCTAATTAGTACCTGATTAGTCACTAGAGGCCGACATTCACTCTATCTATTTCCTTATTAGTGCCTGATTAGTTAGTAGATGGCGACACCCTCTTTCTCATGACACCCATCAATCACTTTGACAGTTACTAAAACATTAGTGCTAAAAAACGTCGGAATTCTACTTATAAAAAACTCAAAAGGACGTCACTTCACTCTAACATCTTTCCCACCTCCCCCGTGCACCTAATTAATACTAATTGGTCGCTATTTACTATTTTTAGTCATTGCTAACGTTCTCCTCCAATAATTGCGCTACTCATTTGTTACTAATTAGTACTTAATTAATTACCCTAATTTTGTTTACCTAATTAGTACCTGATTAGTCACTAGAGGCCGACATTCACCCTATTTATTTCCCTTATTAGTGCCTCATTAGTTAGTAGATGGCGACACCCTCTTTCTCATGACCCCCATCAATCACTTTGACGTTTAGTAAAACATTAGTGCTAAAAAACGTAGGAATTCTACTTATAAAAAACTCAAAAGCCTTTGATCTTAGGTCACTTCCGGTGATCGCGGCGCCTGAACCACTACTTATGGTAATCGCTTCATCTGTGTATGCGGACAATCGCGCGTTGGCTGATGTTGTAAAGTACTTGCCTATTCAGCGTAATACTGTAATGCCACGTCATTAGTCTGGGACATATACTGATCCTTTCATTGTGTATATGGGCTTAATGATCCCAATGCATGACGTGTATGATTGCTAGCGTTACCGTGGATACGGTCCCTTGCACGGCGGTTGCATTCAGGAATGTGTATACTTAATGCGTTTGTCACGCTAGTACACACACATATCGCAACGGGGAAGATCATTGATACTGCATGCTTCAACACATGCCGGAAATTGAGGCGCCATAATGGGATAGCAATGGTATACTTGTTACACCGATTTATCGTGCGCCAAGGAAAACACATGTTTTAGCTTTAGGGGCTTCCATAAAGTACGTCACAATATGCTTGGACACCCCCTCCTCTTTTTCACGTTACGTAGCGCTGGCGTGTATGTATTGTATACATAACTGAAATTACATTTATGCATTGTATATATTTATAGTAATACTGCTACTAATTATAGCTATGTCCTTTGCAAATGTACACTGATTCATTGTATACGCGCGTGAAATATATCAAAAAGTAATAACAACTATATGAATACGACTACATTTATTTCAGCAAACTCTCTATCTGGTAGATATAAAATAGGTATAAAAACACATAGCTTATGTAAAGTAAATAAATAAGAAACATAACTAAAAAATGAAGTGCTACGTTAAATAAAGTAAACAAATAAGGTAAAACATTTATAAGATAATTTAATAAATATGTAAAACATGATATAAGTACATTGCTGCTTTTTTCTATGTAACACTATTGGAATCAACCCGAAAACTGACTGAACAAATGACACTGTATCAGTCTCATAACGACATCTCAGAAAACCAACATTTAAATATCAACTACATCATGAATACTCCTAGATCCAATGCCCCCGTATCGTACTTTTAGCGACCTTGTCCGTAGACCGCAACACAAGTGTAACGTATTCTATACATAACCCATTATAGATTTTAAGTAGCTGAAACGTAGCATATCGTCATTATCATTGTCATACGGAATTTCATCGGCTTTATTAGTGGGTACACGGGTCTTATAAATGTTACGTATACAATAATGAAGTAGTGTGGCACGGTGCACACAGCGTACAGTTGTCTGTGTTTGACACAAACCAAAGTGATGCTAGTGATGTTCTTTGTTGTTGCTGTTGAATTATTAATAACATATCAGTAGCAGGTACGCGGTCTATGGTAAACCTATCGCCTATTATCATAACAATCGCACCCGGTAGTGTGTTTCATGTTTAGTCATGCTGGCGTACGTTATCGCTGAATACACTGCAATTGTCCGTACCATATAGAGTTGTGTTAATGAAGCTCGTACTAAATAGATGCGTCTGATAACATCTGACGTGGAAGCGCGGTCACCCTCCCGCGCCATAAACACTCTTCACACACACACACACACACACACACACACACACACACACACACACACACACACACACACACACACACACACACACACACACACACACACACACACACAGACACACACGGTAAGTGTCTTGAAAGCTAAAAGTACTGGTTATAATTAACGTCGCTGCAGATGGTATGCATCCATACTTTATAATGTACAGCATGTTGTTAAAAGTGTGCATCGTTGCTATATCTGACCCGTCTATCTAACTGTGTGCACATACGCACCTGTAATGCCGGTATGCCTTTAAATACATATACGAGCATTGTGCCTTACCACACATTGCCTTTCAACCCGGTTCCCCTAACAAGCCTCAAATCAGCCAAAACAAGCCCAAAATAAGAAGGGAATGTATTGTGTTGTGGCGCCATCAAGCGGATAATTTTGAGAACACAGAACATTTCTAAGGAACCGGTTAATATGTAAAGGGTGACTATAAGAGTGAGTGTCATAGTAATTAATTCACGTGGTCTTGTAAACCAACATGGGCACCCAACTAAGCCAAAGACTATATTGGGGGCTAAGCATATATCCCGTCCCCCACCAACAATATTAAGGGTTCATCCCCAAGCCTCCTCCGCTGCGACGACAATGAAAATGCGCACGCATACACAATACACCCTTCTCATTTACAGCACGCTATCTTGTGGATTATTTACAACGACAAATGTGGGTCAGAAATATCTTTAACCATCAATTAACACATGCAAATCTTTGTCATAAGATCTTATGCTTAGACATGTTTGTCACAAATAAGGGTTCACCAAACATACGTTACTCTAAGGGGTGTGTGTGTCTCCGGGTCAGCGTAACAAAACGGTACGTGGGGTGGGGTATTTCGACAAGGGCAACGCGACGATTACAAACGAAAGCATACTAGCTAGATTAGTTATCAATATCATACTTATTGCAACAATTATTATGCCACTTGCAGTGTGTGTGTGTTTTAGTGTTCAGAGCGAATCAATGCATAGCCAGCTCACAACGTTGTCAATATAATAGTTATGAAGTGCTGTCTTATACAGTGTTGGTGCCACCTTGACAAGGCGTTAGTAGTGTTTACTCCATAAACAGAAAAAGATTTGACTGCAGCTAATTACGCTACCTGTTCGCTTCAGTTTTATTTTTATGATATGACAATCATCAATTATTAAATTACATTATACACACACGCACACATACGCACACATACGCACACGTACGCACACATACGCACACATTCGCACATATACGCACACACACACACACACACACACACACACACACACACACACACACACACACACACACACACACACACACACACACACACACACACACACACACAAATACACACATTACACATTCGATTTGTAAAAGGAAGCATGACTTTGTAGGTATCCGTAGCAATGAGTGATCTTCAGCTACAACACTACACCGTAGACTTGCTGGACTCGCTAGGCCACGGCGGCTTCGGTATCGTTTATGGCGGAAAAGTCAAAAAGACGGGGAAAAGGGTGGCGGTCAAGATGATAAAAATTAAAACAGAGGAAGATGGTTATGATGCCATGAAAGAAATTAAGATGTTTGATCGTCTCACGGAACATCCAAACCTCATTCGACTACTCGACTTCCACTACATGAACCGCGCCTTTTGGATGATCATGGACTTCTGTGATGCCGGGGACCTCGGCAAGTACGTGTGTGAGAGAAACCCGGACCTTGGAGAGAAGTTGAAGCTAATGTTCCAGACCGCATGCGCCATCGCGCATATGCATGCATCGAAACCACCGATGATTCATCGTGATATAAAACCAGCCAACATACTACTGTTCAAGCAAAGTAAGTGTATTCCTATAACGTGGTTAATAATAATAATAATTAAAGTGTATATCGCGCCCGAATCCATTTAACAAAATGATTTACGGCGGTGTACATGAAACTACATAAATTAAATAATTAAGTATAACATTAATAAATACAAGTTTAAAAAGGACTTATTTATACGATAAAAACGTATATACATAAAATTGTAATTATAGTGAAAAATTATATAAACACAAGAATAGGCATACATGCATATATACGTAGACTATTGAAATCAATTAAATTGGCGCAGTCACGTTAGATGAATGCCGTTAAAATATATGTTTTAATGTATTGAAACTCTTAAGATCTTTAATAGCCTCACGAAGCTTGTTCCATAAGTTACAATCCTTTCAACAGACACAACGAGGAGTGATTTATTTACGGATCTCAATGTGCTGAAACCCATCCGACCTTAATGTTACCGGGTTTTTGTTTTAAAGAAACATGTTGGTCAACAAAAGCTTTAATTCTTACTGTCCGTGTAGACGTGAACCAGTTCGTTTAGCGGTTTCTCAATGTTGTTCAAAATTTGAGTTACATCTTAGATGAGTTCCGATGTGCTGATATCTCTTAGTTTTCTGAATGTGATCAAGTGACGATCTTTGTCTGGGTTAGTTAGGTTGATTCTAAATTGTACAGTCAGATGGTTATCAGAAGGTTAACCTCTTGAAACACCGATGTATGGATGAGAAACCGTGCGCTTCCCAAGCAAAATGGAGCAAATATCCAGGTTGAGTTGAGTTTGGTTGAGTAAATTTGTGTCGCTAGACATATAAATGATGACGTTGACGTAGCCAAACCTAAAAAAAATCGGTTTTTCAGTATTTTCGGATATTGATAATGGAAGCTCGTTACTATTACCAGAGCTAGTATATGAACAATCGCCTTCATTCCTTGATTCGCAGCAGCCATAGCAGCTATTGTTATACTTGTCAATATCAAATCTTGTATTATTACTATTAGTTTGACTATTACCGCCACCACGATCATCATAATTATTGATACAAAGCAAAACGTGATATAGTAAAAACAATTATATTCTGAATTTCGTCGATGACAGGTGATGGAAAGGTGATCGTGAAAGTCAGTGATTTCGGCTTGTCAAAAATGGCGGATAATTCAGCAGCAACTGCTCTGTTCATGACATTGGCGGGAACACCTGGTTTCCTTGCTCCCGAAGTCTTCCGAGAGGAACCGTATACGTTCGCTGTCGATATTTTCTCACTCGGACTCGTTTTCCTGTCGCTGATCCAACACAAGAAAGGTTCCCGCGGTTTGGTGAGACTCAACTACATACATCCATGGTGAACCGTGTTGCACTCAAATTAACCAATCATGCAGCACACCATTAATGCGCAATGGAGTTATTGGTTCATCAAGAGGCCACCATCTGTTCAACTATTTCTTGCCGTGTTCGCTATGCAAATCTCTACACCATGCTTTTACGCTCTGTTCCTACAATTTCATTCCTTGATGAAAAGGGTGCAGTAGATTAATTATCGCACGCATTCGCATTTAGACGTCCTTCCTGGTTTGTCTATCGTCTATTTTCCGAACATTTTTATGTTAAATAGTACAAAAAAACAATACTATGTTATTTTCTCGTACACACACACATTCTCTCAGTCTCCCTCCCCCCCCTCTCTCTCTCTCTCTCTTTTAAAACATCCATGTGATCCTGCGTTCACATGCATACCCCTTAGAAATAAACATAAACAACATTACGTTTTAAAATTATATTGCCAATGCAATCGTCCGATTATCAATTAGGATGTCTGACCAACTGCATTAATTTGATATCAAACGTAATGTCTTTATAATAAAATAAAATAAATAAAACGTTATATGTTTTACATTGTCCTGAAACATAACAAGAAGGTTCGAAGGTACTATTACCCATTTAGATGACAAGAAGTGCTTGGTGCAAATTGGCCTGGAGATGAACAAAGTTTCCTATGAGGGCGGGCAGCAGCCGAAACTGTGCACCATCAAAGAGTCGGATAAACCTGAACTAAGGAGGCTAAAAGCCACCATTTTGAAGATGGCTGCTTATGCTCCTAAGACACGCTACAAAGCCGTCGAGGTGGCACAAATCCTAGGCGAAATCACAGGTACGAATATGGTTAATTTGCATTACTTGTTTTGTCAGGGCTGCATGACGACTACTCAACGTTGTATTTTATAAAACCAAACAAGGCGAGATTACATTCTCCAAAAAAACACATTTTAGACAGAAAATTAAATTATACAAATATCGCCGAATGTGTTACATTATTGCATATTGCACGCGACGTACACTAAAAAAATCCATTTATCTATTCGTTCAGATTTGTGCATTCGTCACAATGTTTGCCAGAAACGAGTTTTCATTGAATTAATTCAAATTATATAACACCGTAGTTTGGCTTTTCTACATGTCCCTGTGAGGTGCCTGTCCCGTATCACATGGCCGACCCGAAGCCAAGGCCGAACCGGTGCCGACTAATGACAAGCCGCAGGCGAAAGAGAAAGAAGGCCTTGCCAATCGCTTGATGCGGGAAGCTGCAAAGGAGAAAATGAAACGAGATAAGAGGAAGAGCGCCCTAGAAAAAGTTGAACTAGAGGGAATCGCGGAATTGGTTGAGCTATTCAAGCTGGCGCTTGGCGGAGGCGGTTCATCGGAGGACGAGAAGGTGTGTTAGTAGGGAGTTATCGCACTGATTGTCCAAGTATGTCTAAGTGAGGCAGAGCAAACTTTATTATTCACTACGAAAGTCGCCGCGCTTCCTCTCAAATACGCGAGTAGCGAGCGCGGATAATTCCTGAAAAAGCAGACCGACGACAAACGAAAATGTAACCATCTTGATCAAAACAACGACACGTATTTGTCAATATGCGTTGTAGCCGTCGTACAGGACATGTCCAGGGTTATTATGTAATTTGTCGTCATTTTGCTTGTCGCAGTTTTAATTTGTTGCCGCGGAAATTATATATTTCAATAAGAAGAAACGGTTCATAGAAAAACATTCGGCGGCCAGTATTTCATTGCGCATAATTAATAATGTATGACATGATTGTACAACAACATCTATCGGATTGTGTCCTTTAACTAATTGCATAATTAATAATGTATGACATGATTGTACAACAACATCTATCGGATTGTGTCCTTTAACTAATTGCATAATTAATAATCTATGACATGATTGTACAATAACATCTATCGGATTGTGTCCTTTAACTAATTGCATAATTAATAATGTATGACATGATTGTACAATAACATATATCGGATTGTGTCCTTTAACTAATTGCATAATTAATAATGTATGACATGATTGTACAATAACATATATCGGATTGTGTCCTTTAACTAATTGCATAATTAATAATGTATGACATGATTGTACAATAACATATATCGGATTGTGTCCTTTAACTAAATGCATAATTAATAATCTATGACATGATTGTACAACAACATCTATCGGATTGTGTCCTTTAACTAAATGCATAATTAATAATGTATGACATGATTGTACAATAACATATATCGGATTGTGTCCTTTAACTAAATGCATAATTAATAATGTATGACATGATTGTACAATAACATATATCGGATTGTGTCCTTTAACTAATTGCATAATTAATAATGTATGACATGATTGTACAATAACATATATCGGATTGTGTCCTTTAACTAAATGCATAATTAATAATCTATGACATGATTGTACAACAACATCTATCGGATTGTGTCCTTTAACTAAATGCATAATAAATAATGTATGACATGATTGTACAATAACATATATCGGATTGTGTCCTTTAACTAATTGCATAATTAATAATGTATGACATGATTGTACAATAACATATATCGGATTGTGTCCTTTAACTAAATGCATAATTAATAATGTATGACATGATTGTACAACAACATCTATCGGATTGTGTCCTTTAACTAATTGCATAATTAATAATGTATGACATGATTGTACAACAACATCTATCGGATTGTGTCCTTTAACTAAATGCATAATTAATAATGTATGACATGATTGTACAATAACATATATCGGATTGTGTCCTTTAACTAATTGCATAATTAATAATGTATGACATGATTGTACAATAACATATATCGGATTGTGTCCTTTAACTAAATGCATAATTAATAATCTATGACATGATTGTACAACAACATCTATCGGATTGTGTCCTTTAACTAAATGCATAATTAATAATGTATGACATGATTGTACAATAACATATATCGGATTGTGTCCTTTAACTAAATGCATAATTAATAATGTATGACATGATTGTACAATAACATATATCGGATTGTGTCCTTTAACTAATTGCATAATTAATAATGTATGACATGATTGTACAATAACATATATCGGATTGTGTCCTTTAACTAAATGCATAATTAATAATCTATGACATGATTGTACAACAACATCTATCGGATTGTGTCCTTTAACTAAATGCATAATTAATAATGTATGACATGATTGTACAATAACATATATCGGATTGTGTCCTTTAACTAATTGCATAATTAATAATGTATGACATGATTGTACAATAACATATATCGGAATGTGTCCTTTAACTAATTGCATAATTAATAATGTATGACATGATTGTACAACAACATCTATCGGATTGTGTCCTTTAACTAATTGCATAATTAATAATGTATGACATGATTGTACAACAACATCTATCGGATTGTGTCCTTTAACTAATTGCATAATTAATAATCTATGACATGATTGTACAACAACATCTATCGGATTGTGTCCTTTAACTAAATGCATAATTAATAATGTATGACATGATTGTACAATAACATATATCGGATTGTGTCCTTTAACTAATTGCATAATTAATAATGTATGACATGATTGTACAACAACATCTATCGGATTGTGTCCTTTAACTAATTGCATAATTAATAATGTATGACATGATTGTACAATAACATATATCGGATTGTGTCCTTTAACTAATTGCATAATTAATAATGTATGACATGATTGTACAACAACATCTATCGGATTGTGTCCTTTAACTAATTGCATAATTAATAATCTATGACATGATTGTACAACAACATCTATCGGATTGTGTCCTTTAACTAAATGCATAAATAATAATGTATGACATGATTGTACAATAACATATATCGGATTGTGTCCTTTAACTAATTGCATAATTAATAATGTATGACATGATTGTACAACAACATCTATCGGATTGTGTCCTTTAACTAATTGCTGGTATGTCATGCAACTTAGAAACTCTGAAAAACAAATATGTCTGTGAGAAAACCATCAACGGATTAGACCAGAATGCGAGTGTGGAATAGTAATCGTGGGACCAGTTCGTATATTTATAAGGAGGGAACATCATTATTGATCAGTCTGGTTACCGAGTGTTCGTGCATGAGGTGCAACGAAGGACAACTTTGAACGGTTGAATGATTTGTCTGCAGATGCCACAATTGAGTGAGGTTGATATCGACACCGAGGAGCACTCAGCTAGTCCCTTTAAAAGGTAACTTACACACACAAACATAGATACGCGCGCACGCACGCACAAACGTTCGCGCGCACATGTGCACAGACGCGCGCACACGCATGCGCATGCGCACACGCACGCGCACACGCACAGGTGCAGGAGCACGTACACGCACATGCCCAAACACACACAAACACACAAACACACACATACACACACATACATACACACATACATAAACACATTAATAATATGTTATGTGTTTGTCAGTGAACGCAATATCGACTTCATTGTGACTTCACCCAGAAGCCTGTTATACTGCTTCATTAGTCCGGTCTTTGTGGCAATTTACTTTTTGACTTATTTCAGTAATTCACATACATCTCTAACTCGGAGAACGCTTATGTGTATGTGCCGATATTATTTCAGGTACGATGTGGTACTCATCGAGAAAAACAAAATGAAAGCAATGAAACTTCAAGATGGACATGGCGGTTGGACAAACAAAATGGCCTGTGTGAGTATTTCACCGAATCTTGATAACGTGATTGCACGTCGGTGCGGTGTTTCGATCAGCGTGCATAACATCCCAAATGTTTTGTCCAGCTTATATTGGGAAAAAAACGCATTCAGGGCAGTCACAACGCATACGTGATATAACTGGTGGGTTCTGCCCGGAAGTGGTAGAGAAATGCTTAGAACACAACCCGACTGAAGACATTGCTAGTCCGTAGTCACATAAGCCCGATTGGCCCGATTGGCAGTCTGCTCCTTTTCCCGGAATTAGCCAACGCAATAATTTGTAACAGGGCGTCTGCTGTGATAAACGTGTGAAAATCGAAAATTTTTGAACATCAAAATATATTGCGGTTATCTCAGCCCGCTTCGGCAATATTGTCAATAAAACTAGTTTTGAAACTAAACGTTGTGTTTGCCATTTGAACATGGTCTGGGGTCGTATATTCCTAATTGCGAAAGTTGTACCTGGCTTACTAAACATAGTTTGGCGTGCAATATACCTTTAACACAGTTATTGTTGTTTTAAGAACATTATTGTAATTAAGAAATGAAAACCTTGGAATACACTGCCTCTCTTAAAAATGTATTCCGCCCCTTAGCAGAGGTTTTTCATACGGAAAATTAGTGTTAATTATATAATTCGCAATCGGGAAACTTTCGCCGATGTTTCACGATAATAATTGTTTCGGTGATCTGATGTTGTTTCTTTTTAATTTTGGAAAGGCTTTTCCTGTTGAGCAATGGATTCTCTTTGGTGGTGGATTTTCAATATGAGCTCATTATGTTGGTGAAACCGTGCTCAGAACAAGCACGACTACTTCGTGCTCACTCATGCATGTCGGTCAATCCAAACCAGAACAAACTCGACCCAATTGTTCATTTTGGACAGCATTGCTTATAAAATGGCCACCGTTTGATACTACTAATAAACTGTGGACAAGGTATTAATATCAGAATATATTTCACTCTACCTCATTGGTACATGTATAGCTAGATAGGGGGTAGCCTAGATTATCCAGACTCCGTGAGGTGGCTGCCGGACTACCGGTCGGTCCTCCTCTCACGCTAACTTTGAAATAACAAAATTAAGTAACAGTGATTTTGTAGAAGTTAATACATTGCTTTAAAACTATTATAAATTTAACTTAGACTGACATGTTTCACACAAAATAAACCGAAATTAAACTGTTTTTCTGTGTTTCTTTTATATCATACAATGTATATGCGCAGCTGCCTTTTAATCACATGCATAATCACTAGGTGGCAGCTCTCGTGGCTGTGAAATATTTTGTGTTGACGTTGTCTTGCGTATATTCGACCAGAAACAAAAGAGTAGGTGTGAATAAACATAATATAAATACCAAACGAGAAATAAATTAACTAAAGAAACTGCAATGGATGTCGTGCGCGACGGTCAGACGGCTAACTAATGTATGTGCAGTGCACCAAATACAAGCTTTCTGTGGCTTAGAGAGTAGCGCGTGGAACAAGAGTTTTCAGTCTTCTCGGTTCGAATCCCGTAGAATACTCGAAACTGTTTGTTGATGTTCATTTAGTAAAGATTTGTTGTATAACACTATTTGTTGTATAACACTATTTGTTGTATAACACTATTTGTTGTATAACACTATTTGTTGTATAACACTATTTGTTGTATAACACTATTTCGGGCATTACATTGTAATTTAATTTCGTTTTTGAAACACATGATTTATAAACATTTTGGAGGATAGACTTGCTACCTGGCAGTGAGCAATCGAAAGGCGGCTTCAGAACCAGACTCTCTTCCCGGCGAAGTCACGCAGCCGGTCTAGAGTCGGTTAAGCGAGACTAGACAAGGTGAAGAACACTTTACTTTCATGACAGTACGCGTGTTTTTAAAACGTCCATTTTGTCATGGCCGAGCCATGTCGACCTCTTCTTTTTGAGGATGAGGCAGATATGTCGTTGATTTGTTGCTTGGTGGAGTCTTGTGTTAGAAATGATCTCGGGCAAGTACAGTTTATATATATTTATATATATATATATATATAAACTGTACCCGAGAGGGGATAATTGTGTATTTTAATATACAACTGGTTATAAAATGAATCTGCAAGTATGATATTCAGTGTGTACTACTTTTAATGATTCATAATATATTCACGATTTGCCGGTTATATTGTTTATTTGTTATGACGTTATAGTCTGGCAAGATTCAAATAACTGCGTACGTGATTCCTTTTGTAGCAATTTATTAATGCTATGTGACATGATCGTATGTTAGTGTAACCACTATGTGTTCTACCAACACCTAGTACCTGTTTGTTTGTGTTACGCACATATACTGTGCTTATTGCAGGTGGTTCTTCAACCCAGCAATGTTGACAACAGTTGACACTTCTAAAATGGCATTCCAAGATGGCGACTTCGTGTATGTGATTGACTCCTACCAGAAAGTCAAGGCTCTTCAGGACTCGGCTAACGGCGGGTGGAATGACAAAATGCGGGAGGTCAGTAATCGTTAATTGCCTTAATTGATGTTTCCATCAAGATGTTATACACACACACACACACACACACACACACACACACACACACACACACACACACACACACACACACACACACACACACACACACACACACACACACACACACACACACACAATGTTTTATTTGTCATTTATTTCTATCGTATTGTCTTATTCTCCCGGACGATACATTAGAATGTGTTGGTACCTTCTACGAGGTGTGCATGCCAAGGGATATAATAATTATTTCCCACATAGGCAGTAATTATCGTCGATGATGTCCAACTGTAGGGAAGGTATATTCTAAATCACGCTGAAGCAGTTACGATCGCAGCAATTACCGAATAAAGTGGAGCTGGCGAGCCAAATATAGAGCCATTGTAATTTATGCACCCACTCGACATACACAGTAATACATATTGTACTGCATTCATCAACAGCAACCCAACCGTTTGTCCTGACAAGCGTAATGCACTATTCACCGGGTTGTGATTTCAAAACCAATTCCGGACAACGTAGGAGATCAGTGATGATCAACAGCGTTAACATTATAACAGCAAATGTATATCCATAAGATGTATCGAACGAACAAATGGCCTGATGCGCAGATGAAAGCTAGATAACATCGAATGTGCGAATGATTAAGTGCAGAATGCATTTAATGACTTGGGGTATGTATCAATTATTAATCCACTCAAGGCAATCCCAGATCATTCAGTATAAATGTACGTAATACCCCTGGACTATTCGGGTGGCAACGCCAATACAAGGTCTTACGACCGATACTAAATCAATTACATTCTGCCTTCACGGCGCGAACTATACAACTGTTTGCAGAGTCTGGGCAGAATCGGTGTGGTGACTGTAGTTCCCAGCAAGGGCTTTGTTAGGGTTAACGTTGGCAAGAACTCGTGGGTCTTCAACAGTAAGGCCTTGATACTGATCGCCAAGTCAGGTAAGCGTAAACAATAGTGATAGGTCAGATACATTTTCTTTGTGTGTGTGGTATTAATAATATAGCAATCAAAATACGTGACAGGTGTGGTAATATTTTAAATAAAACTGTGAAAACATCATGCAGGACGAACACAATCGTGGATGTTTCTTGTGAACGGAAGAAATTGCTGGTGCAGCATGACATTTCTTTGGTTAGGTCTATTGTCGATGGAATGCCAGATTTGTGGGAGCATTCACAAAGCGTCCGATTGTATATTACGTAGTTGCGTTGTTTTTTACTGTGTACTTGATTAAATGTGCTTAACAGCGAATCAGTGTGTTACGCAATGTATTAAATGTCTTCATTCTGCCAGAGATTGCAACGCTTAACTGTGTCATGGTGAAAATTTTAATGCACCATATCGCCGGTGCGGTTTTACGCATTGAAGTTTGTTATTTGTCCCTTGTAGAGGAGATGTTGCAATCGGTGCTCTAAGGACGTCCGATTGTCCACTCACATTGTTGTGACGTCACACCAAATGAGTATATATAGAAGCTGAAGACAATGGACATTGTGTGGTTGTATTCGTTTAGTATGTTTTGCGGATGGCGTTTTTCCAACCTATCTAATAAAGCGTGTGTCGGTGGGTACATACCTTCATGTGTACGAATGCTGCGTCGAGTGAATATCAGCAGTGAAAATGAAACGTTTGCATTGGATGTTGACTGTATTATCATACTCTTAGCCAGACGTGTACAGTTAGGACGGGACTAACTGAATTAAAATCGTAACGGTGTTATGACGTGAAAGTAATCCTTTGAGAAATTGGTACACGGCCACGTTCATAGAAGGAGTTTATTATTATGGAATGTATAAAATAAAACACATTTTCGTTGTACCCCATTGTCATTCTGGACCGCTCGACGTTGCGGACACGAACAAAGTTGTTTCTTATCCAAAAAATGTATTGCCTCACTCCACTATTTTAACAACTCCATCACAAGGCTCGGACGGATCGCTGACGTTGTACCTAGTGTGTAGGCCGATAACATTATGATGCACAACTGACACATTAGTCAATGACATACAATCGCGCACTATACTAGCACAATTCAGAAGGTGACGTCCTGTAAGCTTAATGGCGCATATCGCCATGATCCAACTGCACAGTGTTGATGGTGTATGTAAGCCTAGTTACCTGTTAAAATAACCTGTTGACTAAAATAGCTTATTATCACTGCGGTACTAATCTCGTTCAAGTCATAACAATAGCCCATGGCCCTCATAACAGAGGGATTCGAAATAGGAATATTGATCTGGCGACTCGACAATGGCTACCAGAATACTGACAACAACCCTACGCTGATTGCATCAGGACGAAAACATATAATCAGTGTTAACGTTCTAAATTTCGCTGTGTGAGCAGTTTGTTTGTGTCAGCGTAACATCACCATGTTAATGACGGTCGACTGCGTAGTTGTTAGGGCGGAACGATAGAGGTTTATGTACTACTGTTCCTGATTATATCCCGGTAGATAGTGTACGGTACGATACACGACACACATTAAAAAGCTACAAGAGAGTATCTGTAAGCGTACCGATCTCGAAAGGCATCCCGATCCGTATCGCGCCACGTGGTCGGACCGTTGACAAAAAACAAAACGTGTACTGCTTTACATATTTGTAAAGCAGTACACTTTCAATGAGAACTACATCTGTTTAGCAATAAAATAAAATAGCGAACTATAGCACGTAATATGTTTCCCATATGTTTATGGGAAATATCTACATATTTATTTTGTTTTCAATGTATTTGGGCTACGTGTGAAGTATTTCATGGATATGACAATTGCTGTAGCGGCGCCTTGTCCAGGTGAGCACCAGCCTGTTGACGATCCACTCTAATTGCTTTTTCTGTTGGATGTAAGCTGCATAGATGCTCCCAAGGGTAGAGCAGTAGTAGTTTATTAATTGATGTATTCCTTATTTACGTATAACACTGATTAAAACCGTTACCAAAACAGTTTTTGTTTTCTTTGATTCGCGTACCCAGATTTGATCTGGGTTTATGCTACGATGTCTCAACTAGTGGCGATGCGTAGCGAAAAGCTTCGCATTGGTCAACGATTTCTAACGCTTAGGATATTTCACTAGCCGGTAAGCTACGCAGCGTAGCCTACGCTTATGAACAGCGAACTGCAGCATTAAATGGATATTCGATCATGATACCACCGCTAGGGTGAACACCGTGACAGCTAAACCTGCCACACACGATGCAGACAATGTGAACACGTGGTACTGTTCATTAAAGCAAATATAAGCCAAGAGTGATATGCAGTATTTTGATAAAACCTCCCCTTTGGTGTTTTGGAAATGTACCAATTTCAATTTCAGTATTGACGCATTCCTGATTAATAAACGTGTGTTTACTGATGTTCGATAAGTCGAATGTACCCCCGGGCAGTGTATATTACGATATACATTGTATGGGGACCGCACTACTATTTTATCGCGAAATAGTGTATCATTCTTGCTCTAATAGTCGTAGGTACACTAGCAATAACCTTAGCCAAAACCACGACTAGCACCATTCTATGACTAATCCTAACACTGACCAGAAATTATTCAAATAATAACTAATTATAATACTAACCTTAGCTGTTAACAATAATGGCTTTACACACTAATCGTGTATCTCCTTCGTGAGGTTAGAGCGTCAACGAAAATGGCAGTACATGTTTGTTGATTAATGCAAGCAACCGAAGTGTGTCGTACGATGAAGATGTCTATTTGCTTCCCCTTCACGTAGAAAAGCATGTAAACACCAGTTGTCAATCTTGTCAAAAGTACCTTCAACATAACCCTAATCCTAACCCTGAACTTGCCTTTTTTCATATCAAACTAACCATAAAGAGCGTTTGCCACACGGTTGGTATTGCCACCTCGTTGCTTTACAGTCAACGTGAAAACGGTGTCACCATCAACCGGATAACTACTGGGCCCGAGGTTATAAAGCCGTACTCGGTGTTTAGTGCGCGCGCTCGGTGCTCAGAATTTCATGCTCAAGCCTCGTTTTCAGACCACGCTCATACTCACGGATGGCATAACACGTTCTGAGCACGAAATCATTCTCAGACTTGAGCATGAAATAATTTATTCAGAGTATGCTATGGACTTTGCTTAACGCCGAACTCAAACAAACAAACATGGCAGCTCAAATAGAAATTAGTCGAAATCGTTGTTCAAGTTCGATGTTTTCGAGAAGAAACGCAGCGTCCGAGTCGCTTTCGAGATGTAATCAATCCACTTGAAGAAATGGTGCCACAAATGCGCATGCGTTTGCGCATGCGCGTGAAAGCATGAGCATGTGAGCGCGCGTATATGTGTCTGTGTAGGCGCGCGTATGTGAGTGGACGGGCGCACGCAATTATGTGTTCGCTTGTACGCGCGTATGTCCAAAATATGTACTCGCAATCTTTTTCTTGCGCGTTTACATACGTGTCTGTAGGTGTGCACATATGCCTAAACGGGTCTAATCACTATATCTGGCGTTTTGTAATGGTAAACGCCAGATATAGTGATCTTAGTGCAATTGCAATAAATGGCAATAAAAGGCATTTTGTTCTTGTGGTGCCCACTATCACGACCGGCAAAACCAGCAGACGGGACGAAGTATAATATACACATTGTGTTGGTAGTATAACATGGGTAATCTTATATAATTACCAACCCGGGCTTAAAAGGTTTATTCCAGGAAACGAAAGACACTCGGTCGCACCCATTGTTCTGATATGAGATAGCACATAATTTTATCATGATTAACACATTGATGCGGAATATTGTCTTCATTGCAGTTCAATCCTTTTATCAGCCTACATCTTCACCAATTTATTCTAACATTAGAAAATGTCGTATACAAATTGATTGATTTTCTAGTGTTGCCTGCACGAAATGCAGACATGTAGTGTTTTTAATGAATTGAAACAAACAGGGTTTTATTATCATCCATTGACACTCGATTTATTACATGTCATGTGTGATACAACCACAACGCGACTAAAGCAAACAAAATAATGGTTATGAGTGATATAAAATCAGCACGTGCCCCTGATTAGTTTGATCGAGAATAAACGTGCTGTATATAAAACATGCACATGCAAATACACACAACACAACTCACAATGTTTACTATTATTCAGCGTCGCAGTCGCATAACAAAGGAACGGTTGTTCACCAAATGAGACAGCTTCGTTTGCCATATACTAATTATAATTATACAATATTGCAATTGTTAAATAAGTGTACAGAGTTGCCGACATAAAGACCCACGTGCTTATGTTCAGCATGATGCATTCAAATAACATATAAGAAATACATGTTTCCACTCTTGCAAAATTAATACGATTATATATTTGATGTATTGCATGCAACTTGTACAATGAAACATCGTTAACCAGGTAGTGGCTTGTTCCCACCTGAATTAAACCTTTTGTGGATAAATTACTTATACATATAATACAAAACGGTTATGTTCCTGATTGTGTTGTCCATTCCGCGCAAAATGTCAGTAGATGATGACATCACGTCCGATTGCCAACAAATCAAACTCTGATTTAGAACATTATAGCGTAGTATACAGACGATCATGATTGAATGAGCGATGATCCGTGATATTGTTGGATTGTATCACTTGTGTAACAAGTCCGTTCCTGGGTCGCGTTGCTTTACCATTTATTGCAGGATCTTCCGCATCACAGCAGCAACTATCTCGCCTGAAAAAAATACGATCATGTAAGTATTATTAATCGTCAATGGCATAAGGATAGGTAAGTTAAAGTAAAGGTACGTTCTTATATAGTGCAGTATCCAGTCCTCAGGACTGCTCAAAGCGCTTTACACTTAACTCCCTGGCAGACCTATTCAATCGAACACCATCTCGACTTCTCCGAGAAGCATCCAGCCACGCTGCAATTAATGTGCGATGACTATTCGTACACACATATCTACCACTGTCTATAGCCAGGTACTCATTCGTACAGCTGAGTGAACTGGAGCAACGTATAGTGATCGAACTTGCCCAAGGTTCGACACGGCAGCACATGATTCGAACCCGGGTTCTCTCGGTTGAGAGTCCGAAGCTCTAGCAACTGCACCATGGCGCTACACAGGTAGACAACGTGTAGCAGACAGATTCAGCAAATCTACCAAAACGTCCACCGCTCGATCGACAGAACATGGTACACGACAGGAAGCACGATTAGAGACAGACTGCTTTGATTATTCTAGCGGTGCTAAACAGACAATTATTGCGCTAGCCAAATGCATCTTAGTTTTGTGATACAAACCTGGTTGACTCTCAATCATGTATTCTTGCATGCATGTGTGCATTTGTGTCTAATGCATGTGTTTACACATTTGTAGGCGTATGCATGTTTGCATTCATGCATAAGTACATGTGCAGTATCATGCACGTGTACTCGCGTGCAAACTCGTTTGCTTGCATTAAACCATGCATGATACTAAGAGTGGACAGTTACAACGTGAAAGTTAGTTGACTGATGTCCCCCCGCCGTTTCAGTCGGTCTAGGGACAAAGTCAGCAAGTAAGTTATTATGTAATAACAACCTAACTGGCGTCGTCGTACCTTCAGTTGCGACGTGTTTGAGGGCTTTCGTGTTCATGGCCCAGGCCCTTTCATTAAACCCCACTTTGACGCAGTCTGTCCTCAGGAGTTCGGTAACAGTTCCTGCTCGACCCAGCACCTGAAAATTATTGACATATGACATTACTGTTCAGATTCAGCGTCTGGTAGATATTATTGGGGTGGCTCCTGTGCTACCGATATTATATAACTTAATGGGAGTCTCCCGACCTTTTCTATTACTTACGTTATTCATTTTATATGTATCGTGTTTATTGGTCAAATAAATTGATTCTGAGTTCTGAGTTATTGTATGCATAAATAATATAAAGGACCGATACGAATTATGGGAGTAAACTCAGAGGTTTAAAACAAATAGTGCCCCAAACGAGCCCTGAATTTTTGTTACCACCATGTGATAAAATATTGCATGCTGGAACGCATCGACACCAGCAACATCGTCCACGAGTGACACGAAGAAAGGGGGACCGCCTGGTCCAAAGATTTAATCAACAAAATGCCATTCAAAATTGGACACCACAAGGACATCGGAAACGTGGCAGACCACTTGCACAAAGTGAAGCACCGTAGAATACAAAGTTATTACATTAAATGTTAATATTATATTGCATAAATAACGTGTACTTGAAGTAATTCCGTGTTTGACAATGTGTAACCATTTCATCAACCGAATAGTATACGGCGGAATTGAAGTTACATTCAGTTCATGTGTTTGCGGGTCTAAGATATTACTCACCAATATATATATATATATATTATGGTGTAGAAATGTAATACTTTGTCAACTCCTGTGTTTGACAATTTGCGACCATTTCACACACATGAGCATTCACATTTGAACCCAGTTCTAACTGCTGTTAGCACACACTATTATTCATTCCGACATAACTTCCACTAAGGATCAATTATTGTGTTCTCGTGTTTTGACAAGATTTTATATGGTGGATTGTGCTTCTATAGAATGGCAAATTCTTTCCGAATCTACATGAAATGTCGCATTCATCGTAGATTAATTCCATAATACCTAAATCCTATCTTGCTTGTCTATGTGCACAAGGTAGCTTGACGAACCTTTCGCATGGCCTCGTTCCAGGCACCGTGTTTGTCGTCCTGCAAATCTCGCACAGTCTCATAGTCGTCAAGCACTAGCACGAGACTACCTTTCCCAATGGCAACAGCTGTTGTGTCGACCAGCTCCAATATGTCAGGATTGAAGGTCCATCTAAACAGATATTAGCAATGTACTTTGTACTTGATAAATGCCAATAGGATAATGAGCCCCGATGTATTTGCGAGAACGAACCTTAATTAGTGATAGTAAGTGAGTACTTGCGAAAGTACAGGTAATTGAGAGAAATAGGTCGTCTAAAGCTGGCTTTGCACCAGGCGACCCCGTCGCCGCGATTAGGCGATGTCGTCACACGCAACCTGATTGCAGTCTGATTGCTTCATGTAAATGTACGTAGCTGCGATTGTATCGCTGGCAGTGCAACCGCTTCGTCGCACCAACGCCGTCGTTTGCAATATAAATTGCTCCATTTTCAGGCGACCATCGCTTCGTTGCATGTTATATGTCCAATCACAGTTAACACATGTGACGCATCTAGACATATAATACCATTCCCTAGAAATAATAGCTGCGTTGATGCGCAATGTCACGTGACACATTGTGGTCACGTGACACTTCCCGTCTCAAGCAACTGCATTGCTATTACATCGCAAGCGATATGATTCGGCCTTGACATTTCTTAATGACGTCAACATCGCCTCGTAGCGGCGACGGCGTTGGTTGGGGTAGAGCGTGCTTAAGGTTAATCCACAGCAGCAATGGCACCATCGCCACATCCACCACATCAATCACAGTCTACAACATTATCATAACAACAGCCACTACCCAAACAATACCCCGAACACGTCTACTACCGTGGCCAACCGTGCCTCTGACACCAAGCCCTTGCCATCTCCAATACCGTCACTGTGTGTCGCGGAGGTCGAACAGTAGAACGCTCGAACACAGATCGGGCGGACAGGGATTTGAATCATACTACCGACCGCCATTTCGAAACAAGTTCTTTCATCATACATGGTCAGTCTATTTCGTCAGATACACTGCACATCGGTGGTCCCTTCGACCTGAT
>CM034531.1:87619045-87706545 GCA_020002185.1 Paraescarpia echinospica
AGAAACCTGTGTCAAACAACGTACTACCTATTAACAAACCACCAGTTTGCATTTATCTCAACTGTAACTATAATTGTATTATTGCACGTGTATCTCATAGTTACTGTACGTCAAGTTAGTTGCAATAATTATTACCACTTTCACGTGATATTATCGTTGTGTGTGTGTGTGTGCGCGCGCGCGCGTGCGTGTGTGTGTGCGCGCGCGTGTGTGTTACAATATTCCAGGACATACTGTGTTTTAGGAGTTTACATGATAGTCAATGCCTAACGAAAATATAATCGTTGCCCTTTATTTGTTTTATAAATTCACCAAATACTGTTGTCCTTGTTCTTTCTAACGTACCTACTACTGACTTCAGGGCATCGACGACCTCTTGCGCTGACACCCGTTTATTGGCCTCTAGCACAACCATCTTATTGATGAGTGACTTCGCTGTCTTCAGCTTGACGTTATCCGACTTAGTAACGCTTGTGATGACAGGTTGTTTCCCGTTGGATGCCTTAGCTGTGATCATTTGGACGGCGACCGGAATAAGCCCCGGCATACTTTCTGAAAATGTCATGCCCATGTAGAGTGTTAATAAAAAATATGATATACCCGATTCAAAATTGTTACTTATATTTGAATAGTTTTATTGATATGCTGGCAGATTGTTGTGTTTATAAGTCCCAGCTTATTGTAATGCACCCATGCTTATACATTGTACTATGTGCCAATAAAATAAATGTAAATTGTCTTTGTTTTATATATGCCTCTGCCCCTGCCCCTGCCCCTGCCCCTGCCCCTGCCCCTGCCCCTGCCCCTGCCCCTGCCCCTGCCCGTGCCCCTGCCCCTGCCCCTGCCCCTGCCCCTGCCCCTGCCCCTGCCTCTGCCCCTGCCCCTGCCCCTGCCCCTGCCCCTGCCCCTGCCCCTGCCCCTGCCC
This sequence comes from Paraescarpia echinospica, assembly GCA_020002185.1. Classification (NCBI taxonomy): domain Eukaryota; kingdom Metazoa; phylum Annelida; class Polychaeta; order Sabellida; family Siboglinidae; genus Paraescarpia; species Paraescarpia echinospica. The sequence goes on from CM034531.1 coordinate 87,619,971, forward strand.
CTGCCCCTGCCCCTGCCCCTGCCCCTGCCCCTGCCCCTGCCCCTGTGTGTGTTCCCCTGCCCCTGCCCCTGCCCCTGCCCCTGCCCCTGCCCCTGCCCCTGCCCCTGCCCCTGCCCCTGCCCCTGCCCCTGCCCCTGCCCCTGCCCCTGCCCCTGCCCCTGCCCCTGCCCCTGCCCCTGCCCCTGCCCCTGCCCCTGCCCCTGCCTCTGCCCCTGCCCCTGCCCCTGCCCCTGCCCCTGCCCCTGCCCCTGCCCCTGCCCCTGCCCCTGCCCCTGCCCCTGCCCCTGCCCCTGCCCCTGCCCCTGCCCCTGCCCCTGCCCCTGCCCCTGCCCCTGCCCCTGCCCCTGCCCTGCCCCTGCCCCTGCCCCTGCCCCTGCCCCTGCCCCTGCCCCTGCCCCTGCCCCTGCCCCTGCCCCTGCCCCTGCCCCTGCCCCTGCCCCTGTGTGTGTTCACGTCTTGAGTATATTACTGTTTAAATTGATCGTATTATTAACCACAACCATATAAAATCATTGCAAAACATCCCTGCCCCGAATTGTGCTAATAAGTATAACATAGAGACAAAGATCTGAAACGCGACATATTGCGGTGGGCGTAGTTAAAAGGAACAAACCCGTGCACGGGACGATAAATATGTCATCTTCTTTGTGAAGAAGCAAACCGAGGAATACGAGGCCAAGTGCGAAGACGTCGACAGCGTCAGTGTACGGCTTCATCTCATAAGTCTCCGGCGCCATGAACGACGGCGATCCCGCCTTGCTCTTCATTTGGGTAGACGTCGCCAGGTCACCATCTTTCGCTAGTCCGAAGTCGGTCAGTTTTACCACCACATCGTCACCTTGGCAACTGAATGTTAACAGTTATGAGAGCAAAATATGAGCTACTCATCCTATTCAAATTACAATTGGACGCAAATAGTTTTGTTCTTATAGAATGTGGTAATTTTACTTGGTATATATCCATAAGTTGATAGAGTCTTATGGCTAAGTTCAGTTTGATTTACGATAAACATTTCCAGTTTCAGTTAATGTTGCTAAAACTAACGCTTTCCACCCTGACAAGTGCATCCAATATTGCATGCTACTGTAAGTTGGCCGGACACGATACATAAGCAATTGCATGAAATAGACCAATAGTCGTGAATATGTCGTGTCGTTTCTATAAACAACCAACAACACAATATTAAAAGATGAACGGGAGCAAGACGAGGAAACTGTTGGGTAGTATTGCATATATAACATAGGTAATGTCCTATTGAGCACAGTGTCCTTATCGACGGAATGAAGCCTACCTTATCATGATATTCGCCGGCTTCACGTCACGGTGCACCATGTGGTGTTCTTTGCGGTGCATGTGCGCTATTCCTCGCGCACACTGCAGCATCATTTGGTATTGCGTAGTACGGTCCGGGTTGTATCTGAAAAATGAAAAAGGAGAAATTGCCTCTCCATCGCGATGACACCGAACTAGTGATTGCATTAATGTGTGCAACTAGTTATTCTTTGTTTAACAAATGAGGATTTGCATTCCCTATGCTATCGCGGTACATGTTTGTATTTGCACACGCTACAGTATGGATGTGAAATAAAATGCAGCTAGACTTCAGTAGACACAGAAAAATATACACACACAGACACACAGACAGACACACACACACACACACACACACACACACACACACACACACACACACACACACACACACACACACACACACACACACACACACACGCACACACGCACACTCGCATCCGTACGAGTTATTCAAAGACCAATATTAACAAAACCAGAGTCAACGTCATTTGCTTTTGTTATTTGTTGGCAGCAGATGGCCTCCTGGACAGGCAAGTGAAACAAATTTAGGTGACTTATTCTTAAGAATGGTCCAATGTTGACTTGCCGGGCTGTGTTATTCTTCTTTTCGGGATACGTCACTACCTGATGTATTGTTGATATGTTGACATTTAACGCGTATTGCATAAAATAGCAACACATCTGAGTATTTAAGAATATTTGGGTAACTGTGTAATCATGATGTATACACCTTTTAAAGTCCACAGTTGATAGTCCTGTTATGTGATCTGTTATGTGATCTGTTATGTGATCTGTTACGTGATCTGATACGTGATCTGTTACGTGATCTGTTACGTGATCTGTTATGTGATCTGTTACGTGATCTGTTATGTGAACTGTTATGTGATCTGTTACGTGATCTGTTATGTGATCTGTTATGTGGTCTGTTATGTGATCTGTTACGTGATCTGTTATGTGATCTGTTATGTGATCTGTTATATGATCTGTTATGTGATCTGTTATGTGATATGTTATGTGATCTGTTATGTGATCTGTTATGTGATCTGTTATGTGATCTATTATGTGATCTGTTATGTGATCTGTTACGTGATCTGTTATGTGATCTGTTATGTGATATGTTATGTGATCTGTTATGTGACCTGTTACGTGACCTGTTATGTGATCTGTTATGTGATCTGTTATGTGATCTGTTATGTGATCTGTTATGTGATCTGTTATATGATCTGTTATGTGATCTCTTATGTGATCTGTTATGTGATCTGTTATATGATCTGTTATGTGATCTGTTATATGATCTGTTATGTGATCTGTTATGTGATCTGTTAGGTGATCTGTTATGTGATCTGTCATGTGATCTGTTATGTGATCTGTTATATGATCTGTTATGTGATCTGTTATGTGATCTGTTACGTGATCTGTTACGTGATCTGTTATGTGATCTGTTATGTGATCTGTTACGTGATCTGTTATGTGATCTGTTACAGATGACAAATTTGAATCCATACCCTGGAACACAATATGTTTGTGTTCATCTATGATGATCTATGTGGATTAATTGTCAAATAGCGAGAACAGGTGCGAAGACAACTGTGCCCCTTGTGATAATCACATGCGCATTGTTACATTATTGAAATATAACGTTCCAGCTTGTACATTAGATATGTGGTGTTTTGGATTAAGTAGGATATTTGCAAGTCCCCTGCACTATCAATAGTGATCACCCAAAAGTACCGAATATTATGTAACGCTCTTTTTGTTACTGAATGCCATAAATGCCCTGTTGGCACGCAGTATTATATAATTATATAACATTGCATTAACGACCTGGCTGACTAAAAGCAATAAACAGAACACATATGTGCGTCAATCCGGTTCGTTTCGATACCAATATTTCCCGTTTGTTTGTTGCATTGAACGAGTAGGCATTATACAGTAAACACATAAGTGGTATATGGGTAACTGTAATTAGGAAGAATGCAATCAATGTTGGACTTGTTTGTGTTTAATTGCACGAACCGTTTTGCATGAATGCCAACTTTTTGAAACGAATCGCGGAAACTGAATAACACTATACTGTCAATCGGCTTTCAGAATGTAAAGAACGTCACAGCAAAATTACCTAAGTAGGTCTCCAGTTTGCATGATATCGGACCACTCAAGTTACCCATCAACATGTTTCGACCCCAAATTTTACACTAAAAACGTTTTACAGAAACCCCATAAAATATGTTGGGGAGGGCCCTGGGCAACTGCTCCGTCTGACTTGTCCTAAATCCGGTGCCTATCAAATTATCACAATAGCGAAATGAAATGTTACGTACTTGTGAGCGAATTCGTCGAGATTGCCGCCGTTGCAGAGCTCGAGCACGAGCCAGAAGGCGTTGTTCTTGTAATGGAAGTCGAGTAGTTTTACGAGATTCGGATGTGTCGAAAGTCTTTCGTATTTCTTGATCTCCTCCAGCGCCCGAGTGCCGTGGTCGTCAGTCTTGATCTCCAGTTGCTTCACGGCGACTGGTTCACCTGTTTTGGTGATGAGACCTCTATACACGATTCCGAAGCTCCCCTGGCCGAGTTTCTTACTCGTGTCAACGCTGTACGATCCCAGTTCCATGTGGCTTATTGTCAACAATAAATTGAACAGTTGAGGTGGGATGGAATAAGGTCGGCCTCACAAGAAACGCAAGGCTACAAAAGTGAGTGTCAACTTGTGCATATCAACATTCAATGAGTTAATGAACAGTCATTTATTGGTCAGCATGTTAATTATGAGAGTGAATGTACTCGATACTGCTATAGCTAGGCACCGGCTGTTATTCTGGCTACGCACGCTGTGGTACCATATCAGAACGACGGTCTAAAACATCTATTGGATTTTAGTTTCATGGAAAATCAGATTGCACAACATTTTATATGAGGTAGGATCACGCCTACATATTCACTCATCGACGCGAAACAAACAATATTCGAGCATATTGTAGTAAAGTTACCTTGAAGCATGTATGCACTTTTGCTTACAATGGCTGTCAGCTCCTTGTAACACGCACACATTGACAAACGTTTCATGCAGTTTAAACCTGGTTATGTTGCGGCTTATATCGTTAGCAGGTCCAATAATATATGAGTCAGCATTACCGCGACACACTCGTCAACGCATTTATATCGAACGTCAATAAAACTTGTTTCACTTTACCTTGCAACGTATCAAATGTGTTGTTTAAAGTGGCAGCACGGCCCTGACTAGTAACCGTCACACTGGAGCACTAGCTACGTGTCGTAACAACGGTACTGGATCCGTGGTACACTATTAACCTCACAAATCGTCCATGAACTTGGACTCTTTCGGAAAGACACATTGTCAAACTGGCAGATTGTGCAAATAGTAATATGCAGATTGTACACTTAAAATGACAGCACAAAGCATTGATTGATTATCTGCATATCGCTTGGATCGACGTCTTTTCAGAATTGATATGTTTGCTGGATATTAATAATACGTGGCTCTCCGCCAAGAAAACGTGCACTTCTATGAAGAAGCCTGGTATTCACCAACATTAAACTGGTTGAACACATTTGCACGGCGAAAAGAACACCCAATTAATATTCGAGAAAACAGGAATTGCGGATCACCAGTTCAGTAACTCTTGTGACATATATCGGTGCCATATTTTGCATCATCGAGTACAGGTACACAAACACAAGCAGTAATTAATAAATTAGTCAACTAACCATAGACCCGGGAACAGGGGGGCAAGAGGGGCAGTTGCCCTCCCTGGAATTTATCTGGGGGCAGAAATATGGTTCATAGCGTCAATGGCGGGTGAAAATTTAAAATTTATGAGACGATTAATGTGTATTTTTTTTGACTGTGAAAGGTGTGTGCAATTGGAGGATAGACATATTGTTTTGTCCTTCCCCCAGTAATAGGCGGTGAGATGGCGATTTTTTTTCAAAAGCACCCCTCCCCCCGTCTTCGAGTAGTCATCATTTCAGCAGAGACAGCGGAGAGATGTTAGAGAAGGTAAATTTACAGCAGCGGCGCAACATAAAAAAAAAATTCTCAACAGCACTGCCCTCGTGTTTGTTCGGATGTTATGAGTTCATAGCGGAGACAGCAGCGGAGAAGCTGAAGTTACAGCGGCGCAGAGGCAACACAATTTCAACGGCACCCCCCCCTCCCGTCTTCCGATGGCACAGTCGATCCAACCGTGGCAGGACAGACACAAAGAAGATATGAATATGCAGCAGCAAACATTTTTCAGTGGTTGTGAAGCTCCGTTAGTCCCCCAATGCAAAATCAAACTTTCAATGATAAAACCTTTTTTGAAAGTGAGCGGCTTAAATAGAATAACGTGCCTTTATGATAATATTCACGACGAAACGAATTATTACTCACTCAGTTCTAGTAACACGACTTACGAAGGTAGCCACTAGTGTAACCTCTGGAAATTTCCAAACGGCATATTAATTAACACACCGTATTATTCGATTCAGAACGGTACTATCGTTCCAATCAATGTTAATCATACATGTGTAGCACTCAGACACCCGCAAGTGGAAAATTCCGTAAATAATAGCACCTGCCCGTGAATGCCACTAAACACTTAGTCAATTTGATTCAGATCACTTAAAAAATCATTCGATTTTTGCGACGCGCTAATTGTATCCAAATAGCAAATTACGCGTATGTGGTGTAATATCAGTTGAGGAAAAAACAAATTTTTTGTAGGACACCAAAACAAAAATTTTTCCGTATCTACATACATACTGTATATATATATATGTGTGTGTGTTTGCATGTGTGTGTGCGTGTGCGTGTGTGTGTAAATACACACACACACACACACACACACACACACACACACACACACACACACACACACACACACACACACACACACACACACACACACACACATGTCAGGGATGGGTTCAAGTACTCGGGTACTTGAGTAATTGTGTACTCAAGTACAGCAAGTACTGCACTTGAACTTGTACTTTGCATTTTGCTGAGTGCAATACTTGGACTTCGATTTGTACTTGACTGTCGAAGTACTTGGACTTGGCAAGTACTTTCCCAAGTACTTTTGTATGTTTTCTATCTGAAGGATTGAAAAAATGGCTACAGTGAAAATTACTGTATATATATATATATATATATATATTCTTATTTTCTACAAAGCTTCAACAACACTTGACCGTCAAAGTACTTGAATTTTACAAGTATTTCTAAGTACTTTTTTTATATTTTCGTTACGTATTTGGCTTTATCTGAAGGATTGAAACAAATTTGCTACTGTGAAAATTACTGTATATTTGTTCTTATTTTGCACAAAACTTCATAACATGAAACATAATTGATGGTGCATGACTACATGTTAATTGGTTTATGTGCATGAAGGGGAGAAGAAGCACAAGCACTTGCATGCATGTCAGCTGAGATCTGAAGCCACGAGTCAATTACATGAGATAAATTAACACTAACTGATCTCTTGAACCAGCTATAGTGGCTTCAGATATTCAGAAACCACCAGTTCACTTGTATTGTGGACTTTCGTTGTAGACGTAATTGCTTTTGCTTAAGATAATGACTGAATAGAAGTCAATTGCAATCTGTTCAGAACCTCAGATAGTTTGAAATGTAGCGTTCAATGTACTTGACTGTACGTGACTAAAATTATCAGCGTACTTTGTACTTGTACTTGAATTTTTTCATAAAGTACTTGTACTTGCCTATATTTTTAGACGAGGACATTTTCTGTAACATATACGTTGAACATCACTTACGTAGTTAGAACAGAATGCAATGTCTTCTGCTGTTTTATAACAAACAATAAAAACAAATAATTTACTCAAATGGTCACAGAAAGCCATCGTTATGCAGTTTTAATCCATATTATCGAGATAAGAGTCGTTTTTAATGGCTAGAAAATCGAACTTTTATTCGAGAGAAACTGCTTTCCTATTTAGCGCAGTAACTGCAGCAGGGTACACGCCTAGCAGAACTGTCAATATGATGTTTACATGAAAAGGTCTATCAGGGGATGGTGTGATATTGAGCAGTCTTAAATCAATTCACTTCCAATTACCTTACTTCACCTATTGTTATGAATTTCAAATATAATGCACACAGACTATGTTTTATAGAGGTATTCACTATAAGTGACTTCGATTTCACGTAGATATTTCAGCATGGATGAAATCTTCCAAAATTATATTGAAACAACATTTCGTAAACACGTGTCCTAAGGGCAAAACCAAACTTTTAAGGATAAAGCCTATTTTGGAATGAGCGGCGTAAACAGAATGTCTTTGTGATAATAGTCAAAACGAAACGAATTATTACTAGCTCATTTTTAGCAACACGACTTACAAAGGCAGCCACATTAGTCTAACCTTTGGAAATTTCCATAACAGCATGCTGATCAACACAAGCCGTTAGTGTGGTGTAGATATTGTGGCGACCAAGCGGACTGAGACGCTTACTCCATTCAGTACTAATCATACATGTGTAGCACTCGTATGTTGAATGGTGGGTCTTCGACCGGTTGTTATACAAAACAAAAGTCATACTTATCAATACATTACGGCTTTGTGTCATGCTACATTTAAAAGAATTGAAGTGTTTAAGTTGTGCCAATTTATGTTATAGATTAACGTCATTAACGTAAAATGTCACGACTGTTTTACCGACACTCAATATTATCCTCATAGTTAATCAACGTTATCTACAGGCTGCGATACAAACACGCGCACGCGCGCGAACACATACACGCTCGCACACGCACACGCACACGCACACGCACACGCACACGCACACGCACACATATACATACGCACATTTTACACAATGTTGAGATTGCCGTTGTAATTCCTGAGCTGTGACGCTTCAGCAGATGACAATGTCGATATATGTATCACATAAATCGTCGTAGCTAATTTTATTCAGCGCTGCACACTTTTCCATATTTCATCAAGTTAATTAACACATGTACTGTGAAATTAATATTGAGGGTGTTGAGCCAGTCCGCAACTTCAGTTCAGCACTCAACTTCTGTTAAAGACGATTTGCACCGCCTTGATAATATTAAAACACCACATTCTCGCTCTCCAAATTCCTTGATTTGTCCCTCCCGAGTTTCACCAAACAACATTTCCATGTACCAAAAACTCGATTTGCACCCCCTTTTGGCTCGCCACAAAACATATTCAGTCTCGATAAAAAACATCAAACGCCAAGGAAAAATCAAAACTTTTCCTAAATATTGGGGTTTATTCATATATACTCCACAAAAATATATTGGGGTTCAGCCCCCAAAACCGCTACAGTTCAGACAACTATGAATAACGTTCCTGGTCGTTTATGTTATTAACATACCAGAAATGGCACGCTCTTTCTCACGCGATATTTGAACTGCGAGACCTCGATGCGAGTTAAAAAGACGATCGAATATGTTGAAGACTGAACATAGATTTGGCATGCATGTCTATGCTTACTTAACAAAATGAAAGCTCACCGAGTATTTCCAACGTGTCTCAACGTGTCAATGCAACAGCAGGTTATTATTTAGTCGGTCACCTTAAATTGACCAAGCATGGCTAATCTATTTATGCGGTCAGTATTTAGCCTAGGCATATGTCGTTGGAATCACGACAAGGCTGTGATAATTCTACATGGCGTTGTGTATCATCAATTGTATGCATGCAGTGATCCGCGTTGCCTATAAACGAGATTACCGTATAATTAGAGAGGTAATTAAAAGCGGGCTTTTGTGCTCGTGTGCTCGTGTGCTCGTGTGCTTGCGTGCTTGTACGAGTGTGCTTATGTGCGTGCGTGCGCATGTGCGTATGCATGTGTGTGTATGTGCTTGCATGCGTACGTGCGTGTTTGGATATATGTAAGCATTGTCAAAAACTGCATTGTGCTCTAAATGTCCAACATTATTATAATGATTTGATATATACATATATATATATATATATCATGTAGGTGTCTTTACAGGACATTTTCTGTAACATATGCGTTGAACATCACTTACGGGGTTAGAACATAACGCAATATTATCTTCTGCTGTTTTATAACAAACCATATATTTACTCAAATGGTCACAGAAAGCCATCGTTATGCAATTTGAATCCATATCACTTAGGTAAGAGTCGTTTTTAATGGCTTAAAAAACGGACTTATATTCGAGAGAAACTGCTTTCCTATTTAGCGCAGTAACTGCAGCAGGGTACACGCCTAGCAGAACTGTCAATATGATGTTTACATGAAAAGGTATATCAGGGGATGGTGTGATATTGAGCAGTCTTAAATCAATTCACTTCCAATTACCTTACTTCACCTATTGTTATGAATTTCAAATATAATGCACACAGACTATGTTTTATAGAGGTATTCACTATAAGTGACTTCGATTTCACGTAGATATTTCAGCATGGATGAAATCTTCCAAAATTATATTGAAACAACATTTCGTAAACATGTGTCCTAAGGGCAAAACCAAACTTTTAAGGATAAAGCCTATTTTGGAATGAGCGGCGTAAACAGAATGTCTTTGTGATAATAGTCATAACGAAACGAATTATTACTAGCTCATTTTTAGCAACACGACTTACAAAGGCAGCCACATTAGTCTAACCTTTGGAAATTTCCATAACAGCATGCTGATCAACACAAGCCGTTAGTGTGGTGTAGATATTGTGGCGACCAAGCGGACTGAGACGCTTACTCCATTCAGTACTAATCATACATGTGTAGCACTCGTATGTTGAATGGTGGGTCTTCGACCGGTTGTTATACAAAACAAAAGTCATACTTATCAATACATTACGGCTTTGTGTCATGCTACATTTAAAAGAATTGAAGTGTTTAAGTTGTGCCAATTTATGTTATAGATTAACGTCATTAACGTAAAATGTCACGACTGTTTTACCGACACTCAATATTATCCTCATAGTTAATCAACGTTATCTACAGGCTGCGATACAAACACGCGCACGCGCGCGAACACATACACGCTCGCACACGCACACGCACACGCACACGCACACGCACACGCACACGCACACGCACACATATACATACGCACATTTTACACAATGTTGAGATTGCCGTTGTAATTCCTGAGCTGTGACGCTTCAGCAGATGACAATGTCAATATATGTATCACATAAATCGTCGTAGCTAATTTTATTCAGCGCTGCACACTTTTCCATATTTCATCAAGTTAATTAACACATGTACTGTGAAATTAATATTGAGGGTGTTGAGCCAGTCCGCAACTTCAGTTCAGCACTCAACTTCTGTTAAAGACGATTTGCACCGCCTTGATAATAATTAAAACACCACATTCTCGCTCTCCAAATTCCTTGATTTGTCCCTCCCGAGTTTCACCAAACAACATTTCCATGTACCAAAAACTCGATTTGCACCCCCTTTTGGCTCGCCACAAAACATATTCAGTCTCGATAAAAAACATCAAACGCCAAGGAAAAATCAAAACTTTTTCTAAATATTGGGGATTATTCATATATACTCCACAAAAATATATTGGGGTTCAGCCCCCAAAACCGCTACAGTTCAGACAACTATGAATAACGTTCCTGGTCGTTTATGTTATTAACATACCAGAAATGGCACGCTCTTTCTCACGCGATATTTGAACTGCGAGACCTCGATGCGAGTTAAAAAGACGATCGAATATGTTGAAGACTGAACATAGATTTGGCATGCATGTCTATGCTTACTTAACAAAATGAAAGCTCACAGAGTATTTCCAACGTGTCTCAACGTGTCAATGCAACAGCAGGTTATTATTTAGTCGGTCACCTTAAATTGACCAAGCATGGCTAATCTATTTATGCGGTCAGTATTTAGCCTAGGCATATGTCGTTGGAATCACGACAAGGCTGTGATAATTCTACATGGCGTTGTGTATCATCAATTGTATGCATGCAGTGATCCGCGTTGCCTATAAACGAGATTACCGTATAATTAGAGAGGTAATTAAAAGCGGGCTTTTGTGCTCGTGTGCTCGTGTGCTTGCGTGCTTGTACGAGTGTGCTTATGTGCGTGCGTGCGCATGTGCGTATGCATGTGTGTGTATGTGCTTGCATGCGTACGTGCGTGTTTGGATATATGTAAGCATTGTCAAAAACTGCATTGTGCTCTAAATGTCCAACATTATTATAATGATTTGATATATACATATATATATATATATATATATATATCATGTAGGTGTCATTACAGGACATTTTCTGTAACATATGCGTTGAACATCACTTACGGGGTTAGAACATAACGCAATATTATCTTCTGCTGTTTTATAACAAACCATATATTTACTCAAATGGTCACAGAAAGCCATCGTTATGCAATTTGAATCCATATCACTGAGGTAAGAGTCGTTTTTAATGGCTAGAAAAACGGACTTATATTCGAGAGAAACTGCTTTCCTATTTAGCGCAGTAACTGCAGCAGGGTACACGCCTAGCAGAACTGTCAATATGATGTTTACATGAAAAGGTATATCAGGGGATGGTGTGATATTGAGCAGTCTTAAATCAATTCACTTCCAATTACCTTACTTCACCTATTGTTATGAATTTCAAATATGATGCACACAGACTATGTTTTATTGAGGTATTCACTATAAGTGACTTCGATTTCGCGTAGATATTTCAGCGTGGCTGAAATCTTCCAAATTATATTGAAACAACATTTCGTACACATGTGTCCTAAGGAAAAAATCAAATTTTAAAAGAAAAATAATTCTTTAGAAGTGAGCGGCGTAAACAGAATGTATTTGTAATATTAGTCATAACGAAACGAATTATTACTAGCTCATTTCTAGCAACACCACTTACGAAGGTAGCCACATTAGTCTAACCTTTGGAAATGTCCGTAACTGCATGCAGATCAACACAAGCCGTTAGTGTGGTGTAGATAAGGTGGCGACCAAACGGACTGAGACGCTTACTCCATTCAGTACTAATCATACATGTGTAGCACTCGTATGTTGAATGGTGGGTCTTCGACCGGTTGTTATAAAAGTAATATGTTCCAGCAACAATACAAACTTAAAACTTCAATCAACGTGAAGAGGACACCATATTCGTTAGTACCGATGCGTGCGCGCACACGCAGTACATTCATTACATCGCATGCATCCATAGTATAATTATTATAGTGTGCGCGTATTTAGACACAATCGATCCTATTTATTCTAACAATCGTATATTGCTGAAACGTTAACACATTATAAATATTGCCAACATTAATCGATTTAATAAAATAAAAAGTTGGGTTTGGCGTGGGATACGAAATACACGGAAGATAATAATAAAAAAACACGTTAAAATATATGTGCAGCGAGGGAAAAAACCAAATGTAATATTTATAAATACATCACGGCTTTGTGTCATACTTCATTTAAAAGAATTGAAGTGTTTGAGTTGTGCCAATTTATGGTATTTAGATTAACGTCATTAACGTAAAATGTCATGACTGTTTTATCGACACTCAATATTTTATTATTTATTATAAAGCATTTATAGAGTGCCGTGTGTCCGGATAACAAATCTGCTCAAAGGCGCTGACAGTCATAGAGTATAAGTAAAATACATTAAATGACCTAAAACATATTAAATAGAAATATTAAATAGAAAGTTAAACGATTATGATTTAAAAGTAGCATATACAAATTACATAAAATGTCAGTTAGATAAACCTGAATAAAATAAATATGTATATTTACAAGTGTATATATTATACATAAATTAAATGAATTAGCCGTTTAAATACCTAAAATAAATAATGTGCTTAAATAAAATAAAATAAATACATATAAATACATATAATAAAAAAAATAATAAATAAATAACTGCAACCTAAGTACATAACCGAATGTCAACATTGCACAAATGTCACTGATGCGTACTGCAAAGTTCTTTGAAGGCCTGTCGAAATAAGTGTGTCTTTAAGAGTGATTTGAAAGTGGCAACGCAGTTTGCATGCCTGACTGCATGAGGCAGGGCATTCCACAGGATTGGGCCAGCCACCGAGAAGGAACGACGGCCATAATGTTCAAGGTGATATCAATAATATTATCCTCATAGTTCATTAACATTATCTACATGCTGCGGTACAAACACGCGCACGCGCATGCTCGCACACGCACATGCACATGCACAGGCACACACACACACACACACACACACACACACACACACACACACACACACACACACACACACACACACACACACACACACACACACACACACACACACACACACACACACACACACACACACACACACACACATACGTTAACACGCTTGTACGCACACACGCGTACACACACACGCACACGCACACACGCACACACAACACACACATTGCACGCATCTACGTACACACACACACACACACACACACACACACACACACACACACACACACACACACACACACACACACACACACACACACACACACACACACACACACACACACACACACACACACACACACACACACACACACACACACACATATATACGCACGCTCGCACGCTCGCACGCTCACACTATTGAGATTGCCGTTGAAATTCCTGAGCTGTGACGCTTCAGCATATGACAACGTCAATATATGTATCACTTAAATCGTCGTAGCTAATTTTAATCAACGCTGAACACTTTTCCATATTTCGCCAAGTTAATTAACAATGTACTATGTCACACAACATTAACAATGACAACGGAAAGAAATCAACATTGAGGGTGTTGGGCCAGTTCGCAACTTCAGTTCAGCACACAATTTCTGTTAAAGACAATTTGCACCGCATTGATAATCGCTAAAACACCACCTTCGCCCTCTCCAAATTCCTTGGTTGTCCCTTCTGAGGTTCACCAAAACATCTCCATGTACCAAAAACTCGATTTGCACCCCCTTTTGGCTCTCCACAAAACATATTCAGTCTCAATAAAAAATCAAACGCCATGAAAAAACCACCCCTTTCCTAAATATTGGGGTTTATTCATATACCCAGCCCCTCCACCAAAATTTATTGGGGTTCAGCCCCCAAAACCGCTACCGTTCAGACAACTATGAATAACATTTCTGATCGTTTATGTTATTAATATACCAGAAATGGCACAGTCTTTCTCACCTGGTATTTGAACTGCGAGACCTCGATGCGAGTTAGAAAGACGATCGAATATGTTGAAGACTGAACATAGATTTGGTATACTATATCCTCAATCTATGATTACTTAACAAAATGAAAGCACACCTAGTATTTCCAACGTGTCTCAACGTGTCAATGCAACAGCAGGTCATTATTTAGTCGATCGCCTAAAATTGACCAAGCATGGCTAATCTATTTATGCAGTCAGTATTTAGCCTAGGCATATTTCGTTGGAATCACGACTCCTATATTATGATATATATTTAAATAAGGCTGCGCTAATTCTTGGCGTTGTTGTTGTTGGGGTATCATCAATTGTACGCATGCAGTGATCCGTGTCGCCTATAAACGAGATTACCGTATAATTAGAGAAGCAAATCAAAGCGGGCTTTTGTCCCCGTGTACTCGTGTGCTCTTGTGCTCCTGTGCTCCTGTGCTCGTGTGGTCGTGTGCTTGCGTGCTTGTGTGCTTATGTGCGTGTGCCTATGTGCGTACGTGCGCATGTGCGTATGCATGTGTCTGTATATGCGTGCATGCGTACGAGCGTGTTTGGATATATGTATATATATATATATATATATATTATTGTAGACGTTTTTGTTCGCTCGCATGCAAGCACAAACACTCATACGAACACACACAAACATACTCACTCACTTACAACAAACACACGCGCGCGCACACACACACACACACACACACACACACACACGTATGTGTGTGTGTGTGTGTGAGTGTGTGCGAGCGCGCGTGTGTTTGTTGTAAGTGAGTGAGTATGTTTGTGTGTGTTTGTGTGAGTGTTTGTGCTTGCATGCGAGCGAACACAAGCGTCTACTATAATTCTTACATCGTGTTGGTGAAACGTGATATCAGTATCAACATTTCTAGGTTAATACGCGTGATTTGACCAAAACACATCATCCAATCAAGCATTGTCAAAAACGGCATTGTGCTCTAAATGTCCAACATTATTCTAATGATTGGAATAAACGCACAGGCACACAAACGTGCCCCCACACTCGCGCGCGTTCGCATGCACACGCAAACGCACGCACGCACACACTCACACACACACAAACACACACACACACACACACACACACACACACATACACACACACACACACACACACACACACAAACCACGGACATGTTAAGAGTTTCATTGATAAGGACAAACTAATTGTATATTGTACCATCAGATTGTTATATCTATTGGAACATGCGTTATTCCAATGGAAGAAATGTCAACATTCCAAAGTGGACGTACCATCCGTTTATGCGATATTAAATAACCTGTTTTGTTTTTCATATACCGATAATTTCGACATACTAAATAAAATTGGTATTTATCAATAACATGAGCTAATACACAGTATACATGGCAGCATGCCACAATGTACAATGTTATCAAACAAATATCCCGTACCGAAAACACGACTATTCTCTAAAGTTATTTTCCGGCCATCTTGAACATTAGTTGGCTTCCACTTTGTACTTTCAGATGGACAATCGGTTGAACTTGAAGAATGAAAATATAGAAATACCGTGCCACGTGTCACGCTTGTATTGGCATTTGAACGGCGTTACTCTGTTTCACCTACAAATAGCTACGGCTGCGGTCATGTGTCATTTGAATGAGTCAAAACGCAGGCCTATTAGACACACAATGGAAGACTCTCGTAGCGAGACTTGGTGCTAGTCATATCGGTCGGCTGGATTGTGGGCTGTCTTGTTTCATGAAAACGGTCCCTGTGTTGTGTTGATCGAGCGCAGTTGACGTTCTTCGATGATATACCACGACTAGACGGACAGGTAACCACATACCTCTAATTTATGTTTCAAATAATGCTATTAATATTTTAATGAGTATACATGTACAGTTTACGATCGTAGACATATATTGTTTCAGAAACAACGACTGAACATTTTGAATCATCAGCAATATTATATAGACATATTTTATTCTTTATTTGAGTTGAATTGTGGTATAAATGTCACGTTGAATGTTACCATTACAATTCAATATATCCCAATATATACGATCATTTGTCGTTATAGCGTTATATGAATTATAGAAGGAGTTATAAAAAAATCAGTGAAGAAGACATTTTAACAAACGGACATTAACTGATATTGGTATTCTCTCAAAGCCATTGGTTTGATGATTGATGATGTAATCTGTGAAATGACACATGGCACAACGATGTGTCATTTCATGAATGAATGAACGTTTATTCAGCAATAACATAGTAAATGCACAGTATGGTGTGCTGCTGCTGCTGGAAGTACATTGCTGAAGTCATAGACTTATATGTTGCTATGCCCTTCTCAAACTTAAAATATGAATTAATACAACACGAATTATAAATAAATTGCAAAATAATATTCACAACTCATATATAAACTTGTTACCATTGAGCTTGTATTACCAATACATGGATTTAACTAAACATCATCTTCAATTAACAATTCACAAATATTTAGAAAGTAATTGAGTGTTTTTTTAAACTGCATTAAACTTGGAACCTGAGTCAATTTATTTGGTAAATTGTTCCACGTTTTTATACCCTTGACGGTGAGTGACATTTCATGCACGGAAAGGCCATAATCAACCACGGTCCTCGTTTATAATACCCAATCTTGTTTCCTGGCTAATCTTACGTACATTGTCCTCCTAAAGGAGCTTAACATTTACATTGGCGTCATGCCAAATGGTTACAAAAAGCAGCGTGTTAGTCCGCACGAACCTTCGTTTGTTGGTTTTCAAAATGACTTGCACATATTGATTGCCAATATTATCATAATGAAAGCAATCAAACAATATACCAACCACATTAATGTATGTAGTGACACGATCGGTACAAGACACAGTATCTACCAAACTAATTCCATCCATTACAAACATAGTATTGCTTTCGATGTTTACATTACTGGCACATGTCGTTTCAGAACAAAATGGGAACACTTAAACTTGGACGGTACGCTGTGGACTTAGGAACCATACTAGGTCTCGGCGGCTTCGGCATTGTATACAGCGGGAAAGATGAAACAACAACCAGAAAGGTGGCTGTCAAGAAAATAAAGATCGTTAAGGATGAAGATGGCTACATGGCAATGCAGGAGATCAAACATTTTGACCGGCTCCCCGAGCATCCTAATCTGATCCGTCTTCTCGACTTCCACTACAAGGATCGCTCCTTCTGGATGGTTATGGACTTCTCTGACGTCGGCGACCTGGATGCCTACGTGTGCAAGAACAACCCGGATCTCGAAGAGAAACTGCGCCTAATGTTCAACTGCGCATGTGCCGTCGCACACATGCACAGCGCATCGCCTCCCGTGGTGCACCGCGACATAAAACCTGCAAACGTCCTACTTTTCCGCGAAAGTACGAGTATGAAATATTACATATCACTGGTGATATCACTTGTACAGTATTGGGTGTCGTAGAATGTAGCGAACCAACAACACAAACTATTACTCCTACTGCTACTACTGCTACTACTTCTACTAATACTACTACTACAACAACTACTACTACTACTGCTATTACTACCACTACTAATACTACTACTAATTCTATTACTACTACTACAACTACTACTACTACTACTGCTACTACTACTACTAATTCTACTACTACTACTACTACTATTACTACTACTGCTACTGCTACTACTGCTATTACTACTACTACTACTACAACTATTACTACTACTGTTACAACTACTACTGCAACTACTACTGCGGCCTCTACTACTATTACTTACAATAATAATAATACCCCGAACTGCCGCAAGTACTACTTTTCTTTATTGTATTTGTTTTAATTGATATAGCACGCGATTACGTCCGATTGCGTCCAAAAGTAATTTTATTATTGTTATCATTATTATACTATTTGTATTTCCTGGAGTATTATTGATGGATAAATCATTGACAATTCGATCACGTTATTGGCAGGTGGTGGCAAACTGATAGCAAAGTTGAGCGACTTCGGCTTATCTAAGATGGCGGAGACTGCAGCGGCGACAGCACTGTTCAATACGGCGGCTGGGACACCTGGCTATCTCGCACCCGAGGTGTTCGAGCAGAAACCATATGATTTATCAGTTGATGTCTTCTCTCTCGGGCTGGTGTTTCTCGCAATGATCCAGCACAAAGACGGCCAAGAACAACTATTCCCACGCTTAGGTAGGCCATGTCCTTTAATTATGTAATGTCTTTTGTTGAGCAAATTTATAATCTTACCACTTCTGCTGTGATGAGCTCTGTTCACTTCTCCATTGTTCAATTTTTACTCTGGTCACTTCTCGTCTGGTAATTTTTCGTAAGGCCACCTCTCCTCTGGTCACTTTATTTTTGGACATTTGTTCTCTGAACACGTTTGCTCAGGAAAGTTTTTCTGTTCAATTGTGCTCTGGTCACTTCTGTTTTGGTTACCTCTTCATTTCTTCACTTCTCATTTGATGACGTCTACTTTAATTTTCGTTTAGTTATTCTTCTATGGCCACTTTCCATCTGGTCACTTCTTGTATGTTATTTTTCATATTGTCTGTTATACTTTCTTCACTTATCATATAGTCACTTATCCACTGGTCAGTTCGTCTTTCTCACTACAACCAGTCATACTACTGAACCGACAAGGACGATCGGTAACTGTTCCATTGATATGCGTACTTCCCGAAAGGAAGACAACGTAATTCACCAATGCATAACTCTTCGTGCTTCACTCGTAAATGCATAATCCGCAATTCAAATATCATTAACAGCAGTTGTATCATGTTATATTAACAAAAGATCAGTAGCTTGTATATTATCGCTTCAAATGTGAAGCACATCTAATTTGAGGGGCCAGTATAGTCAGCAACCTAGAACATATATATTGAGACCACTTTGCTAATAATAATTAGGCTATGTTCGTTTATTTTGGCACACATTATCGACATAAAAATAATGTTGACTTGTATATGTTAGTACTAACTGTGTGTATACGTATGTATTGGATCAAATGTAAACCCATTTGTTGAGCTTCGCGCCTCGTTGCAGAGAAAGGACCACCTATGTTAACAATTGGAATGGCGATGTGCAATGCCAATCACTGTGGACAACCTCAGCCAAACCTTGTCTCAATCGTGGACTCCGACAAACCAGAAGTTAAGAAACTGAAAGCTGTCGTCATGAAGATGTCCATCTATGAATCAAAAAGTCGACTCAGCGCTGTCAAAGTGGCGAAAGTACTTGGAGAAATCACGGGTTTGTATGCAACCATGTAGGCATGTGTGTATGTATTATTGTATGTGTGGACGCACGTATACAAGAAAGCGTGCGTGAGTGCTTAAGCGTGTATATTAGTTACCTTGATTTTTACGTACGTTTTTGCAAGGAGATTCACCTTTCTCGAGAACCTTTATCGTACGTGATCCCACTCCATAGTGATCAGATGTTCAGTTGGTGCCACTGAAACTGATACGCTGTTTCCCGTCAGGTGCATCTAAAAACCATTGTATTCGCAGTACAATGGTAACTACCAAAGTGATAACTTCACGATGTATCTTTGACTCGATTGATCGTTTGTCTCACCAGGTCTCAGTCCTGTAACGCAAGGCGCCGCCGGAGCCATGTCAAACCCCACGCCGTCCAACGACAAGCATGAGGACGACGACGAGGAAGAAACTCTCGTAAGTCGCTTGCTTGAAGAAGCCCTTCAGGAGAGATTGAAGAAACAGAAGCAACAAAAGAAGGCTAAAGAAGACGAAGAATGTAAGAAGAAGGAATCAAGCGGAGAAGAATCCAGTGGGCATGAGTTGGTGGGCCTGCTAGAGTTGCTGCGCGTAGTGTTAGGCGGAAGTGGTTCTTCGGGAGAACAGAAGGTATGTGTGAATCTCGTTCAATGTAGCTGTTGTCATTGTATCACACCATATACTTATGTAGTTGAGGTCATAATGCGTGTAATGCCTATTGTTCTTTACATTGCGAATGGTTGTCTTACAACTGATAACACGTGGATGTCATCAATTAATTTGCCTGCGTCATATTTTGTATTACATTATGGTAGTTTTGTTGTTATGTAAGCTATAGTTTTAACGACTACAATAGAAAGAACGATTTTAATAATGTAATATGCATAGCTGATGTGATGCTGTTGTGGTTGCCCTGACAGATGTTGCACATGTTATATTCTTGTTGCCGTTGCATGCTTCAGAAGTTTGGCGTGGGTGAACGAGTGCGTGTTGACACAAATGAAGCGAAAGCCGTTCGACTGCAAGAAGACCATGGAGGTTGGAACAACGATATGAAAAAGGTTCGTGCAAAGCTATTTGCGATACTATTGCATTATCGACTCATAGTTAGTAGGATATATGTAAATGGGAAACAACAGAAAATATAATATAACTGCATACCATCTATGTAAACACATAAAAACTGTAACAAAAATCTACGAAAATGAGTAATGCTTGTAATTCTTACAAGTAGTGTCGACAACAGTACATACATAGTTAAGGAAATATAACACATATACTACTTTGTGCCTACTAATAATAATTTAACTAATTGAGATAACAGAGATATTTTAGTTGAAAGAAATTACATTCAACAACGAGAATATCGTTAATATATTATGCGTCATGAAATTAAGCGACATATTTGTTAATATCATACAGATTATAGAATACATGAAGACTGTTGTAAAATGCATAACAATTACATACCATATGTGTGTGTGTTTGCATATTATTTAATTTTAACATTATGTTTATTATGGGTTTGCTCACGTTTATACAGTACCTCGGCAAGGTTGGCGTTGTCAAATTCAAACTCGACAACGTCGTCAAAGTGCAATTCACTGACTGCAAAATGTGAGCAGTTGCAGTTTTCTTATTTTTGAGCGAAGTAAATATCATACTGGGTGACACATAGTTACTACTGTTTATTACCATGCCAATAAACTGCTAAACAATTCAGTTTCTTAATCTCTAACAATTTTGACGACTAATGTGCATGTTATATACATACTAATCCGCATTACATTAGACAAATGTTCAATTATTTAACACATATTTCCTGTTAGCTACATTATCCTTCGTTTTATGTTTAATCTTAATACACACACTCCCAGCATTCATATTCTTTGAATGTGTAAGTAGACATAGTATAACGTGACCAGATTTGCGTGCTTGCCAGTAAATTGTACACTACAATGCAACATGCCAAGCCGAATTATCGTAAATTATCCTTTACAGCTAAATAATTATATATACATTGATCCAATGAATGGCTCTTACGACCACACTTGAGTACACATCTACGCTCACCACGGCAAATGGTCATGTTGAACAAGGTAGTCAAACAACGAAACCTTTTTACAGGTGTCCCATATTATGAGCCCACTCCCTCTCAGTAACATAGTTATTGCGAACAAATTGTCTTTTCAGCAGCAATAAATCACAGTCGCTATTGTGAAATAACTTAGTAGTTTTCTTTTCGTAAAGCATTCGTAATGTAATTTAACCGAAAATTAGTAAAAAAAAGTACTTGTTGGGTAATTTGTGGGGAATTGCATGCAGGCGTGCGCATTGGCGTGTCCGTCATTGTGTGTAGTGCAAGCCTGCGAGCGAGTGTACGTTGTTTGTATAAATGAAGGAGAGCCTTTGTCATGAGTGTACAGTTTCAATGTAACACTTCGAAATGTACGTAAGAAAATGCATTTTTAAACACTAAAACACGTGTGTTGGTGTTATCACTATTTCAGGTGGTCGTTCAACCCGGCGCTTCTAGAGTCGTGTGACGATGACAGCGACAGTGCCGAGGACACGTCGCAGACATACAAGAGGTGACATTTCATTCTAAATTATGCAGTCGGCAACGAAGCTACGTAATGTGGACATTAAACCTTGCGTTTAGTATACTTAAGTTTTATTGCAATATATATATATATACGTATATATATATATATATATAATCACGTTGCTGCTTGTGTCTTGATAGTGCATCTCGTTTTTGTTGCAGATACGATATTGTGTCAGTCGAGAAAAATAAAGAAAGGACTAAAAAGCTACAAGAAAATCATGGCGGATGGAACCCCAAAATGAGCGCGGTGAGAATTACGTTGACAAAGTACACATGATTTCCAGTAACATTTTATTCGACATCGTCGTGTAAAAACCAGAATTTCTCAAATATTTTGCAAGTAAGCAGAATGCCCCACAGTGACAAGTGTTCGTATTGACTGGTGCTGTTGCTAAGAATTAATGCAATCTAGCATTCGGTGTGTTTGCAAAGTTAAGATGTAACATTATCTTTACACAAAGGGCATATAAACTCCACGATACGTGATGTTGTTAGTTAATGTTGAGTTAATATTTAGTATATTTTATGCAGGCATTTAAGACAACGACACTCACGTACATGTGCACATATGTTTCAATGACCAATGTGAATTGTAAAAGGAGACAGCTAATGGTTAATGTATTATCACACGCCCACACCCGCCCAGCCCCCCCCCACCCACACAAACACAACCACCCATCCAACCACCCACCCACCCATCCACACATACACACAAACACACACACACACACACACACACACACACACACACACACACACACACACACACACACACACACACACACACACACACACACACACACACACACACACACACACACACACACACACTCAGACACACACACACACACGCGCGCGCGCACACACACACAAGTATAAACATGCACACACACACAAGCGAATATCGCACATTACCATACACACGTTTTATTTTGTAAACACTGTGCGAAATTTTAGTCACAACAGCATATGCAAACAGGGAACGAATGTGCATACACGTTTACATCAAGCACAAATTATATTCCGTACAATAGGGAGTTCTGCCAAATAACTGCTATTTGTAGTGCACGTATGATACGTTCTGACTGTTGACATTGATTATACAGTCACACTATTCGCTATTCAATTCTGGTTTATATTCAGGTGCTCGGACTGAAAGGCATTGTTAACAAAGTAGACGGCGACGGTGACGTTTTGGTTGAATGTATCAACAGCACGAAGTAAGTTGATGACCCGAGATAATGTGTTAAAGGTTAATGTACGCAAAGTTCGACAACAATGCACATATAATAACAAATTGTTATTCAAGCTTTATTAAAATGCCGTTTGTGTTGGTAATATTTGCAAAAGTAACGACATCAATTCGGCGAAGATTTGCTGCAAAGTGCATGTGAAATAATGCCAAAGCAGGTATACGTATAGACGTGCTATGGTAATATACAGCGGCTGACGCACTCACACAATGACGTGTGACGTAGATTTAATTAACGCTATAGAGTCGCAGAAGACACGCGAAGAGTCGTGACGTTTGATCAAAGGCAATGGATATTGTCCATTTACAACTTGCACACTATTTATGTTACTGAATACATCATTCTTGCTGCGGTCATTAAGACTGTGTCTCCAGTATACTAACTGATTACAGTAAACGCCCGACAGAATGCATAAATATCTTAAGTCGGTTTCATTATATTAAATGTTATAATTTGTTTGAAAACGGGTTCATCGACTTTTCAGATCGATATGTTTTCCACACAACTGAAACTGATATTATCAAGGACCTGTCATGATATGTTATATATCATTGACCACATACTTATATAATATGCATGAATCCTACGAACCAAGATCAATATGATAAACGAATCAATACATTTCTTACAGTGGCATTATAGCGATGTTATATTACATTTGGATGTCTGTTCCAGGTGGTTCTTCAACCCCAATCTGCTGACAATCGTCGATACTTCGGACTTGACGTTCCAAGATGGCGACTTCGTGTTGGTGATCGATTCGTACCTGAAGGTCAAAGCTCTGCAAGATTCGTCTCATGGAGGATGGAATGAGAAAATGCGTGAGGTTCGAATTAATCGATTCACATAAGTATATAATATAATGTCTTATAATGTCAACAAAGAGAAATACGTAGCTAGTCGTAAAAGAAATCACAATGGAACCTTCATTTATATTGTCTTTGACGTCGAAATAAATTAACTGTGTTTGAATGCGACCCTGGCTGGAGGTGTACCCTTCGTAATACAGATTAATCTCTCGTACATTGTGTATATATGATATTCCATTCTCGGTTCGCAGTGTAGTGCGATGGTAAAAACAAACAAAAAATGAAGCAATACCTCATTTGTAAAATTGTGTCAACTTTGTCTAAAGTGTTGTGTATTATGCCATTTATTAAATAATGACATTTTGTTTGTAGAGTCTCGGTAAAGCCGGGATCGTATCTGGTGTTCTTTCGAATGGACGTGTCAGAGTTAAGTTGGGCGACCGTCCGTGGATCTTCAACAAACAGGCTCTGAGACTGATTGCAAAGTCAGGTAAGACGGGGTCACGTGATGTTATTGTTATCGCAAACTAAATTTCATATAATCTTTCATTTTTGTTTTCACTTTAAGTGTGGCCAAGGAGTTGCCTAGTATGTTGGAATGACAACAAGAAACACTTGTGTCATTAAACGGATATCAAGTTGATAGCGTACATTTGCTGTACATTAACAATATGAAACAAAATCTCCTTTCAAAATGGAAACGTTTACTGAAATGACAGCTGCTATCATTCACGAATGAACTGACTTATTGGGTACTATTGTTTTATGCCACAACATTATGGATTTATTTATTGTGGAGGTGTGTTTGTAAACTACAGAAGGAATTACACAGTATATACTAAGTAGTTACTCATGGCCACCAGAAAATTTTAACTTTCATTATGCCAGCAGTTTACTAAAAAATCCTTGTCAAAGGCGCGTAATTTATATTGAAAGGACGGCGCCATTGTGAGAGAAAGCCTTACGTCACCATTGCCTACTCTTCCGAGTTCTCCAGTCACCAAACGGAGAATGTTACACTAGGTTATGCCGCCGAATTTACCTTTTTACGATATAGCTACTAAAAACTTTACGTCAGCTTGGTGCTCTGCATGGCATTATAACAGTTGCTACAAATACAAATCTGAATCGAAAAGAATACGAAAAACCAAAATATGGCCATCTGCCAGGAACTGCAAGATTTCACTATAATCTCCCAGTATGAAAATTAATGATGACTATACAACAGGCGTGATGTTGTTCAAGTTACAAATGATTAGCTTTTTTAGGTGCATAGGCCAACACAATTGCGTTTTGTTTCCCTTCAATACAGTTTCAGTAGAAGGTTGTTGATTGGGTTAATTCAATGTGTGTTACAGAAGAAATGATGCAGGCCGTGCTTCAGAGTGATTAGGAGTCAAGAAAACATGCGGCATTACATCACCAATGGTCACAGTCGTCGGGGGTATTGCAGCGAAATCCATCCAGTAACATGTGTCGTACATGTGGACATATGGCGGACTATCTTGACAAAGAAACGCTGAATATTTACGTTGGAAACATCAATGTGTCATCTGATCGGAAAGCATGATGTTGTAATTGTTTGTTCGCTTATTACTGCATTATTTTACAATGCATTATCCAAGAAGTATTACTAATAACGTGTGACGGGCATGTATTGTTACTGTCGAAAATCACACGGGGATTTGATCAGAAATGCACTTTGGCAATTCTGAATATGCTAATATCACGTTGCATAATATATGTGTGATGTGCTTTTTTGTTTTCGCAATAATAATTATTGTTTGCCGGTATTTTATCGACGGATATTATTTACCATAACTGGTTGTTTTGATATTATTCTGCTTATTCTAATAAAGAAACAACGTGCGTTCATTGGTCATTTTCGTTTTCTGTTTTATTCACTCCATATAACGTCATCATATTTTTGTGTACGCTGCTATATAAATAAAGAATAAAAACCGAGAAATAGTAATGTAAATAGTTTGTGGTTATAAATTAAAGGATACGCCTGTCATTGTTATATAATGGTAATGATCACAATTTCACACACTGCATTTTAGCTTCATCAATATTCACAGTTCGATTAACCAAAATACAACTATCGGAATTAGTAAATATCTTTATTGTGGATCGAAAATCGTACATGTTGGCACGCTCACAATATAATGCGTTAGCATTTATGCCAATCCATTATTAATAGCTAGTATTCAACATTTAAAAATATAATAATATTATTACATTGTGTTTACATGATTAAAAAATTATCAACGTTCAGTGCACATCCATATACATATCCATAGCCGATATATACAGTCCACCAAAAGAGTGATAAAGAAGCACAAGTTGTGTTGTTGTTCTGCAACAACTACTGCAGCAGTGTAAGTGGCAGACTTTGTTGTAAAGTCCCTTAGTGACCTTCACAACAATGATATGACAATAGCGAAAACAATGCATCGGTGAATGAAGCCACGTGTGGAAAAAGGTGAATAATCCCAGTTCGACAGTACTGTATGTTGCACACATTGTCCCAAGCAGAATGTATTGCACGTCTCATTCGCTATCACACATAAAACATTAATCCCTTTTGGCTTCTTGGGGGTCGTTCGGAAATCCGGCGCAACACTATGAACTTCATGTCATAATCTTGCGCAGCACTGCAGCAACTATTTCTCCTGAAAGAGAACAAACATTTCAATGTTAACAATTCCGTAGTTATGATAGCAGATTGTGTTTGTTTGCAACTTGTATATATATAAACATACTGATTTAGCTAATCTACGTGACATAGCCACTTCTTAATTACTATAACTCCAGGGCTGTCCCAATGATTTCCGTAACAATATGCAAGACAAACAATTCCGCTAATACGGTCGACAAAATATCCAAGTCAAGTTGGCTCAGTCGCGTGGGTGACTGATGGTATGGTTCCTCTGCAACAGGTTTCATTAAGTGTTAATATACCAGAACCGTCTCCCTCATATAGCTGTGCCGAACATAAAATAAAAAATAAATAAAAATAATACATTGTTATTGCTTGTAATATGTCGAGGTACTGCGATAATAATTAAAACAGTAGGATATAACCGTGTCGATTTTTTTTTATAAACATACTTCTTCAACAAACGTAATCACCAAAGAAAAACCGCACCAAATAATAATATGGCATATGTACCTTCAGTTGCGACATGTCTGAGAGCTGCGGTGTTCATTGTCCATATGCGCTCTCCAAACTTCACTTTCACACAATCGACTGTCACCAGTTCCACTACCGTGCCTGCAGAGCCCAGAACCTAAGAAGACATATGGCGTCATTCATTAATTTTCATGCACACATTTATTGATAACTTAATAAACATGTGTACATATGTCTCCAAATATATATTAGCTTTGTAAGATACACAATGAACAAAATAAATATAAAGCATAACTACAAAGTCGTAACGAATTATAAATCAGCAGATACAAACAGCAATTTTCATTCGCGACCTTGAACGTTCATGTTTTCCGTATGTAGGTCTGGCATAGGATTCAAAATATACGTTATTCTTTCAATAACATATAGTCAGTCTCATTTCCAAAGAGCGTGCGCATAATTTCATAACCTGAAACCTGTGTAATTTGCTATTCCCAGTTTAAGGGGCATGAAACGACGTAAATTATTTTTCCTTTGCACTACGACATATAACCACCAGAAAATATAATATATCCTTACGTGAATCATGTTGTCGTTCCAATCACCGTGTTGGTTATCCTGAAGCTGTCGAACGAGGTTGACGTCATCCAACACGAGAACGAGGCTGCCTTTTCTAATGGCGACCGCATACGGGTCGACCAACTTCAGTGAGTCAGGATTGAGCGTCCACCTAAAACGGTGGATCAGGCGGAGACGATGGCAAACTGCATTCCACACAACATGCAGTACTGGTCATACGCTAAAGGGCACGTTTTTAATAGTGTAATTGGTCATTGTGGCGCGTAAAGCAATATGTAGAATCCACCATATTGTGTTCATTTAGTGGTCCACGTTAACTTTCGTATGTTGCCAAGGTGTGTGGGCAAAGTTTTGTAAGGTTCTCTTTTGAACAGGAGTCCACTAACGGTTGGTTATAATTGTATATTTGTCGAACAGTTTAAACAATGTAGACGTGTTGCCACCATTGCGTTTACAAATAACGGATTGCCAGTCAGACAAAAACGCGGATATGCGACATAAATAGGAATTGGCTGTGTCACGAAGGTGACTGCAGAAGAAGCGTCATCAACCCCAAAGAAACGTTTTTAATGGAGTCTTCTCCACTTGAGTACAGGAAACACAAAATCAGTTGGAGCAGACATTTTACGCGTGAAAACCAAACGAACTGTGTAATAAATGCATTAAGTATTAAAAACGACAGCAAAATACAAGTGACACTGATATTGAGTTGTGCAGCTTTACGATCCGTTAGCGCCTAGCGTCCCTGTCATATACATTGTGATGTATTGTTGACTACTGTACACGCATACTTGTCTTGGTTAATGAACTCGACGAAGACATCTCCATCAGAGTCCACCTTGTGCACGATTCCCTTCAAACCAGTACACTGTAATACAAAAAATCACACCCTGCAATAAAATACTGATGGTGACGTGTTCAATACTATACAAAGTGGACGTCGTGCGTAGATATATTGCTAATACTAGAGTGTGTTGATATGTAATATGCAAGATTCCAACACAAGGTGAAGCTGCTATAAGGAGTGCATCACGTCAACATGTTAAGTTAACGGCATAGAAGAATTAATTACTAATTGCATACATGTGCATGCAATCAGTACCACCATCACAGCAATTGAAAAAGAAAAAATGTAAGAAGAAGCACACGTGTCCTTACCTTGGCCATTTCGCTGACCCATTCTCCGTGTCCCTTCTGCAGCAGCTTCATCTTATCTTCATCCTCGGATGCGACGACGATGTCTAATCTAGAGGAATGATCAAAGTTGGAACACACACACACACACACACACACACACACACACACACACACACACACACACACACACACACACACACACACACACACACACACACACACACACACACACACACACACACACACACACACACACACACATACAATCGTCTTTTTATGAATGTTGGTATTAGTGTTGTTTTCATTACTACTGTGTAATGATACGTTAATGCTTGTAACAATTATATTACAATAGTCGGTCGTACGTTAATATTCCACATTTAAATATACGCTGACTCAATACGATATCCACGCGCTTTAAAAAAAAGAACATTACACAGATATTAGCTGCTGTACATTAGCACGCAGTTAAGCGATGAACAACCTTTTGAAGCGACTACTTCTGGGAGTATATGCGGCAATGAATTCGTCTGAGTTGTCGTCCACTTTGTGAAGCATCGCTTTGTTATATGCCCATCTGCAGAGATAAAGCAAAATACTCATATATTTAGCACTTTTCCACGTAGTTTGAGGTTAGTTTTTTGTTTCCTGAGAGGTGACTTACGCGACATTTACAATAAGTTGTATGTTTCGCGTAGTGATTTAAAAAAATGTCACTGTCGTTCATTGCAGCATGTACATCAATTGCATTATATAGGTATGAGCCGTCTTAAAGGAGTCTCGATTCTTTGATAATCTTGCTTCATGACCTTCATGACCCTGCATGCATAATACTAGTTTGTCTGCCATTTCTTCTTTGTAATGGTGATAATATGTTCAAGATCTCATTATTCTTTCAACAATTTCTATTGACGTTGTTGGTATGGTATCCACACTCTGTCTATATGCGTGTGTCGCTTTGCCAACTAACGAGTTGTTTTACCAACGTATAACTATCAGCTCCACATGGGAGAACTGTTTCCGCTGTTGTCTGGAGTAATTTAATATTACTCTTTCGAAGTCATTCACATTTTCAGATAACAGTTAATTTTTGTTATCCTAACCAAAACATTTCTGATATTGACGTATTTGTCTGTGGAAGTCACCAAGGATCATTAACAGCGTGTTCTTGTAAAATATCATATCTTGTTTTACGTGGGAGGTCATTTTGTAATTGAAGCTTATGTAAAATCGATCTGCATTAATTACGCAATTAAATTTACTTTACTCATTTATTTATGTTCTATATATAACGCTATTGAAACATGAAACATTGCCATTTGTATACAAATGTACCACAGTAACGTAAGTGCACGTTAGCTGATCATGTTAAATCATTATTATTATATTAAATACATTGTTTATATCGAGCCCCACTGTTGGTTGCAATTTAAATCCAGCGGGTATTTCTAAGAATTAACAGATGTGATTTTATGTTATTGAATAAACTTAGTCATTAGTTTGATTATCACTCACCTTTGTGTGTCCATAAACTGCACAACGAATACCTCGTCGCTCAATTTCATTTTAAGTATGCCCACTTCGCCAAGTTTCTACAACACGAGTGTTCATTCACATCCGGTTCATGAAGGTATTACACACACGCATAAACATACGCATAAACACTTACACACTTACACACACGCTGAATATATTTGACATTTTGGAGTTACCATTTTACGAGTTGCCATGTTTATTCACTGTGGAGTGGCACAGGAAAAAAGATAATTGTATACGATCAATCATGTATGATCATCATTATGACGAACATTAGTTTAATTTATATTGACCTTCTTCATTCCGTCAATCCATCCGCCGTGTCCTTCCTGCATTAGTTTCGCTGTCGTTTCATCCGACTCGATTCTGACCACGTCTCCAATTTCAAGTTCCTATTAAAAAACGACATTACTAATATTACAAGCTGCATTATTAACGACAATTGATATAAAACCATAACGGGAGTATTACGTAGAGGGGATGCAGCAATGTTAGTTTATAAAAATGCACCAGAGATGTTCGTGTTTGGAATCTGTTTGATATCAATTATATGGGATAAAACGTTACTCTCGTCGGTATGATTACTTGTTTAGCAGCATCTAAAGCAACTTAACATCGCACCGATTGTGGTTTTGACAAGTCAAATATTATGCTTGCCTGGACATAGGTAAGGGGCATACACAACAGTAAAGGACATGGGGAATAAGACATTGTTATATACATCTGTGTCATCGTTGTCGTCGTCATCATCATTGTCGTTATCGTCGTCGTCGTCATCATCTCCATCATCATCATCGCTGTCCTCAAAACCCAGGGCATGTCCGACAAAGGCCTTTAGTGCCATTCCCGCTACCAACGCCCGCAGGGCTTCATCGGCGTCCGCCGACTCTTCCTTGCCCGATGTTTCGCTTTGGTTTCCATCCGTTGCCTTCAAATATAATTTCACATTATTATTTTATGTAACCTTCCAAATTAGATATTCTAGTTACAACTGTACTGTCTTGGAGTTATTGTAACCCCCAAATGGGTTAAATAATTAGGTAAAAAACAAACTGTGGTCAAAACAACACTCGAGGTGATGACACTTTCGCCATAAGTTTTTGAAAGAAAACATTGTTTAATTACAATGTTTAAGTTAGTTGATACATTTTTTAGTAGTTGCATGATAAATAGTTTGATACTATATCACATATTATAACTAGACACAGCCAAACTCGTATTCTTTTAGCGGGTACCTTCAAACAAATACAATTTAAAAAAGTTTTTGCAAATAAAAATGAATCGTGGTTTTTCATATTAAAAAAAATCCACGATTACATCTTATACCAAGCAGTCTGAACTGTGGCGACATTGGAAACTATAATAAAAACAATGTTGAAAAAACACATCTGACAGCGACAATAGATAAAAACATTAAAAACTGGTATGCTTAGTGTGTCCACACTTTGTTTTAACTCAAACACACACACACACACACACACACACACACACACACACACACACACACACACACACACACACACACACACACACACACACACACACACACACACACAGAGAGAGAGAGAGAGCTTCTTTTACTTAAACATATTTAATAACATAAAAACAACTCGATTGGACAAAACAGGACAGACATTCACCAAACGCATTTTACTACACTTCCAATATCCACCAGGATTCGGTTTTAGGAAATTTAATTTAATCTACTTTCAACCAACATTTCCAAATGCCCAAATAATTGATTTGGGAAAATATGTTCAAAATTCACTGCGAACCAGTCTTTGACAATGTTTTTGTAAGATGGCAAGCCAATTGTAAAATATGGTATAATTATACAACGTGGTGGAGTTTCGTGTTACTATTGTTGCAAATTATCATATGAACACTGTGATAGCACGCACCAACACGCACACTTCTGTGTATGTTCGTGCTTGTGGGTGTGCTCGTGCGTTTGTGTTGAATGTGTGCGTGTGTGTGTGTGTGTGAGAGAGAGTATGTGCGTGCGCGTGCGCGTGCGCGTGCGCGTGTGCGTGTGCGTGTGCGTGTGTGGTGTGTGTGTGTGTTTGTGAGTGTGTGTTTGTGTTTGTGTGCGTGCGCGTGTGCTTTCGCGTGCGAGGGCGTGTACGTGTGCGTGTGTGCGTGTGTGCGTGCGTGCGTGCGTGTGTGCGTGTCTGCGTGTGTTTGAGAGTGTATGTGTGTGTGAGTGTGTGTGTGTGTGTGTGTGTAGGTGTGAGTGTGCGTGCGTGTGTGTGTGTGTGTAGGTGTGAGTGTGCGTGCGCGTGTGTGTGTGTGTAGGTGTGAGTGTGTGCGCGTGGGTGCTTGCATGTGTGTATGTGTGTATGTGAGTGTACATACGTCTAAGTGGGGTTTATCTAAACAGTATGACATTCTCTACTGTACTCTCTTGTACTGTGTATTCTGTTTTTGCAAGGATTACCTAGCATTACAATGCATCGTGATATGGCGTCCTGCATTCCGAGCGCAGACTGACAGAATACATCTCTATCGATATTATCTTAAATTACTAAACACATCGGTATTGTAAAATTTTCTATTTTGTTTGGTTTACTATGAATCTATGACAGTCAAGACAAGTTAAACTTCTTATTCTATGTTTTTACTCATTATATGAACAAGCCTAAATGAAATGTTCTGTAACCCAACAAACAATAAAGTTATTGTATTGTAACCTGTTAAAACACAAAGTGCATTATGGGTAATGCTTGTCCTTTTTCGAGTTAAAACGGATATAATCATAACATAAGACCTTTACCAAATACAATGTATTTTCATGAGAAATTGTCAGATCAGTAGAGTAGGAAACCCAATTCCGAGCATATTGTGGTTCGACTTCCGCAAATTAATTCACTCTACCTGATGCGCGGAGGTATCCCGCTTCTTCGGTTGTTTCTCTTCCGCGTGCCTGCGTTTGGCTGTCTTAGGTCTCACAGTCGTCCTATAAGCCGCAGTTGCCGATAGGTCTCCTTTTTCTACGAAAATAAATCCACCGGATTACATATATCCTGAACACAATCTAGTACCGCTGGATTGATTCTGTCGTGGCATTAGCATATGTGTTGATCATAATTTCATTCATCATAAATTCGCTCTGTTTATGTTGGTGTCGATAAAACGTTCCTTTTTATTTGTTACCATAAAATGACGATATTGCACCGGTCATGTTTGATAAATTATTAAATAATCGCCTGCATCTTGTTTATCTAATTTGCATGTGCTATGCGACGTTTTAGTTCTACGGTCGTAGAAAATATGTATATTACAGAGAAACACTTAAGACATAATTGACAATAAATGTATACAATCGTAGTCAATATACCTGAGTTGGTTATGTGACCGTCGCATGCTGACTATCATGGCATTGGATTATATATTTGTTATCAGGTATTTACACTTCTTCCATGTTTCGTTTTGTGTTACATAATATTATTGTTGAAAATTCCCTTTCGTACCAGCAACGGACTGGAGAGCTTTAACGACCTCATGAGCCGAAATTCTCTGGGTATGTTCTTTCACAACCATCTCATTGATGATTGTTTTGACCGCCTTCAGATTCTTGTTGTCCGAAGACTCGACGCTGACGACGACCGGTTGCCTTCCTCCTTGGTTACTGGTCATAATCATTTGGATGCCAACAGGAACTATGTTGGGACTTCCTTCTAAAATATGAATAGCCTACATCACGTCATATGTCAACCATATAAAGCATGCTACCAAGCTACCATAATAGTTATTGCGGATGACTGTGGTGAATGTATGACATGTAATATAGGCAGGATATCGCACAATGAACATAACAACGTTTCAGCTATCAATTTTTGTGGTGATATGTCGTCAGTTTTGTTACATATCATCCGGTCACATGTTGTACATATGTGTCGAGGAAATATATGTAAACTTAAATCCGGGTAGATTGGCATTTATTAAAACTATATGCGTTTGTTGACGTTATTTCAAAATATACATGCATGAACAATTTCGCAAGTCTTCCAACGTAAGCTAAAACTGCTTAGCGGCTACGTGCGTTCGGAATTTAGACCTTGCCGTAATGCAAAAATATATACAAACATTAATATATATATATATATATATATATATATATAGATACAATAACCAGAACCTAATTGAGGCATGAGGATCTCCTGCCCGTCTTCGTGGAGGATCAATCCCAGGAACACTAAACCGAGGGCGAAGACGTCGACACTGGAGTTATATGGCTTCTGTTCGTAGATCTCCGGAGCCATGAAAGCCGGCGTGCCGACTTTGGTCTTCATCTGAACTGATTGCGACAAGTGACTGTCCGTGGCCAGTCCGAAGTCTGTCAGCTTTACCACGAGGTTATCACCCACACGACTGGAGAGCGGATAACATCACATTAAGCATGGCTGTCATTGCGGATCACAGTAACTGGGAGTAGGGAATGTACAATTTGACTGTTGATCAATGAAGTTAACCTATTGAGTACTAACTAATAGTATGATGAAAACTAGATCGATACAAAATGATAACCTAGATTTGTTTGCATTAAACATGATTGTAGATAATTAATTGCATGTAAAATGTTGAACATACACATATAA
Organism: Paraescarpia echinospica; assembly: GCA_020002185.1. NCBI lineage: Eukaryota > Metazoa > Annelida > Polychaeta > Sabellida > Siboglinidae > Paraescarpia > Paraescarpia echinospica. The sequence goes on from CM034531.1 coordinate 87,655,380, forward strand.
AACGAGCGCAGATTGACAGAATAGACAGGGGTCTATATCATAAATAATACAAAAAGCAATAGTACGAAATGACACTTGAATGCAATCTCTATGTACAACGCCAGGCGACGACTGACAACAACAAAACAATGAAAACAGAATATACAAATGTACTTAATTTTAATAATAATAAATTAATAATAATATATGTAATAATAACAACACATATTAGTAGTGCCATTTACGATACATGTTTCCTATTTCCCAAAATTTGAAGAACATCTTTCATTATATACCTACGTTAGCATGATGTTTGCCGGCTTAACGTCGCGATGGGCCATGGGAATGTCTGCGCTGTGCATGTGTGCAATGCCTTGTGCACACTGCAGCATGATTTTATATTGAGTCATTTCGACCGGGTTGTATCTAAACAGGAATATGCCGAATGAGTTACACATAACGGTAGGTATACATACAATTTACCTCATCTCAGTAAATGGAAATACGTATGCATTATAATAATAACGCACACCTATTTAGAAGGATTGCAACCACAACATAACATTATGTAGGTAATTAATATGTGCAATTTATTTGGGAAAAGCATAACAATAAAACTCACACATAACACAATGTGAATAAGCACCTGATTGGTTCAATATGGTCAAAATAAATATTTCTTCATGACATCAAATAGGCATCTAAAAGAGTCTCCTCTTTTGTGTGGTATGATATATTTGTTGCCACTGATATCATGCCGTCTTAAGCAAGACTCACCTAAATGCAAATTCATCAAGATTACCGTCCGTGCAGTACTCGAGCACGAGCCAGAAAGCATTGTTCTTGAAATGGTAGTCGATCAAATTCACAAGGTTCGGATGTGCCGTTACCTTATCGTATTTTTTGATCTCCGCAAGTGCCTTTTCGCCGCGTTCGTCGGAAAGGATTTCCAACTTCTTCACAGCGACCTGTTTTCCTGACTTGATGGCCTGCCCGCTGTACACAACTCCAAAACTGTGAGTTGGTTGCCGAGGTCAACCACGTGTGACCCCAGTTGGAATCCATCACCAATCTGCAATGGAAGAACGCAAACTTGTTGTAAGTAGTTACCACGAAATTATGACAACATATGACGTAACACGTTGATTACAGTATAAACCTTTGCCATACGGGTGATGTTAGCAAACAGTTATTTCTGAAAAAAAGAAATGTTTAATGCATGACGGCAGCAAAACATAATAAAGAGTCTGCATACCTTTGCTGCACTGGAACTTGTTGTCGATTTTGATACGATTGACCCCATTTTCAGCTACTGTCTGGCAGCGAAGAAGCGCGGTTAATTGGACACAAGTCGGAGGCTGTCGATAGGTTTTCAGTGCTGAAAGCTGTGCAACATAACACAGTAGAAGTGTCGAATAATATACTCGATGTGATCAAATCCGCAAAGTGACACGAGAGTGAATAAATTGGATTAATTTTAGCATGATTGTCTACCTGTTAAACATAAAAAAGTACTGAGTATTAACTATGGACCAGTTAGCTGATTCTGGAATCAGATTAAGAGAAACGCCCATTAAAAAATATAATATTAGTATTGATGAAGGTACACGGAAATGACAAGAGCAGCTATTTCGCTAAGCATGGTACATTTTATCGTATGCTACGTTTCACTAAACTAAACAGTTAACATGGTTCACGAAATGAATACTTCAAACGCTATCCCATTGGCCTTCTCAAGTATGCAATAGTTTGCCGCCACTCCCAGCAAAGTTCGATGTGACGGCAGCGTTTATACTGACGCTCAGCGGGCACACAAACACACACACACACTCACACTCACACACACACACACACACACACACACACACACACACACACACACACACACACACACACACACACACACACACACACACACACACACACACACACACACACACATACACACACACACACACACACACACACACACACGCACAACAAACACACACACACACACACACACACACACACAACACACACACACACACGAACACAACAACAAACGCACACGCACACACACACGCACGCGCGACCATATACACCTACCCCCCACACACAGCACACACACACTCACAAACACACACACACTCACACACACACACACATTAATTTCATTGATCGCTGTGCAAAATATGGTAATATTTTAGATAGTTGGTTCTCTGATAAACATCGTACTGTATAGCTATTAATAACAAAGTACAAGACTGACCCAGTAGCTTGAGGGAGAGTAGTTACGTCCATACCTACAGTCAACGAACAGACAATCCTAACTACAAGCCGCGGTGTTGGACAGCGATATATCGAGCAGCAGCGGTCAATCGCGTGTTGGCGAAGCAATGCATCGGAGCTCCAAAACACAAATAACACTCACCAATGAACTGCCGAACAAATGTATAATATACTTTCGAATCAATTGTCGTTCACGTGTTCCTCTGTAACGTCTTCGCAGCTACTGCGTGACTCTATAATTCACGTCAACTTAAGTAAAATATGTGCTGAAGTTATATCGTTTCATTTCATTTGATAAATCAATAAACCGTCCGCACGTTAAATGGCAACATGGCTGTTGTGGTGCATGTTTGTGCCAACTGGCATTAATCCAGTACTGGCAAAGTCTCGGACGTTTCCCAAAAGTCACTGGCACTCCTGGCTATTTGTGTTCTAAAGTATTTATGTTCAAAGGCGCTGTGGATTGCATGTACTGAATGCTGAAATACAGATCTGGCACGCACGCCCATGCACACTTAACAAAACGACAGCGTAGTATATAATTAATTTACTGCGCGTATTATATCTGCTTCAATGGGTCACTTGGCACCGTTTTCCGACCACGCATTTATTATTTGTTTGTGTAGTCAGAATTTGGCCTAGAAATACTGTGTTTAATATAATGAACACGAAGTACTATTGAGCATAACTTCCTCTTGCAAAAACGTCATCAAAATAGAACTCCTATTATGGGTTGGCATGGCAGAATCACATCCACGTGGTCCAACCTGGGTGCCGGTCTTTGACCGGTAGCTTAGTGTTCTGCCCCTCACCGTTGGGCAGGGTTCCTAGCGATGTTGCTTAGAACGAGTTTGGAATTCCAGTATGTCGGATAGTAATCAAGACTTCGAGTTAGAGGGAGCTGCTGCTTCCCCAAGCGCAACAGAGTGAATAGTAGATGGGGCTGGCTTTACAGCCGGTGTCAACCCCAGTAGGAATGGTGATGAGCTGCTTAGATGTCTTGCCTCATATATCTATACCTGTGCTTGTGCAGTTGTGAATACGTAAGACATGGAACAAAACATGAAGAATTGTACATAACTCTGCTTATACTATCCTCAGCCGTAATTAGTTACTAATGGAAGATCTCTACCAATACGTATTCGTTGCAGCATCTCACCGTAACCAAATATACATACTCCTTGTACTGCCGTCTCAATTGCTTACAACCATTGTGTCATAATCTGTACATCTAGACTTCCGTGAATAAACATCGCCTTCATGTTTCAATTACAATTGATGTATCTAGTTGTTCTACTTGTTGTTTCTAGTTGTTCGTGATTTTGATCCAGCTGCTATAGTCGAGCGCCTGTCAACTCGTATTCATTGCGCCGCAGGAGCTATTTAATTTCATGTCGTCTGTGTCAAACGGTGCAGTAACGCCACGTGTTTAGCGAATTATCATTCAGTGTGATGCATTATCAAGTCAGCATTTCATTGAATTAGGGTAAAGCGTTTCGTAATCACGTGGCGGCTCTTTTCATGTTTTTTCTTATTATTATTAGTGTTACAATAATACTAATACTACTACTACTAATAATAATACTGCCATATTTAGCCCGAGAGCCCAGAGCGTTTATTTATGTAAAAAAGGCCAAAGTGTTTGACCCCAAGTATTGGAGGAACCGTCCCCCGATATCACAAAGATGAGTTGCTGCCGGGTCTTGGGTGGTGGAATGTCCCCTAAATCAACCCCTGAAGTGGACATAAAATAACCTATATTTATGTGAACAGCGTCAAGGTTAAAACAATTTCAACAGTTTCCCTGGTGTTTCCCGAGTACGGAATGACTAATGCCAGCAACCTTAAGTGGTGGAATCCCCCTGACAGCAACCCCTGAAGATTGACAAAACAGTATTTATTCGCGCAAACACCTAGCGGATTTCGTAGTCCGGTAGATGGCGCCAATCGATATGCGGCGAGATTTTAACAATATTTCAACCCAGAGAATTAACTCTAGATGGCAGGTGGACAAGGAAATCCTTTGGCTTATCGGTAATCCAACCCTACAGAGCCTACACCAGAATGAGTGGTGGGAGTGAGAAGGAGCCACTGGCCAAGATCCGTAAAATCAACTGTGCATCTCTCCCCTTGTTGCAAACTCTTACCAACCAGATCTTGAGAGCACATTTTGCTGCACGGATGTGGAAGAGGGCCGACCAGCCTGACCCGACTTGCAAGGCGAAGCCCACTGACTGTGGATGGGCAGAGAAGTCAGGCAGTTTGGAGCTGGAGTGGTTCCAAGGGAGTGCACTGCTGGAATCTTTGTCAGCAACTCACGTTAATGCCGAAGACGTAGTCAGAGCTATGGACGGTGAAAATTCGGACGTCTGGACAGACGATGGCAGTGACGAGAGCGACGAAGATATATAAACACTACTCCTGTGTATGTCGCGTCTGTACTGATGATAGTCCTTTTTCAAAATGAATGCATGCGTCGTCACTTTAATCTAAAAACGAGGCTAACCTAGCATCTCCTTTCGCGTATTTAGCAATTAGTATGTGAGCAATATGGTTTAGTGTTGTTTTCCCTGTTGCTTCTCCCATTCTAGGAAAGAAAACACTCTATAATTCCATTATTCCCAAAAGGATATTGATCTTCAAAATGTGTGGTTTAAAATATTAAAAGAGATCCCGGTACAAACTTCCAGATATGTGTCTTGTAGTGATCATTGTTTAGTATCGTTGCGCGCCATAAGTTCCTACATCGTCCAGTTCAGTGTCCCTTTAGTATTACATCGTGTTTTATTTTCGGTTTGACTGCTCCGGTGAACATATATTTTGAACTTGCAGCTACATTAGGCAATAAACCTTGCTGGTATGATATATTTGTGTTTATAAGCGATTAGATTTGAGAAAACCAACAAAATACCTGGTTACCACGGAATTTCACGATGAACGAACTTGGGCAACTGTAGTATACATACTTACATTGCATGATGTGGTCATTAACACACATTGTGCGTAACTGCCCCTCAACAGGTAATTGTCCCATGTCCCACCGCTGGTAACTGTCCCAATGAAGATAATGTCTCACCACGGATAACTCTGCTCTGTACCACAACAGGAAACTGTCCTACCAAAGGTAACTGTCTCACTACAGGTAACTGTCCCCTGTTCCACCACGGGTAGCTCTCCCTGTCCACCACAAGTAACTGTCTCATATCCTACTACAGGTAATTGTCGCTAGTCCCACCGCAGGTAACTATCCCACCATAGGAAACTGTCCTACCAGACGTAACTCCCCCCTCTCCTACTACAAGTAACTGTCCCCTGTCCCACAACAGGTAAATGTCCCACCAGAGGGAATTGCCCCCTCTCCTACTGCAAGAAGATATTTGAACAGTTATCCTGTCGCGTCTGTACTGACGATAGTGTGCTGAAGATATATGAACAGTTACCCTGTCACGTCTGTACTGATGATGTGTGTGTGGTAAATATATGCTATTATCAGTTATCCTGTCGCGTTTGTATGTACTGAAAAGCAGAGTAAATAGTCATCCTGTCGCGTCTGTACTAATGATGGACGTGCTGAAAATATAATTATGAACAGTTAACCTGTCGCATAGTCCTGTGCATCACTAAGTTAATTTGTTATGTTGCAATTGTATTGTTAGCACAGCTGTTTTACAACGGCTCCATCTACCGGACTACGGAATCCGCTAGGTGTTTGCGCGAATAAATAGTTTCGTCAATCTTTGGTGGTTGCTGTCAGGGGGATTTCAATACTTCAAGTTGCTGTCATTAGTCATTCCGTATTCGGGGAACACCAGGGAAACTTTTGAAACTGTTTTTAGCCTTGGCGCTGTTCACATAGATAAAGGTACTTGTTTGGCCACTTCAAGGGGTGATTTAGGGGGCATTCCACCACGCAAGACCCGGCAGCAACTCATTTTTGTGATGTCGGGGGATGGTTACTCCAACACATGGGATCAAACACTTTGGCCCTTTTTACATATGTAAAAGTGCTGGGCTCCAGCTCTATTGATGCAATGATACGTATTTATCACCTCAGTTATCGTTGCCTCAGTGCTGTTGCAATTGGCTTGTTTAATAGTGCTGGCACCTGGCGAATACGGTAGCTATAATATGATAATAGACGCACATTATAGACAGGGGAGCAACAATTCATAATTGGACGCAATTTTATTTCCATCGACTTCAATGCGCATATGCGTAGAATATCAAATTACTAGAAAATCTCACAAGTGATACTATCATGTTCCTTTTGTATTACGCATATCTTGTTGCATGTTTGTAAAGTTAGTTTTAATGACAATGTTAACTAATAGAAACTTTCGGAAGCCGAGAAAATTTTAAATAGTCAAACTGTATTTTTGTCAGCACCACAATTCCACCTGCTTTTTTCATAAGCATTATAAATACGATTCTCTGCCTAACAACGATGTGGATACGCTACACAAAGCTTGTTTTACTTTTGTAAAATAATAGGTATCTAGAGATAATTAGTAATTATTGTAATTTTACTGCCATAAAATACAATAAAATACAGCATCGCATGAGTGTTATAGCAAGAGACATATCTCAGCTAGATGCAACATGTCTTAATTTGTACTGGTAGTGCAATTTGTTCTGCCCATCGTTTAGATTGGGTATTATTGAGTAAAACATTGAATTTGTTTCTGTCATCTACCCCCCTTTACCATGGCAACAAACAAACTGTCCACACTTTGAATGAAAGCTAAAATTGCCAAGGTTTTTTTAAAAGATCCAAATATGTTGAATAAGCAAATTTTTTTATTCATAAATATATAAATTCGACTCACTTCGACGTTTCGACCGCCTTCGGCGTCCTTCTTCAGGAACTGATCTTCCTCTCATCGCCAGATGGCGTGGCGAGCAGGTTGTCCCACACGTGACTCAATAGGTAGCCCCCCTCAACTCTATTCATTGTAGGTGTAGTCTTTCTGATCCAGATGGCCTCTTTGATCCATCGCGCATCTCTGTCTGTATCTCTATTGCACCCTTCCAGTATATGACACAGTTTTGCTGTCCGCATAGTCAGTTATAGCCGACTTGTGTTCAATGTCGAATCTGTCCTTTTTCCTCGAGTGAAACGTCTGGTTGTCACGGTTTCGATTTCTTTCATATGTTCTTCTAGCCTCGTATGTTCTTTCCGTTTCCCCAATGTAAGTCTTGTTGCAGATATTACATGGGATTTGGTATAGACAGTCGGTCTTCTTTCTGTCTTCCACTTTGTCTTTTGGGTGTACTAATATTTTTCTGAGATTTCGGTGTGGTCTGACAGTGGACGCTACATCACGATATTTCAGTATGCGTTGTGCCGGTTCTGTCACTCCTTGAACATATGGTAAAGTAACCATGTCTATGGACATGTCTCTGTTATTCCTGTCCTTGATCTTTCTCCTCTGGTTTTGTTGTTGGTCCTTCATTTCCTTATGGTCCAACTTGGGTATCCACACTAATGTAGCGTCTTCTTGACGGGCTCCTCCTCTTTCTGACTGCCCTCTGGCTCAGTTACGATGTTACTGCATCTGTCTAGCAATGTTTTGATGACACCCATTTTCTGATGTAGCGGATGGTGTGAATTAAAGTTCAGATAATGGTCGGTGTGGGTCTTCTTCCGATACACTAGGAGTTTGACCGTTCCATCCTCTTTCCGTACCAGTAGTGTGTCAGTGTGTCTAGGAACGGCAGTGACCTCCTCATTATCTTCTTCAAACGTGAGCTTCATGTTGCCTGTTGCATCAATGGTGTTGATGTGATCTGTCATTTGTTGTTGACACCCTTCCTCACAATTTCCATTACGTCATCTACGTATCGCTTCCATAGTCTGGGCTGACATGTTACTGAAGCTGTCGCGATGGCATGTTTTTTCCAGTCATTCCATGAATAGGTTGGCTATTACCGGTGTCACCGGGCTTCGCATCGCTGTTCCAAACTTCTGTTGGTAAATTGTGCCCCTGAAGCTGACGTATGTTGTTGTTACAACAAACTTCAACAGCTCCACCATGTCATCCACGTGTAGATGTGTCCTTAGTTTCAGTGTCGAGTCCTCCTTTAGTCGTTTTCTGATGATGTGCAATGTCTCATCAATTGGGGTGTTGGTAAAGAAAGACACTACATCATGTGACAAGAAAATTTCATCTTATTATCACACTTGCCATTTCATTAGCTTAGTGCTAGGAGTTCTTGATGTAGGTCGAAACGTCGAAGTGAGTCGAATTTATATAGTTGTGAATTAAGAAATTTGCTTAGTTAATTATTCTTCCAACTTTTATGAACATTTTAACGAGACCAAATATATTATAACACTGCTATAACATTCCTACTAACTTAGCGATTTTAACTAAAGATCCCTAAAACATTTATAATTCATTTGCCTTTGTTTATATGAATTTGAAAAGATAGTGTTATTGTAAAGGCAACCTTTGTCGACACATTTTTGTATACTACTCCCAAGATATTTGACATGACCACAACATTGCTTCAACACATTTTAAAGAATATGCTGTAGAATACAAAAATGTAAACATGAAGATTATCATCAATTTGAAGGAGTGTAATTTGTCGTTGCCTAAAAAGTGATATCTTGTAAATTACTGAATAATGGGATTAATAAAAAACTAGCCTAAAATACACATACATGTAAAGCAATTTTAAAATAATTCCTGTTTAGTAAGCACTGCACGCCTTTAAAAATCGATGCCGTAAACCTTTATTTTGTAAGAATTACACTAGGTACACATCTGAAGTTATTGATTATTAAAATAATGCCCTTTGGCAATCACTAAAAAATAACACCTCCAACGTCGTTTTTCATGTAAAACATTGTTCAGTTAATGGCACTATTGAGTGGAGGTATTCATCTTCCTCTTTCCACCAGTTCGGCTATTTTCAATCTGTTGGTGTTCAAAATGTACATACAAATAAGCTTATCAGTTTCTTTTAGGAAACTGAGCCTAAATATGAGTTAACTATAATTCAAATGGAAAGGAAATGCAAGAGATCTTTGTTATGCTGATTCTGGCCAACTTTTAAGCAGCTCCTACGTAATTATGCATTAGTCGTATACATTGCACTCCAGATAACTCGGACATGTTGATTTTCATTTGATTTGATCTTTGTGTCAGTTCTCGTCCTATATGGTCCCAATACCTAATACTTGAAGCAGTAAGGCTTGATTTGAAGACAGAACTGTAAGTAGAATTGTTTTTAATATGTTCATGTTAAAACTTATGTATACAAATGTGTAGATCTGATAGTTTCCAAATTCGTTCATCGCGAAATTCCGTAGCAAAAGGGTATTGTGTACTTTTACCAAACCTGAATTTCCTGAAACTTTTATATCGAATGATTATAATAACATGCCAACCAGGTTTGTTAACAAATGTAGCTGCCAGGGCAACAAAAACGTTCACCGATGCATTCATACAAAAGGGAAAACTGACTTGCATAATGCATGAAATTAGCCAGCCTAGGAGTCGGACACGTAATAAAAAAAAGTAGGCGCAGCCGGGCGTAGCTAGTAACCGTAGCGTAGGCGTAGCTTTACTCTTGAATTTTTCACAAATCACCTATCGAAAATTGATGTATCAATTTTGATTTTTCTTTTACATTTCAGTTTGCCGTAGCAACAGCTATTTGATAAAAATATAAAACAAAATAAATCAGCCACGTGAACTTTCCATTGACACCCATTTTATTATTATTACCTGACACAGGAACGAAGGCGTGTCGGTCTCCATCCTGTTCGCCTGACGTTGCTGTAGTCGTAGTCGTAGTAATGTCGTAGTAATATTTAGTAATTAAATACATATGTGCAGCGTCAGAGAAAGTGCATTGTATAGGTATTCAGAAATATGCATCGAACCAGCCACAGTTACATCACATCTATTTAGTGGTTGGCCGTCTGGTGATTGTACAAGACCATAAGTCGATGTCGATAATAGGTTGCTGTTGTCCTTCACGTATACGTGTCTGATGCAGTCTGCTACAAACTTTCTGCAGGCATTCTCCCTCTACAACGCCAATTGATGACGTCATATGCGTCGCGACATTTAGTCATTTTGAAGCGCAGCCTGTATCATCTGTTGTGTAAAATAAAAACACTTCGTATTAATTTCAGCAACAACAGTAGGCCCTATGTGTTGTTTTCATCGATATAATGACAGTATTATCTAAAGCGTCTTAATATACACGGCGAAGGACACAGTACCATAAGCGATACACGATCATTATGTTGCATTGCGTATAATGTGATACATGCGTAGTTCATCCAAGGAATGATAATAATAATTTATGTACCTTTGGATGTGTTTAATAGTTGTGTATTGCTTGTCGAGAAAGGTAAACTGGACAAAAATCACGTGTTCAGCATAGGCGTGTGGAACTTAAAACCCGGTTCGCTTTGGCGGGTGATAAACGAAAGATTTTAACCGAATTGTGTAATATTCCCAATTGATCTAAACGAAGAGGCATATACTTCGTGAACATGTTCATAAAGTTGGAAGGAATGAAATAACGCAGTTTTCTTAGTACACAACTAGACATTTTCGACATACAATCGACGTTTCAACCGCCTTCGGCGGCCATCATCAGAAAAGTAAAAAAGTAAAAAAGGTAAGTTCATATATAACGCCGTATCCAGTCCGCTGGACTGCTCAAAGCGCCTTACACTTTACTCCCTGACAGACCTGTTCAATCGAACATCATCTCGACTTCTCTTGGAAGCATTCAGCCTCGTTGTAATTAAAGCGCAAAGATAGATTATTCGTACACAAATATCCACCGATGTCTATAGCCAGGTACTCATTCATACAACTGAGTGAACTGAAGCAATGTAGAATACACAAACTTGCCCAAGGTTCGACACTGCCGCACAGGATTCGAATCCTAGTTATCTCAGTCGAGAGTCCGAAGCTCTTATCGCTGCGCTACTGCGCTCTGTTAAACCTGTTCTTCCTCTGCACGCCAGATGGTGTGGCCAGCAAGCTGTCTCACACGTGACTCAGCCCTCTGTATCTCCCCTCGTCTCTTTTAATTGTTGGTGTTGACTTTCTAATCCAGATGGCCTCCTTAATAAATTGCGCACACCTGTCTGTTTGTCTATCTACAACTCTGGCACCCTCCGAGTCCATTACACAGTTGTTTCTGTCCGTATGGTCAGTTATCGCCGACTTGTGTTCGATGTTTGTCGATACTACTTGTTTTCGTGTGAAACGTCTGATTGTTGTAGTTTCAACTTCTTTCTTATGTTCTTCTATCGTCGTGCCAAATTTTCTTCCCGTTTCCCCAATGACCGTGATGTTGCAGGTCTTGCAGCGAATTTGGTACACACAGTCGGTCTTCTTACTCTCTTCCCTTTAGTCTTTTATCTGTAGTAATATTTTTTCTGCGGTTTAGGTGTGCTTTGATAGCTGACGCTCTATCATGTTGTTTTAGTACGCGTTGCACTGGTTCTGTCACTCCTTGGATGTATAGTAAGTTGACTATAGCTCTGAACCTTTCTGTGTCTTTCCTATCTTTAGTTCCCCCCCAGGTTTTGTTGTTGTTCCCTCATCTTCCTTATGATCCATCTTGGGTACCCGCATTACTGTATCGCCTTGGTGATGTGCCCCACCTCTTTCTCTCTGTCCTCTGGCTCCGTTACGATGTTGTTGCATCTGTCCAGTTATGTTTTAATGACACCCAGTTTCTGATGTAGCGGATGGTGTGAACTAAAGTTCATATACTGGTCGGATACTGGTCGGTAGATCAAGGAGGCGATCTGGATTAGAAAGGCAACACCAACATTCAAAAGAGACGAGGGGGTACAGACTGAGTCACGTGTGGGACAGCCTGCTCACCACACCATCTGGCGAGCAGAGGAAGAATAGTTCCTGATGAAGGCCGCCGAAAGCGGTTGAAATGTCGATTGTGAGTCGAACATTTCTAGTTGTATACTAAGAAAATGGTGTTAGTTGCAGAGGTATACAATTCCAAAAAACAATCGTTGCAGCAATACAAAGAAACCTTTTTTCCAATAATTGTGTTGACCCTTGCAACAAAAACAAAATAAGAACCAGACGAACGAAGCGGGATACGTTTTCTGACAGGATAAAGCAACTAATTAACATACTCTCCCAGATGCATGACATACCACATGATTCAGATATATCTTAAAATAAATTGTTGACATACGCAAGTCCTATCTATTATATACATGGTAAATATGTGTCGTGGTTTGAACTTGCGAGAAGGAAATATGTGTTCCGATGCCATAATAACTGTTTTCTAAACGCAATACACAAATATTACTCATTACTAAACACACATGGCACGACTATATATTGACACATAAAACGTAATAATTATAAACTGGTTATTTATATGATTTCGAACGATTATGCATTGACTGCAACATTATATACGGTATATGTCGATGGTTAGCTCAACACGTGCGTCCTACCTGATTTTGCGACAAGTCGTAACGCTTGTTTGTTGTATACCCATGGACGACGTCCAGCCTTGACTCTGACACGTCCCTTCGTAAGAACCCCAGACACGATCCCGGCTTTTCCTAGAGTCTACAACCGAGATGTTTGTATCTAATAATAACTTCCATTATAAGAACAATGTTAAATGCCAAAAAGTGTGCTTTCAGTTTTTTTAATATTAAATTTAGTGTTGCATCTTCTTGGATTCCAAAGATTATAAACTTTAAAGGATTGCTCATTTATTTAAATACATTAGTAGTTATTGTAGTATTGATAAATTTGAAGAAACCTTAAAAAAGCGACGTTTTGAGATACGGGGTAATTTTGACTGATATTGTTTATTTCTTTTAATGAGTGGGTTCGTAAATGCATGACTTGTATTTTACTAAATTGGGATTATTTTTCGAGGAATATAAGCCGGACACTGAAAGGTGAGACTATAAGATACACATTTCTGCAAAATATCATAACTGATGGGCTAAGTCCTAGACAAATATTTTCAGCTCGTGTGCAAGATGGGCCTGTGCGACTGTTCGTTGTGGCGGGTCACAACTGTGTCCGCAAACCAACTCAAATACACTTCTTTTATATATCGAAATCACAAATCACTGCAAAAACAAAATGTATATATTTCAGAGATTAATAAATGTTGGTTAAAATGGAAATGCTTTGTTAGTCTAGCAGCCTGCTTCGGCACTAGGTGTTAGACACAGTCGTAATTCAAATAATCCGAACCTCACGCATTGAGTCCGCCCACCCGCCGTGAGCCGAGTCCTGAAGAGCCTTGACCTTCTGGAACGAGTCGATCACCAACACGAAGTCCCCATCTTGGAACGTCATGTCCGAAGTGTCAACGATGTTCAGTAATTTAGGGTTGAAAAACCACCTGGGATGAAACAATACGTCTACGTGAAACTTTATGTGTGGATATCCATAGCTTATTGATAGTATAATTAATATTTCGTTTTGATAAATTCATGTACAATATTCATTTTTTAACCTGGAGAATTTACGCGACCATTAGATCGACAATATTATCCAATAAAATATGTATGCAATACGACTGACTCCGAACAACTACATATTGGATATTTTCATCCACTTACTTCGTACCGTTGATGCATTCCACTAAAACATCACCGTCACCGTCCACCTTGTTTACAATGCCTTTCATTCCAAGCACCTGAAAGAGTTTACAATGTATTCCTTTATGTCGCGGATAGTCTAGGTCATTAACATAAATTTGCGCATGACATCCTCCGTCAACACTTGCCTTTGCTAACAATGTTGATAACGGTTATACAAGTGAACTTCTACAGGACATATCATAAACCAAACATTCCCGCTTACAGCTGTCATTTCAAGATATTTACCTTATATCTGTTGTTATAAAAACGCTTTTGGAACTAGAATTTCAACTAAATATACGATGGAATATCAAAATCGACCACAAGTTCGGCATCTACTTTTTGTGTGTGTGTGCGCGCGCAATATGTGATTACATGTGTACGAGAGCTCGCATGTGTGCGTGCGATCGCGCGTGCGTGCATGTGTGTTGGGGAGTGCATGTGTTTACGTATGTTGTAATGACTATTCAAATACCGCCTCGATAAATGGGTCGTCATACATTCTTGCCTCATTTCAAAATAAAAACTCGCCACTGCATGGTGTTCGTGCACATGCTTTATGCTCTTCGGGATCATCTTTTGGACAAGGCTGATGAAGACTTAACATGAATGCAACAACTGACGTTCGTACAGTGCACCATATGCCGCGCTCATTTTTGGATTCCACCCGCCGTGACCTTCTTGTAGCTTTTTTGTTAAAGATTGGTATTTCTCTATTAGCACGACGTCATATCTGAAATGCATTAGGCCTATTACATACATATTATTTTAGAACGAATTGTTTATATTTAAACAGGTGACGTGTCTTTTAGCCGACTAAAATTGTTTTCGTCGTTTGTCATTAAGAGGTAACCGTTGAAACATAAATACATCATATCAATAAAGAACAACTATGTCCGTCGACATTTTCAAGGAGAGGAAATACCTATACACACCACACACACTGTATGTATATATATATACATATAATATATATATACGTATTACACACACACATATATATATATATATATATATATATTATATATATATATATATATATATATATATATATGTGTGTGTGTGTATACAGTGCACTGCAACTCACGCATACTGAAGAAAAAACATCTCCCGCGTATATTATAAACCGATATAGCGTCAAAAATTGAAACAGAGATGTCACCTCTTAAACGGCAACGTCACATCCTCCTCCACCTCCTGGTCCTCGGGACACGACTCCAGTAGCGCCGGATTGTACGACCACCTGAAATAACAATGACGTCTTTACAACAACATGCCTGTTGCGAAAATAAATTGTTTTGTACGCATAACTATATACGCATTACACAGCAACTAACCAAAACTTGACAGTGTTAGACATTATCCCCACGCACTCAAGTACAACACACGCTATATGCACACGCACAGGGTCATTCCAAACACACACGCACTGATACACACGCACACACAAACATGCTCACGTTCTCATGTACACACTAGTGTCCTGCGCGGGCCGGGCCTCGTCTAAATTTTGCAGGCCGGGTCGGGTCTAGGTATGCTATTTGCAGGCCGGGCCGGGCCTGTGCTAAAAACATATTCAACTCTGCGGGCCGCTTGGAAAATATCTGCCGATCAGGCCCGGGTTGGGACATGTTCTGGATGTAATAAAAATAGTATACATCATATTTCGAACATATTGAATGAACACTGGAAACCTGTGTGTCATGTCTGCGCATTGTTGTCGTGTACCGCCCGCCCCCATCGTCGAAAAACTGCCTTACAACATCTGCCTTTTTCGAGGAATGAGGTCACTTCATCGACCAACAGTTATTACAACCTGGTCCATTCATTGCCATTGGAGATATCAACTTCCATCTGGATGATAAGACGGATCCAGACGCAAGGCGACTCACAAGTTTTCTCCAGTTGACAGGTATGACGATGCACGTGCATGAATCCACCCATAGGACGGGACACACGCTGTACGTGCTATTGACTCGCTGCACGGACGAACACCTCATACGCAATGTCGTTACCACAGACATGGGACTCTCTGACCACTCTGCTGTTAACTTCACCATCAGTGCTGCTCCAAACCGTGCAATAATTATGCAATCATTGAAATCATCTGTCGTTCCTGATCAATATAAAACCAGGTACATATCGCCATTAATAAAGAAGACTGGACTAAATCCCAATCTGGTGCTAAACTATCGGCCTGTCTCAATCTGGTATTTGTCTCGAAAATGCTTCAGCGCGTTGTAACAAAGCAGCTTGGCGATCACATGCAAAAGAATAAGCTCCGGACTCTCGACTGAGGGAACGCGGGTTCGAATCCTGTGCGTCGATGTCGAACCTTGGGCTAGTTCGTTTACTCTACATTGCATCAATTCACACAGCTATATGAATGAGTACCTGGTTATAGACAGTGGTGGATATTTGTGTACGAATAGTCTTCGCGCATTAATTGCAGCGTGGCTGAATGCTTTCCAGATAAGTCGAGATGGTGTTCGATTGAACATGTCTGCCAGGGAGTAACGTGTAAAGCGTTTCGAGCAGGCTACTGCGCTATATAAGAACTTACCTGGGTTTTTTAGTTAGAGATTTTATGTAAAGTACGACCCATGTCAGTGGACGTTATGGAAGAAACTGGATGACCTGGACTTCGCAGATGACGTATCCCTACTCTCTCACAACTACCAAAAGATACAAGACAATACTAATGCGCTGGAAACCACATCTTGCCAAATAGGTCTCAACATCCACAAGGGGAAAACAAAAAACCTCCGCATCAACGCCACCAATAGAGAAGTAATCACACTACATGGAAGTGCCGTTAAAGAAGTGGAAGCATTTACCTACCTCGGAAACATCATCAACATACAGGGAGGAACAGGTGCTGTCGTCAGAGCAAGAATTGGCAAAGCCAGAACAGCCTTCCTACAACTCACGAACATCTGGAATACCAAATCCATTGCACCCCGCACTAAGGTCAGGCTCTTCAACTCCAATGTATAATCTGTCCTACTTTATGGGTCCGAGACTTGGTGGACAACAAAGGCAACCATCAAGAGGCTGCCGACCTTCACCAACAACTGCCTGAGAAGAATACTTCGGATTCATTGGCCAGATACAATCCGAAACGTGGATCTGTGGCAGAGGACCAGTCAACTTCCTATGGAAGAGGAAATCAGGAAAAGAAGATCGGGATGGATCGGGCACACACTTCGAAAAGCAGACACAAACCTCACCAAACAAGGTGCTGTCCTGGAAAAGATGAAAAGAGGTCGATCACGAAACACCTGGCGCCGAGAACTTGAAGCAGACACCAGCAGGATGGGCTACACCTGGAACCAACTAGAGAAAATGGCCCAGGAGAGGGGACGCTGGAGAGCTGTTGTTGGCGGCTTATGCTCCAATAGGGTTGACAGGCATAAGTAAGTGAAGTGACAACCAATAAAATATACTCATAGTTTCATATCCATGTCTTTGTAATGTAATCCTTGAATCATCTACTGACATTGCTAAAACATTGTGACTGGAGTATTCAGCACACTTAGTGCATGTACACTGTAAGTTTTGTAAACTCGAACTTAACAAGCTAGTAGCTAGCTATCTTTTAATGATGTCTAGTGTCTAAACTGTAACCTGTTTGCTGACTAACTGACACTGCTAAGCCATTGGCACTAGCCTTGGCTATGTCGGGTCCCTGTAGCAGTGGCACGACTAGAAGAACGGATGACAACTGGCTTCATCAAAGTTGTTGTAAGGCATAGGTTAATTTAAATTGTTAATTTGTTAAGTCACTTATCTCAATTAACGTAATTTAATTAATACAAACAAATTAAGTAATTAACTTTTCTGGACGAGGTTAATTTATTTTAATTTAAACAATCCAAATTAACTTTCAATTAACTTTATTTTATTGGGTATTATTTGATGCATTCCAAAGGAATAGATTCTAGCACCCATCCAAGTAAAAATTATATCTGTGGACTGGAGGTTTTCTGAACATATTTCCACATAACAAAATCAAAAGGAAATTGTGAAAATTAACTAAATCTGGCAAAACAGTATTTAACTTTCAAGTATTATAAATAGTTATGCAAGTAATTATACTGGTAAAATAACCAACTACCCTCACAAAGGCTCTCGCCTCCCTCTTTCATTTTTCGCGCGAAATCACAATTTGTTGTTCTTTTTATACAGCTACCATAAGTGATGCGATGAAGGGATAGTGGTAATTCGTGATATGCATGTATTTTAAAGTCTGAAAGTCATATCTTAATTTCAGTTATTAATATTCTAAGAAAAAAGACTGCTTTATAAGTTGGTGTTTTGCGGGCCACGGACTTGCGGGCTGCGGGCTTACCCGCTTTTGACCCGCTGGCCTGGGGCAGAAATCTGCCGCGACCTCGCCTTTTCATTTACAAATTGTGTTAGCGCTGTGGAAACAATGCTATCTGCGCTATGATTGGTTGACTATTGTGTTATATATGTCTGTTGACAACTGGTTATGGATTTTGAGATTGACCAATCATTTTGTTTTGATGCGCCTCTGAGCTTAGTTTCCAAGGATTTAGGCGCAGTAGAAGTTAACTTATTATTATTATTTTGAATTACAATCACGAGTAGCGCGCTACTATGAAATACATATTCCAGGCTTTAACCATGATGTTTACCGTTATACGATTATAAACTAATGGCGTATATTCGAAATGCCCTCACCTCGTTATTCAATCATTTAAATATGTTCTGCTTGTTTATAGAGGGGCGATACAAGTGCAGCCAACAGAGGCGAGCGGTAGAACCACCTATCGGACCGATTTAAATGCCCCCCCCCCACACACACACACATGTTACAACATTTGAAAGCGCTACATCACCCTTTCCCAATGAGGCCTGTTTTAGAGCTGCCAATTGGTGCAGTAAGCGTGAATCCAAAGTAAAACAAGGTCACTGTCAACTGATGAACTTTCGAAATTGTGCGCTTCCGCAATCGTCTTAACATTACAATGGTTGTGTATCTACTTTACATAACTACAAGATGGCCACATCATATATTTTTGTAAAGATAATTGTCTTCCCTATCAAAATGAAGTACGATATGGCGGTGTTACCTGATACGATACCAGGAGAGCTAAGATCAAACAAGGTCACCGTGAAATGATGAACATTCGATTTTTTGCAATATCGGGAAAGTCGTAAAGTTATATTGCTCCTGTAACTTCTTCATTTACATGTAAGAGTTATATAAAGTAGGTGAAAGAACCAGTTTTTACGTCAAAATGCGATATGACATGGAGCTGTTAGTTGAAGAAGTATGTGTGGAGCGACGATCAAACAGAGTCACCGTCAAGTGATACTGTTCGAAATTGTGTCATCCCGCAAACGTCACATATTATTAATGGTTACGTATATCTACTTTACTTATCTGTTCATGGCAACGTCGTATACCGTTGGAAAGCCAACTACCTCCCCGTAAATATGGTTGACGACTGGTAGCTATAAAGTGGTACAGTAGGTGTGGAGTGAACGTTAAAAAAGGTCACCATCAAACGACGAATGTTCAAAACTACGCCACTCCACAGACGTTATACATTTACAATAGTTGCATAGCTACTTTGTATACATACACTAGGCGATTTTACATACCGTTTGAAAGCGTATTTTATCTACGTCAAAATCATGTATGGCATGGAGTTGTAAATTTGTGCTCTGACTGTGGAGTGCAGGTAAAACAAGGTCACCGTCAAAAGATGTTTTTTTCGAAACTATGCCTTATCGCAGACAGTAGGTTAGGCAAATGTGGTGTTATACTTTTAACTGCATTTGTTGGTAATGGCAGAAATTCTTGCTAGATCCGTCACGCAGGGGTCAGAAAATAGGTGTATATGGATGCCACCCTCCATTTTGAAGGTAATTTGAATGTCACAAACTCAAAATATTTTTACTAATTAATTGACATCTTCATGTACACACGGTTGCATAAAACCAAATATTATATGATTTGTACATGTATTGTCTTTGTTATCGGGTGTTGAACTTTGAATTCACTCATAGATATATAGGATAATCTAAAATAAAGAAGTGATCTTCTCAAATGTGTTGATCGTGTTCAACAAAGTTTTTACACACCCAGTTATTCGTTGTAAGCCTCTTTGTATATACTCCTGCTGATATAATGTACATATTATTTATTACTATACATGCATTCGGTCATTAACATGACGTGAAACTGACATTCAAAGAACTTGCCCAAAATGTAGTTAGGATTTTGAAGAAGAGAGGTGGCAATCGCAGGTTAGAAATCTACTCGCAACACAGTCGACCAACTGTCAGATATGTTGAGGAATGAGATAATTCAATATCTCATGGAGGAATCCAATTTCAGGATCTGATTGACATACGTGGAAACTATGGCGATCATGATGGACATCATCAGTGCTGAGAAGATTGGCAACTATATATAAACTTTCGCTGCAATTATACATTGGCTAACCATCTATGATCGTACAAGCTATTCTCTCCCAATGGGGAATAGTCTCTCTCGCAGATGTGAACCACCCCGAGAAGACAGCACCAGATGTTCGTGCAGGTTCAACCTGGCATATGCTGTCGGTGAAAATATTGTTTTGGGGAAAAAACATTGATTCAGTATGTCTGCAGATCTTGTTTGCTAGGTTTAATTAACACCATTGGTTTTACTTAGACAAATAGTCGTATCAAATCCTAATAAACCCTAACAATGGCTTTGTGTTTGCTTAATTTAAGAACAGTTTGTAACGTTTACAGTTATTCCATTTCATACGTTATATGTTTACTTATTATAAGACTGTGGGAGTGAATATGATATTGTGTGCATGTTTATTTGCGAGGTATTTAATAAGACAATACGTAGTGTTAATTATATGCACATAATTATTATGAACATACAGTGTATGTTCATACTGTGCATAGCAAGCTAGCCATGAATAAGTTAAAGTCGAGTTGAATGATGTCGGGGAATTAAAAATTACATTAAATTGAAGAGTGAACTGAGAATGAGTATTGTATGTGACAAGCGTTGCGCACCTGTGTGGATCAATGATTCATTGTTTATTGTTTCCAACTATTGAGTATTACTAGCATGTATAGGTTCAAGTAATCCTGTATATTAATTTAATGGATTAGCTACAACAATATGGGTCATCTCTGGTAAGAGAAACCATCTGCTGTTATAACAGCCTACTATAATTCTAGTAACTTCGTAAGTATGTGTTATGTAGTAAAAAAAATTATTTATGTAATATGAATGCAAATAATTTTTATTTTAATAAATGTAATAATAATAACGATAACCCTGTCTGTCCAAAGCAAAAGGTAGACGTTATATATACTATATCCGTGTCACTTTTTCTGTTGCCATCCCTCTCGTTCTAATACGAATTTTCCATCTAGATTCTAGAGACTGTGTATTTCTACTTACCATATACATTGGTCAATGCAACATGTTCAAACAAGTTTTGAATGAGTTAGTACTGTTACGATTCGCTGTCAAAACTGAATTGATGCACCCACGATATTTCAATTTAGGTCAGTTCGCGCTGTTCACTCGCAACAGATGTTCGCGCGATTGCCGAGTGGGCTTGTGTTCAAGTCAGCAACCAATCACCGCGCATATTGCATTGCTACCACAGCGCTAACAAAATTTGTAAGTGAAAAGGCGAAGTCCACGCGCACGTATTAGCAGATACTGGTGTTCACATAAATGATCACGGCTGATATGGTTGTTATGTTATCATTTGCATATACTCACACGTTACCGTCAGAAAACTGTACTTTTACGACCTTGTCAAATTTGTGTTTCACAACGCCCACCTTGCCCAGGTACTGCAAAATGACATGTGTTGCCTATAGCAAACTGATTCCAAGGAACGAACACGCAGATTAGTATGCATATATTATGAATTGCTAGTATGTTCACTGATTGGGTGTATGTTTTTGATCGGTGTTTCTACAATATGTGTGGGCCCAATAATAATACATATTGATCTTATGAATATATATATATATGTCATGCAGCTTTGCTTTTTAGCTTACCCAGGTGGATTAACTATTAACACCCTAACAATGAGATAGCATTGATGTATACAAGAGGTTCTACCCACCAGGTTCGAAGTGTTACGCGCCATATTATGCTACAATAATTTAATACATTTCTTAATTATCGTCTTTTCTATGGTTTTGCCATTGTTAAGACTACCACATTTTAAAATACAGTATAATACTTTGTTGAATGGAAAACGCGCGAGGAATACGCATACAATGCTGTCGTACGAAGTGCCATATTATGCACTAGAGGCGCCACTTGATATTTTGTTTTCATTGATTGTACACCAGGGCATTTGTCTTCGTGGGGTTTCAGGCTATACACGGTCATCGTGAAATGGATCCGATCGGACTTGATTAGGGAAAGCACCACACTTAACTGATGCTAACAAAAAATCAACATTCACCAAAACATGTAACTCAAAGACCACACTGTGTACCGGATTAGGTTAGGCGTGAGAAGGAGCAAGATACATATGTTTTGTTTAAATACGGAAAATAGCAGCTATCGTGGTCGTACTCTTGAGTGTTAAATAATGCGTGTTATGCAAGTGATAAACTATGTTATGTGTCATTTATAGGTTTAAATTACTGGGAATTCCATAAGTAAAATCTAATTTGCACGAACCTGCTTCATATTATTGGACCAGCCGCCATAGTGTTCTTGCAATCGAACGGCTCTTGTTTCATCTGAGTCCACACGCACTCGTTCACCAACACCGAACTTCTGGGAGCGCAGTAACTTCATCATCAACAACAACAACAACAGCAGCAGCAGCAACAACAACAACAGCGACAACAACAACAATAACTGCAGGAACAGCACCAGTAGTAGCATTATATCAACTATCAATATAGCTGTAGACTTCCAGCCAAAATAAATAACGGTTATAAAACGGTGGTAGTACGTGATTTGTAAAAAAAATGCTGCTATTGTTGTATATATGTTGTTGCTGCTGTAGCGTTTGCGTGACTAATCATGATGACTGTTAAATAATTCTACCAATGATAAGTGCATTAGCGGAGTGCGAACTTGTGACCGAAGCTTACAACTGGACAAACAAGAAAGGGTGAAATCCTCTAAAAAACAATAATATATAAATGTTACGTGATACTCAATAACAAGAAATGTAAAGAGATGTGCAACACTAGCGTTATGTGCAACCAAAATAGTATACGTAACAACACTGGCAACGCTATCGCAACATTCTTCAGGATTTTGTTTGTGATACGAACCTTGTGTTCCCCCGAAGACCCACTACCGCCTAACGCTTCACGCATCAGCTCCAGCAGTCCTACTTCAGATCCACTCTTGTCATCTCCCGTAGAGTCCGTCCTCTTCTTCTGCTCCTCCTCATCGCTTTCCTTCCTCCGTTTTGACAGTCTCTCTCTCAGTGCTTGCTCGAGCAGACGACTGGACAATGTTTCTTCCTCCTTGCCGTCCTTTGGTGAGTCGTTAGACGCCGCCGTGTCTAGCGTTGCTCCAGTGGAGCCTTGTGTTCTAGAGCCAATACCTAGTGAGATGAATGCATTGCATAAAGGACAAATCAATATTTGACATAATGCACCGAGAGGCACCTCATTTGTTTAACCACTCCATACCGAGTTGTGGCAACGAACGTAGTTTTCTTTTGTAATAATAATATAATAATAATGACAAACTGTAGCACCTAAATCCCCAGGAATATGAGCTGAGAGGCGCAACATACAAGAATCATTGGGTAAAATCGTTAACAGGGACAAGCAAAAGTCGTCATTAAAACAAGGGACCGCCCAAAGCTAGGGTGGGAATGCAATTTCAAATAAATAAGTCTTGAATTTTTAAAGAAAGTTATGTATTGTCTTAGATGATTTTAAAGCGATAGGAAGGTGATTCTAGATTTTGGGTGCAGCTAAAGAAAAAGTACGTTGCCGATATTAAGCTTGGTTTTCGGAACAAAAAGTCGTTGTGAAACAGATGATCTGAGTTTCCTGGGGATATCGGAAAAACGAAGGAGACTAAACAAATAGGATGGGTGCTGCGTAGAAAGGGTACAATATGTGACAGTGGCTAATTTGAATTGTATTCGATATGTAACTGGAAGCCAATGTAACTGTTTAAGTAGGGGCAGAGATGGTGAGAAACGATATGTTTTTAGTACTACATGTGCTAAGCAATTATGGAGTTGGAGTTTAAGTCCTTTTTAGTAATATCGTTTAGGAATGAGTTGCAGTAGGCACGGCTATATTAAATCTACATTGTTACTAATACCGCTGCTCCCTCTAACTCCTATTTGGATATGTGTACGACTGCCTGATATTAACGACGATTGTAAGTTATTAAGTGTGACTACATCTGCCTTATGTCTACAAACTAGGTAACCTCTCTCGGTATACCACAAAATGTTACCCTCAATAAGCATTGTTTACGAGACCAACGCATCTGCACTTATGATATTGCATAACTCATTATTTAAAAAAATAGTATGTACTTTGCGCGAGATAACATTTCGTACGCCATTTTAATGTGTCACATTTGAGATAATAAACAAATCAGGAATTGCATATCATTAGAGAATATGGGGGAAACGAAAGACCCAAGATTGTGCAAACATAGAAGACAGTTGATGCGTTGATACGATAAAGCTAAGTTGTTCAGAGTTGGGAACACATTCATGACACCGTTGTTAGTGTTCGGAACTGGATCCAAAAGTAATATTGTTTCTATGTCTGAGGTAACTTAGAATGTGTGTGACTGATGATGCTATAAAACATAATTTATTTGCATTGCCCTAATCTGTCTGTCACTCTTGTATGCACGGTTTGGTTAACCTTATTGTGAGCTGGAACGGACAAGTGACATGTTGCCGTTCTTTTGTTCGATGGCACAACTGCACTTTTTATCTCGAATATGTATGTTAGAATAGTGATTAATTGTTATCATCACTATAATATATATGAACTGGTATACTACTATGGCTTGCTAAACACTCATAAATGCATACCCGTTGACAATATCGCATAAATACAAATTCAAACCTGTGATTTCTCCTAGAATTTCCACCACTTGGACAGAGCTCAGACGGTCTTTCGGCTCACACGCGGCCATGTTCAATATTAGAATTTTCAAACGCTTAAGTTTTGAATTGTCGGAATCCATGATGGAGACAAGAGTTGGCTGATCTTGTCCAAATCTCTCGGCGTTGTACATCTCCATTCCAATCGGCATCATCTGCGGTCCATTCTCTGAAACCAGGCGCTGTGTTAACATACTTACGTATTCATCGAACGAGCTCTAGCAAACCAAAACTAATTTCTAGAGCAGGCGCGTAAAGACCAAAGTGTTGTTTTAACTGACAATCTATTTGCATGTACCCCGAAGAAACTGATTGTGCGCATAATTAACAAATTACATACATACATACGTAGATATTTCAAAGACATAGACATATAATCGAGAGACTCACAATATGCATAACCCTTTCCACAATACATTAATAAAGAATCGCTGTTTGCCCTACCTAAACTCGCGTTTAATTCGTTGACAATATATATCAAATACAAAATGTATGGCGATATTATTGTAAATTGCACATTACGGTTTTTTTTCTCAAAAGTATATCTCTCCATTCGTCTCTTAAATATATTGTCAATGAATAATGATCTCAATGTTAAACAAATCGCATTACCAATCCGAGGCGCCATTCTGCTTTCGCCGTCTTTGTGTTGGACCAGTGCAAGATACAACAATCCCAGAGAGAAGACATCGACGGATAAATTATAGGGTTTGCACTGGAATACTTCGGGCGCAAGGTACCCCGGTGTTCCAGCTGTCGTAGAGAACATAGCTGTCGCCGCAGCAGTCTCCGCCATTTTCGACAACCCGAAGTCGCTCACCTTGGCAATGAGTTTGCCGTCAAAAGGAGTATCGATTTGACCATTGACAACTACATAAAAACGACGTACAAAACAACAACAACAACAACAACAATTATAGCGTATATATAATGACCACATTATTACTATTGGCATTAGTAGGTGTACTGAGGGGTAGTATTTGAGGTAGGGTTGTTGTTGTAAGGTGAGGGTGGCAATGATGAAAGTGGTGGTGTTAGTAGTGGAGGAGGTACTGGTAATGGCCATAGCGGTAAAGATGGTTGTGATATTGATAATAATGATGCCAGTGGTAGTTGCAACGGTAGTGTTAACTATAGAAGCCAAACAACAACAGCAGCAGCAGCAACAACTGTGGTAGTGGTAGCTTTTAAAGTAGTGGCAGCACCATAGTCATACGGTAGCACTGCAACTAGGAGGTTTTACCCTGGTAGAAATATAAACGTCAAGAGCCAAAGCAGTAGCAGTAGCACTAGCAACAGCACCAGCAACACAATTAATAACTTAACAATAACAACAATAGCATAGGTAATAATGCCAGCGGTAGCGGCAATGGTAGAAGTAGCAGTAGCATGAACAGTAGTCCTAGTAGCAATCAGTCACCATAATAGTAATATACGACACTTAGTAATAAAACGAACAGTGCGGTAAAATCCATATGCTAACGTACTTTCGCGGAATAGCAGAACGTTCGCCGGCTTTATGTCGCGGTGCACCACAGGAGGCGATGCACTCTGCATATGTGCAATGGCACATTGGAACATTAGGAGCAGTGTCTCGTCGAGATCCGGGTTGTTCTCGCACACGTAAACATCTAGATCGCCGACGTCACAGAAGTCCATGACCATCCAGAAAGAGCGATCCTTGTAGTGAAAGTCGAGAAGACGGATAAGATTAGGATGCTCCGGAAGTCGGTCGAAGTGCTTGATCTCCTGCATTGCCATGTAGCCTTCTTCATCCTTGTTAATTTTCACCTGCTTTACGGCCACCTTTTTAGATGTCCTTTTGTCTGTTCCGCTATAAACGACGCCGAACCCGCCGCGGCCCAACATGATTTCCAGGTTCACGGCGAAGCGACCAAGAGTGATTTTCCCCATTCTTTAATTGTCGCGCGTTCCTCTAAACAAACAGTGCGTGGTGAAGATGGGAACACAGCAATGAGTACTGTAACAGGAGAACATAGTTTGACTAATGCGGATTCGTGTATGATATGTTGTGTCTTTCGAATTATACTTGTACATGAACATTATGGATACAGCACACATAAAATGACTTGCACAACAACAAAGAGAACGCGTTTCGTAATTAAAGCACTACTTCGATCAGGTAGACAAGCTGCTTATCGCACAAATTTGGTACCCATCCAATAACTCACCAACAGAAATCATATCTCTCAGAGGTCGGCCAAGTTTCAGCACTGTATAGTAATACGCTTAGCAAGCAGGCCTCGACTGCTCTATAGACGGTGTGACCAGTGCGATGTGTGCTTGTCCAGACACGTTCAGAAACACACCAAAACCCCGAGGAGACATTGCCCAGCTTGATGTTTAAATTCCTGTCCAGAGTGCGGTTGGATGACATTATGGAACTGAAGTAGGTTAAACGGAAATATGACTTACTCTAATCACCTAATTTTGATGTCATGGACATATTCCTCGTGTAACTACTTTTCCGCTTGTTACCCTGGAGCTCGATATATTCAACCGTTGATTGTTATATAAATTTTATTCCGGAATGTCGTGATACATATTGCTATTACCACATGGGCATGGTAACGTCGCTGTTACTAAGTACAACTTAGTGCACGGGTACTATATGTGAAACGAATATATGGTTACCTGTAATTGTAGCCCTAGTAGTCACCTCAGTTATGACAAATACACTTTGCATTAAGCTGACATAGACTTGCCTGCCTTCAGCAGATTTGAACGTCTCGCTTCAATGACGATCCAGTGAATAGTGTATTACGCAATAGTACTGTGGTTAGACGGAAATTGTAGGCACTGCCTACAACGAATTTATGTAAGGATTAAGCTGTGGTTCAACGGATATAATGTTGAGGACGATTTGGTCGCAATAGTGATAACGTGTACCGGTCTACCAAACCCAGTGCTATATTCGCAACCGATCTGAGATCTGGAACAAGGGACATGGAACACGCACACGCACACGCATTCACACATTCACAGTCACACTCACATTCACACGCAGAAGCAGACGCAGATGCACACGTACACGCACATGGAACTGATACGGACACGCACACGCACACGCACACCCACATGCTCTCTCTCTCTCTCTCTCTCTCTCTCTCTCTCTCTCTCTCTCTCTCTCTCTGTGTCTCTCGTCGTCGCATGCTGGCTGCATGTATTCATAGTGTTTAAACAACTAATTGGGTCCAACTAAACATTTAAAGCTAGATATTGTATTCATAGTGTTTAGACTTTGCGTCCAAACAATGCCTCCCATTAGACATAGCGTTACGAAACATAGGTTTGTTGTATTTAACCATTACATATATGCGTCGTACTAGTTATTCACGTCAGGTTGGGATTACAGTACTATACATCTATGTGATATTCACATACTTTTAAACATATGTTCGTGTACCACGTACCTAGAAGGTGACTACGTAGACCTTGATTCCACTGTGCTTTTCTCACTCTCATGCGAATTATACATCGGCACCGACGAGCGTATTTACACAACTGTTTACAGGTGGACAAAGCTAGGCTTTGTGGCAATGTGGCGAATCAAGCATGACTTTCCTGGCGTTCTGACACACATTAGCACTGACTGGCGTAAAGACGTAAACAGGAGAAGAGTGACAAGGACTAGATCCGCGGTGACGCCAAAGGTATGTTCACCAACTTCAGCCTTCTAATTGAATTATCGCAATTGTTTTTTGTTGTTGCCAAGTTAAGTTTTATAATTTGCATGAAGTGAAACGCTGACAATATGTTTTCCGGAGAAGTTGATCGTTAGCGAGTAAGATATTGTGCTAATGGTATGTACGTGTATGCGTGAATGCGAGCATGCGTACATGTATGCATCCATGCACGCATTGGCATCATCACACATACATGCATATAAGCATACATGTACACGCGTATACATGTCTATACTTGTACCTGTACATATACGCATGCGTGCGTAAACGTCCATACCTGCACATGTGCCCACGTACTTGCGTGCATGGATGCATACATGTACGCATGCTCGCATTCACACACAGACTTATAGATAAACTCCAACGTGTACAGAATTGTTTAGCACATGTAATACTAAAAGCATCTCGTTTATCGCCATCTCTAAGAGATGATGTTGGCATGTGTGCGTGTATGCGTAAGTGAATACATGACATTTTGGTAAAGGACACTTTGGCCATGAGCAGTTTGGCAACATACATTTTGGTAGCTGGACGTATTGGTAATGGGACCTTTCGTTAATAGGACATTTCTGTATAGCATGTGTTTTTTGAAACATGTAGGATATACTGGTCATTTATTATTATTTGATATCATTCATATGGCATGTTTTGTACGATTTCATTAACACAATTACATGTTATTAAACACATGTCACGATGTAAAAAAGGTTGTACCATTTAGAAATAATTACTACGCTGGTCAATTTTCCAGCACAGAACATGGTTTCATAACAGCAGTCAGGGATGTTGTAACTGGATGATCATTCATGGCAAAGAAAGGGATCGTGGCATCTCAATACTAGTCAATGTGGTATGGGTTAGAAATACGTGCACCATTGGAAGCGTTATATCAGTTATAGTTACAGGAAACTCAACGTTAACAGTTGGGTTAGTTTATCGAAGTCCAAACATAAGCATAGAAGAGAATGAAAAAATACAAAACGCTATAAGGGAAGTAAGCAAACGGGACTGTATTATTATGGGGGATTTTAACCACGGGCATATACAATGGAAATCTCTACAGAGTATGGGGAGTGAGGACCACAAGTTTTTAGTTTTAGTTCAAGATACATTCCTTTCTCAACATGTGCTAGAACCAACCAGGGGTGAGAATGTGTTAGATATAGTTTTGTCCTCACAGAATGAATTAGTTGACAATGTCAAGATATGTAAGCCACTGGGGAGTAGCGATCACAACCAGATACACTTTACCATCAAAGTAAAACTGTCATGTGACAAGCGCCAGTGGCAGCTATTTAATTTTCTCTGTGTTTAAACTTGAATTTTACTTATTTGTATTACTACGACACTGGTGAGATTTGAACATCGTTTTGATAACATTACCCTGAATGCACGGAGCTGTTCGTTCGTGTTATTGGTTTTATATATGCGTGTATTTCTGCGACTTTTATTCCGGTGGAACACCTGTACCCATGGTGACCTACACTCGGCAGTAACTATTCGCCCATAACATTACGAGTGTCACTGGCGGAAAGCTGCCTCAGCCTTTGTTCGACACGTTAAAGGACAATGGAATTTGTGCGGTCACACGAGGTTGCAGAGCCGGTCGCAATCGCCACCGTACAATACGTCCAGTAATTGGACGTCGGCCCAGCTTTACACCCACTTATCACCAACGCGGTGTCAACAACGCAAACATTACACGTGTGAAACTGTCGTCTCGTCAAACTGATGACAAGGATTTTAAGAATCGTTACACCAACATCGCATTGATTAATGCAAGATCTGTGAAAAATAAGACGCTGACTATAAATGAGGAAATTATCCAACACGATTGGGATGTTTTGGCCATCACCCAGACGTGGCTAAAAAACTGGAGACGAAGCGATTGTGGCTGAACTGACGCCTCCCGGCTACACATTCAATCATGTAGCACGTGCCTCTGGTCGTGGTGGCGGAGTTGCCATAGTTCATCGAAATACCTTCAACACCAAGATCCTCCCAAAGCTGCCATTCACAACCATCGAACTTCTCCGTCTGCAACTCACCAACCCGTTCATGTTGAAATACAATGACTGGGTCGCTTATCACCCGCCTGCATCAAGTAAGACATCTGGGACAATATCGAATTTTTACGCTGAACTTGAGCAGCTATTCATCGAGGCATCCATCTCCGTTGTTCCTACTGTCATCATTGGTGACTTCAATGTTCATTTTGATGATACCCTCAAATCAGAACCACTTCGCACTCTATGTGAATCGTTCAATCTAACTCAACATGTACATTCGCCAACACACCAAACTGGACATATATTGGATCTTGTGATCAGTCAAACTGATGACGACTTCATTACTTCCGTTGCTGTGCATCCTGACTCTCTGTCTGACCACCATCGCATTGAATTCACACTAAGAGCACTGAAGCCGGCAGTAAAAACTAAGACGATTGCAAAGCGGAATTTCAGGAACATTGAAACAGATGCACTCCGAAACGATATCGAGTCTGTATGTGCTGACATGACATTGCGTACATGCGCGAATGATCGACAAGCAGAGGATGTGGTGGATATGTACAACACCTGTCTCACTGAGTGCCTTGACAGACATGCCCCGTTACGCAATGTGAAAGTAAGAGACAGCACACCACATCCCTGGTACGACTCTGACATCGACGACGCCAGGGATAAAAAGCGGAAACGGGAGAATGTGTGGAGAAGAACTAAACTGGAGATTCATCGGCAATTATATGTCACCGCTCGTGAAGAATGCACTGCTTTGATATCAGCACGCAAAACGGATTATTATCAAAACCGCCTGGAGAAAGCAAACAACAAAACCATGTATCGATTACTGAGATCGCTTGATGACCACCGCATACAGGAACACCCTGAATTCCATTTGACAGCCCAAAGATGCGAAAAATTTTCACGTTTCTTTAGTGAAAAGATTGACAAGCTCCTGTCAGGTCTGCAGTGTTTCAACATCATCGATAGGCCAAAAGATGAAAGACGTTGTTTCACTGACAGTATCCAATAACTATCCATGCGTTTTATCCAACAACGAACACAGAGATCACATCGATTTGTGGTACTACTGGCAAAACGTGCGCGTTGGATCCTCTGCCTGCAATTCAGCTAAGAGACAATATGACAAGTATTGTGTCTGTCATCACACGGATTACAAATGCTTCGCTGGACGAGGCAGTCATGCCAAAGTCGCTGAAGTATGCAATTGTCCGTCCGCTTTTGAAGAAACCATCACTTGACAAAGACATTCTGAGCAGTTATCGACCTGTGAGTAACCTTACACAATTATCCAAAGTAATTGAGAAAGTGGTCGCGCTTAGGATAATGACGCATGTTTCTGACCAGCAAATGGTTGAGTGCTTTCAGTCGGCGTATCGGAAAAAACATTCGACCGAAACCGCGCTACTACACGTTACAAGTGCCATCAAAACAGCCATGGACAATAAACAAGGAACCATCTTGGTTCTCGTTGATTTTAGTGCCGCCTTCGATACTATCAACCATGACATCTTGATTAAGCGTCTACGTTTGCGCTACGGCTTTGTTGGAAAAGCACTGGACTGGATGGCATCGTACCTGCAAGACCGGACGCAGCGAATAGTAATCGGTGACCAATCGTCGAGTATTACTACTCTAACGACAGGTTTTTTAACAAGATACAAGATTTAACAAGATTGCCATCCAGAGAATTAACTCTAGATGGCAGGTGGACAAGGAAGCCCTTTGGCTTATCTAGAGTCCAACCTTTTTATCTACATATATCCAGCCCTTCTGAGGTATGTGTCGATTTTATTTTTAAACATATTCACACTACTAGCACCCACACAATCATCAGATAATCTGTTCCATTCATTCACAGTCCTTTGTGAAAATGAGAACTTTCTCACGTCTAATCTACACTGCTCCTTTACTAATGTAACTTCATGTCCTCTAGTCTTTCTATCTTTCTTAACTGAAAAAACATATTTCTATCAATATTTTCATAACCATTCAATATTTTAAACACTTCTATCTGATCTCCTCTCAATCTCCTGGTCTCTAGTGTTGTTAAACCACATTCTTTTAGGCGTTTTTCATAACTAAGATCCCTCAGTTTTGGTATCATTTTAGTCGCTCTCCTCTGTACTCTTTCTAGCATATCTATGTCCTTCTTGCGGTATGGCCTCCACGCTTGTATACAATATTCTAAATGAGGCCTAACTATTGTTTTGTACAGCGGTATTATTAGTTCTTTTTCTTTATATGCTATATTTCGCCTAATCAATCCAAGGATTTGATTTCCCTTTGAAGCTGCAATTCCACACTGCTCTGAAACCTTCATGTCAGCACTAATTGTCAGCCCTAAGTCTTTTTCTTTTACAGTAGTACTTAGTACAGTTCCCCCCATTGTATATTCTACATATTCGTTCCCATATCCTGTATGGAGGCATTTACATTTCCCAAAATTAAACAACATTTGCCACTTTTCAGACCATTTGATCAACCTGTCAACATCATCTTGTAAATGCTGTATATCACCATCACTTTCAATCCTTCTAAACACTTTTGTATCATCTGCAAATTTCAACACCTTGCTAGCTATATCATCGTCCAAATCGTTTATATATATTAAGAATAATATAGGTCCCAGTACTGATCCCTGTGGAACCCCACTCAAAACTGATTTCCAGTTTGAAGCCTCCCCATCAACAACTACCCGTTGTCTTCTGTCAATCAGCCATTTTTCTATCCAGTTAATTTTACCATTTCCTATGCCATGGGCTTTTAGTTTAAGCAGTAATCTCTGATGTGGCACTTTGTCGAAAGCTTTTTGAAAATCTAAGTAGATGATATATACTGGTGATCCATCATCTACCCACTTAGTGATATCTTCAAAAAAACATAACATATTTGTTAAGCATGACCTCGCTTTTAGAAACCCATGTTGAGATGGGTTTATCAAGTTATGTTTAACAAGAAAATCCACCATGTGATCTTTAATTAGTCTTTCTAATAATTTACAAATCACCGATGTTAAACTAACTGGTCTATAATTATTTGACTTGTTTCTCGAACCTTTTTAAATAACGGTATAATGTTTGCTTCTTTCCATTCTAAAGGAACCACTCCCTCTTCTAATGACAAGTTGAAAACTGTTGCAAGCGGTATGCTAATTTGTTCTACAATTTCCACTAGTAGTTTGGGTGGAATACCATCCACTCCAGGTGATTTATTTTCCTTCATAGCCCTAATTTTCTTAGCTACCATTTCTGGGGTTACAATTAACTGTCTTAAATAGTCTGATTCTGCCCCCTTGAACTTAGCCTCTGGTACTGGCAGTGAACTAGTGTCTTCTCTGGTAAACACTGAACTAAAATACTCATTTAGGTCTTCAGCCATTAAGAATCCTTCTGATATTATATTTCCAGCACTATCTTCTAGAGGGCCGACCTTATCCTGAACTTTCTGTTTGCTTCGAACATACGCATAAAAACTCTTGTTGTCATGTTTTATATTACAAGCTAATTTATGTTCATAGCTTCTCTTTGAATTTCTAATTTCAGCTGTAGCTTGGTTTAGTGCTTCTTTATAAATGTTGTAGTCTTCGTCATTGCCAGTACGTCTATATGACTTCCACATCATTTGTTTATACTTAATTTTTCTAATGGCTTCTTTCGATAAGTATTTCTTTCTGGTCCGTTTCCCTTGTTTTTTGAAGGGAACAAATTTATCTACGATGCACTCTATTTCATTCTTTAAGATATTCCAGCATTCTGTTGCTGTCTTATTCTTCAGTGTATTATTCCAGTCTATCTTTGCTAAATATTTCCTCATTTCCTTATATCTTCCTTTGTGGAAATTTCTCCTCAACTGCTTTTTATTCTTTCTTTCTGATTTTACTTTGATGGTAAAATGTATCTGGTTGTGATCACTACTTCCCAGAGGCTCACATAATTTAACATTGTCAACTAATTCATTCTGTGAGGACAAAACTAAGTCTAACACATTCTCTCCCCTGGTTGGTTCTAGCACATGTTGAGAAAGGAAACTATCTTGTACTAAAACTAAAAACTTGTGGTCCTCACTACCCATACTCTGTAGAGATTTCCATTTTATATGCCCATGGTTAAAATCCCCCATAATAACACAGTCCCGTTTGCTCACTTCCCTTATAGCGTTTTGTATTTTTTCATTCTCTTCTATGCTTATGTTTGGACTTCGATAAACTAATCCAACCGTTAACGTTGAGTTTCCTGTAACTATGTTACACCAAACAGCTTCTTCGCAATCTGCTTCTCTGTCTAATTTTATTTCATAAGCCTGGATAGATTCTTTAATATATAAAATAACTCCACCTCCCCTTCTTCCTATTCTATCTTTCCTAAACATTACATATCCTGTCAGTCCCAATTCGGCATCTGATATATCGGTGGTTGCCCATGATTCGGTTATACCTATTATGTGAGGGTCAATATCTTCTACCATAATGTTTAGTTCATTTCTTTTGTTTACTATACTCCTTGCATTTAAACAAACACATTTATACCCAGCTTCAGAACAGTTTTCCAGACTGTTCTTTGCTGAATTATTTTTGCTGCCTTTATCTGTGCCTCCAGTTTCAGGCTTCTCTGCGAGTCCCCCTGCGAATTTAGTTTAAATAGATGCAACCTGTCCCACTGTCAACAGATCGCAGCAGATTCTCTGAGAATACTGCTGCCCCCTTTCCACTTAGATGGAGGCCATCTCTCATGTACATATCTTCTCTCCCAACAAAGTACCCCCATAAATCTATGAATCCCACGCCCTCTTCCTCACACATCTGCTCAACTAGTGCGTTGATCGCCATCCTCTTACAGTTTCTGTATCTTGCCCCCCTTCCTCCCATTACTGGCAAAATTCCTGAGAGAATAACCTGTTCCACTCTTGTCTTCTTTAGCTTCCTCACTAGATGTCTGTACTTCTGAACTATCCCAGTTGTTCCCTCCTTGTCTGCATTGTTTGTCCCAACGTGTACTAGTATAGACCCTCCCTTGCCATGCCCCAATACCTTCTCTACCCTTTCGGTCACATGCTCTATCCTAGCCCCCGGTAGACATACAACAACGTCCTTCCCCTCGCATATAGTCTTGTCTGTTTTTCTCAGAATTGAATCGCCCATAAACACTCTCTCTTTTCTCTTTGCCCCCTCAATCACTGCCTCGGAGTAGCTCCTCCGGTTTGCATATGTCTGGTTGTTGTCTTTTCCTCTTGTCGTCTTCTCTCCTGTCACATTCTCTTCCATTCCCTTCTTTCCTGTCGCGTTTTCTCTTGTCCCCTTTCCTCCTGTCATCTTCTCTTCTAGCACATTTACTCTCACTTCCTTTCGTCCCTTCATCTTTCCTCCCATCACATTTTCTTCTCTCCTCTCCCGTCCCTTTTCCCCGGCTACCTCCTTCACTACGGTCACTTTCTCCCCTGTCACCTTCACGCCTGTCATGTTTTCTGTTTTTTGCTGAACACTCTGTCTTCTTCCATCAGTCTTCTGTCTCACAGTCTTACCAACTGCCTCTGTGGTATCTACCTCTTCACCACCTGTATCGCTGTCGTGTCTCTCCTCGTTCTCTACAGTCTGACTACTTGCTGATCTATCCCCACTGGCCCGTTTTCTCTTCCTCTGCCGAACACTTTTCCTCCGTCCCTCTGTTTTCTCAATGTCTTGTTCCTTCACACCAGTCACCTTCCTTCCTCTCAGTCTCCTTTCTTCAGTCTCCGTGTCACAACTCTGCTCCTTCTGTGTTGTAGAATTCTCAACTCTCTCCGCGTCATCCCTCTCTGCTCCATCTATTTCTATGTTGAGTCTCGCCTCCATCTCCTTCACTATATCCGTCAACTTACACACATCCTTCATCAGACATTCCACCCTCAAACACCCCATACACCGAAAGGTGAATCCGTCATCTTTGGTCTCTGCCCATGATTTTGGACAGCCAGACAACGCAAAATCCACCCAGCTCTGGCAGTCGTTGCAAACTAGGTGTCGTTTTGCCCTGAGTTGCCGCTTGCAAGGTGCCATATCAAAATTTATTTATGTTCAAAGTAGTTTTATGTAGTCTTTGAAAAGACTTTTCTGTGTACAATTTACACCAGATTGTTTAGGTTATAGTTAGTTATATTTGTTAACACACAGTGACACACCGTGCCTTACCTAGTTACGATGTCGATGACAATGTATTCAAGTTAGGCTTAGATACAAAGTAGTCTTTACAAAGACTGTTTCCTGTGTACTATTATACACTTTAAAAGATTGTTATTTCAGGTTTTAATTACTCATCTAACTACACCGATTATCTCAAATAACGCTATTCTATTGTCGTTCACGGTACGCTAACTTCGCCAGTGACCTACTTTGTAAACAACGTTCCGATTACATTAACGTCCCCAATTATCGCTCGCAAATCGCCTACTTTTAATCTACCCTAGATTACTCCCTCTAGCTAACTTTTAACAAAAAATATTGCTTAATATATATCTATAATTACGTTATGTATCCTATACGCTCAATAATATCACTTATCTTGATCAAATATCCTTATATTTTCGCAAGTTTGCTGCACCAAATTCAAATCAATTCACCACCGGAAGTCCCCCAAATACCGCAAGGCTCCGTCATTGGACCACTGCACTTTTCATTATATGTCCAACCTATCGGTGACATTATTTGAGCCCATGGACTCTTCTTCCACCACTATGCTGACGACTTACATATCTACTCACATTTCGACCTGAATCGTTTCGCTTTAACGGCTGCGGTTCAGCAAATGGAGGACTGTTTGGGTGAAATAAAGAACTGGATGGCATGGAATTCTATGTGCATGAACGACGGCAAGACACAGTATCTTCCGATTGTACCCAAGTCTGCGGATGCAATCGTTGATGGCACTGTGATTCGCGTTGGTGGTTCTATAATTGCAGCTTCAAGATGTGTTCAAAGTCTCGGTGTCTTCATTGACAGGCACCTAGATATGAAAAAGCAAGTGTCGCAAACTGTCAGCGCATGCTCATTCTACCTCCGCCACATCAATCAGATTAGCCGTTTTTTACCCAAACCAACAAAGGAACGCGTAGTCAATGCCATCATCACATCGCGGATTGACTACTGCAACGCACTCTTGTACGGCACGTCTGCAGTTAACATCGCGCGTCTGCAACGAATACACAACTCGGCTGCCAGACTGATCCTGCGTCGTCCACGTAGTGACAGCGCCACGCCCCTGTTACGCGAACTTCTTTGGCTGCCTGTTGCGCGCAGAGTGGATTACAAGATACTGGTACTCACGTACAAAGCCATGCACAATGACGCGCCCGTGTACCTGTGTGAACTCGTGCACCCATATCAACCGGCAAGAGCACTGCGCTCTGCGAGCAGTAACATGTTGGAAGTGAAGCGCACTCGTGTCAAGGCTGGGGACGGCTCGTTCGCTGTAGCTGCTGCGTCCCTATGGAACACTTTACCGAGTGTTGTTAAAACCTGTGACACTCTCGCCAGCTTCAAATGTCGTCTGAAGACACATTTCTTTTATGTTTCATATTAGTGCCACTCTACATGAACACTGCCCTCTACTAAAACCAATTTTAATTAGTTATCGTATTCGTAATGATTATTCATTATTCCTCACGTAAACTATTTTATATCAAATGTTTTAGTAAATTATTTATTATTATTAATCATACAGATATATATTTATTTATTAGTATTATTTTATATAGTTATTGTGCTAGATTGATTATTATTAATATTATTTAATTTTGATGAATAACTGCTATTTATTTACTTCTTTATTTAGAAATTCTACATTATTCAATATGTATGTATTTATATATTTTATTCTTTGCCACTAATAATGATTTTAAATTAATATACATATACATATTTAGTGCAATTCTACCATTTTTATGTATTTTAATATGTTGTGAAGCGCCTAGAACAATATTGGATGTGGCGCTATACCAAATAAAATATATTATTATTATTTATTATTAAAATCAGAAAGGAATAGTAAAAAGCAGTATAGGAGAAATTTCCACGAAGGAAGGTATAAGGACATGAGGAAATATTTAGCAAAGATAGACTGGAATACTGAAAAATAAGACGGCAACAGAATGCTGGAATATATTAAAGAGTGAAATTAAGGGCATAGTCGATAAATTTGTATCCTTCAAAAAACAAGGAAAACGGTCCAAAAAGAAACACTTATCGAAAGAAGCCATTAGAAAAATTTAGAATAAACAAAAGAGGTGGAAGTCATATAGATGTACTGGAAATGATGAAGACTACAACAGTTATAAAGAAGCACTTAACCAAGCTACAGCTGAAATTAGAAATTCAAAGAGAAGCTATGAACAACAATTAGCTAGTAATATAAAACATGACAGCAAGAGTTTTTATGCGTATGTTCGAAGCAAACAGAAAGTTCAAGATAAGGTCGGTCCTCTAGAAGATAGTGCTGGAAATATAATATCAGAGGGATTCTTAATGGCAGAAGACCTGAATGAGTACTTTAGTTCAGTGTTTACCAGGGAAGATATTAGTTCACTGCCAGTACCAGAGGCTAAGTTCAAGGGGGCAGATTCAGACTATTTAGGACAATTAATTGTAACCCCGGAAATGGTAGCTAAGAAAATAAGGGCTATGAAGGATAACAAATCACCTGGAGTGGATGGTATTCCACCCAAACTACTATTGGAAATTGTAGAACAAATTAGCATACCGCTTGCAACAGTTTTCAACTTGTCATTAGAAGAGGGACTGGTTCCTTTAGAATGGAAAGAAGCAAACATTATACCGTTATTCAAAAAAGGTTCGAGAAACAAGTCAGAGAACTATAGACCAGTGAGTTTAACATCAGTGATTTGTAAATTATTAGAAAGACTAATTAAAGATCACATTGCGGATTTTCTTGTTAAACAAAACTTGATAAACCCATCTCAACATGGTTTTTTTAAAGCGAGGTCATGCTTAACAAATATGTTATGTTTTTTGGAAGACATCACTAAGTGGGTAGATGAGGGATCACCAGTAGATATCGTCTACTTAGATTTTCAAAAAAATTTCGACAAAGTACCACATCAAAGATTACTGCTTAAACTAAAGGCCCATGGTATAGGAAATGGTATAATAAACTGGATAGAACAATGACTGATTGAGAGAAGACAACGTGTAGTAGTTGATGGGGTGGCTTCAAACTGGAAATCGGTATTGAGTGGGGTACCGCAGGGATCAGTATTAGGACCTATATTATTCTTAATATATATCAACGATTTGTATGATGAAATAACAAGCAAGGTGTTGAAATTTGCGGATGATACAAAAGTGTTTAGAAGGATTAAAAGTGATGGAGATAGACAGCATTTACAAGATGATCTTGACAGGTTGATCAAATGGTCTGAAAAGTGGCAAATGCTGTTCAAT
The DNA here is from genome assembly GCA_020002185.1 of Paraescarpia echinospica. NCBI lineage: Eukaryota > Metazoa > Annelida > Polychaeta > Sabellida > Siboglinidae > Paraescarpia > Paraescarpia echinospica. Next base: position 87,695,543 of record CM034531.1, read on the forward strand.
TTTGGGAAATGTAAATGCCTCCACACAGGATACGGGAACGAAGAGGTAGAATATACAATGGGGGGTACTGTATTAAGTACTACTGAACAAGAAAAGGACTTAGGGTTAACCATTAGTGCTGATACGAAGGTTTCAGAGCAGTGCGGAATTGCAGCTTCAAAGGGAAATCAAATCCGTGGATTAATTAGGCGAAACATAACGTATAAGGAAAAAGAGCTAATAATACCGCTGTACAAAACAATAGTTAGGCCTCATTTAGAATATTGTATTCAAGCGTGGAGGCCGTATCGCAGGAAGGACATAGATATGCTAGAAAGAGTGCAGAGGAGAGCAACTAAAACGATACCAAAACTGAGGGATCTTAGTTACGAAATACGCCTAAAAAATGCGGTTTAACAACACTAGAGACCAGGAGGTTGAGAGGAGATCAGATAGAAGTGTTTAAAATATTGAAGGGTTATGAAAATATTGATATAAATATTTTTTTCTCAGTTAAGAAAGATAGAAGGACTAGAGGACATGAACTTACATTAGCAAAGGAGCAGTGTTGATTAGATATAAGAAAGTACTCATTCTCACAAAGGACTGTAAATGAATGGAACAGATTATCTGCTGATTGTGTGGGTGCTAGTAGCGTGAATATGTTTAAAAATAAAATCGACACATACCTCAGACGGGCAGGATACACATAGATAAAAGGGTCGGACTCTCGATAAGCCAAAGGGCTTCCTTGTCCACCTGCCACCTAGAGTTAATTCTCTGGGTGGCAATCTTGTTAAATCTTGTTAAATAAGTGGATACGTATTTTACTTTCGAATAAAGTAACAATAATAACACAATCGTAGCTCACATTCATTTACATTAAAATTGTTATTAGTCTCCAATTGTTCTTAATTCTTCTTTTTGGCTTGGCTTCGTAATCGAAGATACAAGAAGGCTGTGGTCCACGTTTGCGGCAGGTGCGCTGGTGGCTGACCAGTCCTATCCTGGACAGGCTGATTTTGTTGAGCGGCTGGAGGGGAAGGTGTGGTTGCTAGAGGGTGCTGTTTGTTTTTTCTTCTCCTCCTTGTCTCATCTATAAATTCTCTCCGTCCTCTTTTGAAAGTGCATGCGCATTATTTCAATCTGCCGCCTCTGCTTCCAACCGGCGGTGGCTGATTTCTTTAGTGAGCGTTTGTAACGTTTCTATGGTGCCCCTATGTTGCGTTTCCCTGTGGACAGCTCTCCATACAGAACCATCTTGGGCAGACGGGTTTCCTCCATTCTAGAGACATGGCCTGGCCACCTCTGCTGTATGTGGAGGAGGGTATATGGAGGAGGGTATATGGAGGAGGGTAGCCTCCACGCTGATGCTCTTTGCTGTCTCCAGCACCTCGATGTTGTGTGACAAATGGATATGGAGGATAGTGCGGAGACATCGCTGGTGGAACTGTTCAAGGATGCGCACATGACGACGGTAAGTCACCCATGATTCAGCATCATACAGGAGGGCTGATAGGACGACGCCTATGTATACATCCACGTGTGTTTATGTTCTGAGGCTGATTGTTCCATATATATACGCTTGTATAGTCTGCCGAATGCGCTTTTTGCCTTGGACAACCTGTTGTCGACTTCTTTGTCGATCTTCGCATCAGATCAGATCACACACCCGAGGTAGCTGAACTGATTAACTGCATTCAGCTACGTTTATACGATGGTGATGCTTGGAGGGTGATATTCTTCAAGAGGTACTGGCTGATTGGGGGCCTCCGTCTTTTTAGGCTGATTTCTGGTTCAAAGACTTGTGCTGCCTCCGCAAAACGAGACGTTGTTTGCTGCATGGCGCGTTGCGTGTGAGCGATGAGGGCTGCATCGTCTGCAAATAATAGCTCGCATGTGAGCTGTTCCATGGACTTCGGTGAGCATGTAGAGCAGAACCGTATGTACACTCCCACATCTAGGTCTTCGGTGGCTTGCTGAATCATCATGCTGAAGAAGATGGTGAACAGTGTGGGCGCAAGGACACAACCCTGTTTCACGCCGCTGGTTATTAGGAAGGGCTTTGAGACAACGTTCTCTTGTTTATCTTGGCCGATCTGGTTTTCGTAAAGCTGGATGATTGTAGTAAGGAACTTTTGTGGGAAACCTAGATTATCAAGGATTTTAAAAAATCCTTCTCTACTCACGATGTCGAACGCTTTTGTAAGGTCTACAAAGGTAACGATTAGACCGATGTTTTGCTCCCTGCACTTTTCCTGGATTTGTCTCAGGACGAACACCATGTCAATTGTACCCCGGTTGGCTCTGGAACCACACTGACTCACGGGTAGGTGTTTGTTGTGCGATTGCGGGTATCAGTCTGTTCAGAATGACTCTTGCCATTATTTTGCCAGCGACTGAGAGCAGCGTTATCCCACGGTAGTTCGAGCAATCTTCTTCTTGTATATGTTGACAATCACAGCATCTTTATGACCTTGAGGAACTTTGCCTTGCTCCCAGCAGCAAACAAAAAGTTCATGGCTTGTAGGGTTGGGCCTCCATGTTTCCAGATGTCAGGTGAGATGCCATTGACTCCAGCAGTTTTGCCACTCTTCAGTTTCTCTATGGCCTTCGTGGATTCCTGCAGAGTTGGTGTATTGTCCATTTCAGTTTTTACTGTTTGTTGCTGGATGTGGTCGATTGCAGAATCTCGAACTACACGACTGGTGTTAAAGAGAGTGCTGTAATGCCATTTCCCATCAGAACTCTGTAGGGACCTCTGAATGTGATAAGAGGGAGCATATACAGCGTTCAGAGCTTCTTAGAAGCATTTGCAGTCCCCAGTGTAAGCGTATAGCTGGGTTCTCTCGGTTAGGGATGTCCACCATTCATTCTGAATGTCTCGTAGTTTACGCTGTTGGATGCTGCTTGTTTGACGGACGGCCGCCTTTCTCTGCTGACAGGTGGGCAGGATGCGCTAATCGTTTCTTCGCTAATATATCTTGAATTTCACTGTTGTTTTCATTGAACCAGTCCATGTTTTGTTTTCTTTATGGAGAAGCCAAGTGTTTCTGCAGATATCTCCAAGACAGCAGTCCTGATGTCTTTCCATAGCTTTTCTGGGAATGGGTATTCTTAACATCTTGAATTTTTCAGGCTAGTTTGTAATTTATTTTGGAAATTTGTCTTTTTTTATTTTATAGGTTGCATACATTGAGTTTCTTCCTTGGGGCTGCACCATTTCTAGGTTTTGGTTTGAAGTAGAAGTTAGCTTTGGTGCGAAAGAGTCTGTGATCTGTGTAACATTCTGCGCAGGGCATCACTCTGATGTCCATGACGTCTTTCAAGTCACGCTGACGCACTAGAACATAATCTAACATTTGTCAACGTTTAGACCTGGGATGCATCCTGTTTGTCTTCTGACGGTTCTTCTGCTGGAAGATGGTGTTTGTAATGGAGAGTTGTAGTTCTGCGCAGAGCTGAAGTATCATTCGCCCATTTCCATTGCAGTTGCCGTCCCCGTGTTTCCCTAGCACTCCTTTCCAAGCTTCGGAGTCTTTGCCTACCATGGAGTTGAACTCTCCGAGCACAACGATCTTGTTCTTTTCTGGAACATTTTGTCGGAGACTGCGAAGGTCAGCATATAATTTCTCGTTATCAGCAAGGTCTGCTTGGAAGGTTGGGGCAATACGCTGATGACCATAGTGTATTTCTGGTTTTTCAGCGGTAGCCGCATTGACATGAGTCTCTCAGAGTGACCAATTGGGAGTTTTGTTAGTTTGGTGGCAATTGTGTCTTTGATCATGAATCCAACTCCTCAGAGGTGTCTCTCTGCCTGCGACTTGCCTGACCACTAGAGGGTGTACCCTGCGCCTGTCTCCCCCAAACAACCTTCCCCGGCAAGTGCAACAATGTCAATATCCAGCCTTGCAAGTTCGTCTGCAATCAATGCAGAACGTCGTTGGGGACGGCTTCTGTGGGCTGCATCGAGCATGGTCCTAATTTTCCAACACGCAATATTGAGTGTCTTGTTTTCCCCATGTTACGAGGCGACTGGGTGCGCCCATTGCTTCCTTTTGTAGTTCGACCGCATTTGGAGATGCTCGTTGACCGCGGCTAGCCAACTAGGAGATATAAGAACGAGCTTTGTTTAGGCCACCTTTTCTAGGCCCCTCTCCATGTGGAGCGACCAGTGCTATCCCTAGAGAAGGCTGCTTGGTCGTTCATTGTGCTCTTGGGTGATGATGTCGTCTCCAGGTCATCATCAGACGACAACTTGCTCTGAGCCGCCTGCATGCAGGACCAGGACTGCGGCTGCCAGTGGCATCCTCCACCTACCGGTAGTAGTTGTTTACATAACTAAGCACACTATTAAGGATTATTGCCGAAACGTTATATTATATGTTATCACCGAACTGTCTTATTACCGATACAGTCATCACCGATGAAATCGTGTGAGCTCGATCCCATTCTGATATTGCTACTTGGAGACAGTGCGTCTGACATTGTATCTGAAATTGATATATTGTCTCTGAGAATAGGTGTAATACGTTCTCATTTGAAGGAGCACAAGTCAAGCCAGTACTCAAGAAAACTTGCCTGAAAAAAGCCATCTCGAATAACTACAGATGATGATGATAATGTACTGTTCCTGCAACATAAATAGTACGGGAGACATCTTAATGTCGCAATTTGCCTCCTCCCCCAAACAAAAGTTTCCTTCATCCCGTGCGGTCTTCCGCAAGCTCTCTCAGAGTCTTGATATAATTGCGCGACCACAGCCTGAAGCCCGATACTCTGAGGTCCGAGCGCAGTAGGTCTAGCAGGTTGGTGGTGTGCCTACCAACTCTGCCTCTGTACCGGCGTGATCCGACACCGCAGACCGCAGGGCCAGTTGTGCAGGACTGTCTTCGGGCATGCGTAACACGTGGCCGAACACTGACTTCGGCATTCTCCGTACTCACTGTGACAGCGGTTCTGTGTCACAGCTCTCGTATAGATCTTCGTATTAAATCATCCCGTTTGGCCACCGCATGCCCAGTATTGATCGCAGGTGGCGTCTGTGGCAGGCATCCAGTGTTTGAAGTATCATGGCTGGCATCGCCCAGCTGCCGCAGTTATACAGCATTACAGATACGGCCATGGCATCGTACACCGTAATTCGGTTGCCTAACGGAATTTTGGGCCCACGCATCCGAATTTTCCAGAACGACTAGAACACGATATTGCCCAGCAAGCACCGATGTCGCACGTCTTTTGTGCTGCAGAGAAGGGATCCTAGCTTCCTACAGACCCGTGTCCAATTTCCCTGCTTATCCAAAACAAAATAACGTGTCTTTGCCGCGAAACTGTCGGCTCACATGCCTGAACACAATTTCTGCTCTTCATACCAGCCCGCGTGCATGCACAATCTCGATGGCCCGTATATGTGTACATAATGACACCCTACTCGAATTGGACAATCAGACAGATGTCACCATTGTGCTTCTTGATCTATCGGCAGCATTCGACACAGTCGACCAGGAAGTGATGTTCCATAGACTCTCATTTGATGAACTGTACTGGTTTAAGTCGTACCTGAGAGACAGAGTCCAGTTCTTCCACATTAACGGTACTACATCATCTGCCCGTCCTTTTGTATTTGGGGTCCAGCAATGGTTCATGCTCGGTCCTCAGGTATTCTCTATCTATGCAACAGCAGTTGGTAAGATGATACGCAAGAACAACTACATGTCCCACTTCTATGTGGAATACACACAAATCTGCACCCCAGTGAAACCCCGCCAGGCCGACATCGCTGCAGCGTATTGGACAATGTTTAGGGGAGATTCACTAGGTGGGTGAGCACAAACGTATTGAAACTGAATGACTCAAACACTGAAGTCATCGTGTTCGGTACTGCCAAACACGATGACTTAAGAAAATCGAGCTACACACAATACGCGGAGCTTGTTTGGTCACTGTAACTCACAATGTACGTAATCTTGGTGTACAGTCTGATGCCAATATGTGGATGGAAACAAACTATGACAGCTGTATGCGGGTCTGGAATTGTTTACCTATTCAACATCGCAACAATCAGACGTTACCCAACAGCGGCAGCGACAGAGCAAGTCATAAAGGCGATTGTCACCAGTAGAATTAACGTTGGCAACGCATTGCTCCACCGACTACCTCTGAAACAAATACAACGGCTGCAGAGTGCAGAACTGGGCGGCCCGCCTTGTCGATGGCGCCAGTAAATGTTGCCATACCACACCGCTACTGGTCAACCTACACTGGCTGCCGATAGTACTTCGAGTAGAGTTTAATGTATTTATAGTTCTCCTGACACATCGAACACTGCCTGGCCAGGCATCGAACAATGCGTAAACCGAAGCCAGCCAACTAGACCGCTGCGCTCCAGTGAATACAATCAACTACGCAAGGCGTCACGGGGTGTGCAAGACTTGCTACCGCAGTAACTGACGTCTATAACAACGACGGATCCTGTTATTAAATTGAACGTTAAGACTTACCTGTTTTCTAGAACACGCTGTATGGTGCAGTGAGGAACGGCGTTTTACAAATGTCTACATTTGGTTTGCTTTGATTACATGTGTGCGTGAATGCATGTTCGCACGAGCGAATGCGGCCTTGTGGGCATGAACGCGTTTCCACGTATAATTATACATGTTAGTGCCCTGCTCGAACCTAGAATTTTAGCCCACGCCCGGCCCGCACTTAGTAGTTACAATTCAGTCCAGGCCCAAGCCCACAAAAATATATCATGCCAGATCCGGCCCAGGCCCCCCACGCTAGAATTTAGTGTGGAACTGTTTGTCTCAGGTCCGGCCCGGCCCGACCCATACCCAAGACGGGTACGCCCGCAGTCCGCAAGCACGTGACCCGCTAAGCACAAACTACTAACTTAGGAAACATAAAACCATTATAATAATTATAATCAAAGAAACATAACACAAACTGCAATACATAGGTATTGTTTTATTTTTTAACATTAATAAAAATATTAACATCTTATCATTGTTCAAGAACTGAAACACTTAATAAAATAACATACTGAAATACTGGCTAAAAGCATGTAGTGCTAGCTGATTGGTTGGTTAGACTCAGTGGCGGACTTTTTCTGCATGAGTCACCTCTGACTAAAAACAATTTGTAGACATTTACCTTTTGAGTGAAATTGGTTTATTGTATATGTTATCCCATAAGTTTACATAGAAGGAAACCATGGGATAGTGTGAAGTCCTGCTGCAAGACTAATGGGATGGAATGGTCTTTGAAGCGGCAGTTCCTCCAAAGACTGCCATTTCACACGTAACGATGGAGACAGAACACACGGCCAGGCTACACTTTCATTTACCGATGACCACTTATTAGATAAGGTTTCTCCCTCTAACACCTGTATCAACCAGACTGCCCTGTAATGACTGAACAACATCCAGCCGCTTTTTAAGAAGGGTGTTCACCATTAAGTTAGGATTCCATACGTACGGATACGGCATGCGGATGCGGCATGCGGCCAAACAATGAATATAGTGCCCGGTGGAAATTAACATAAGTAGTTCCAAACATGCATAGGCGGATGGGCTTTGTCGTGCGGATGCGGCGGCGGTAATTTGAATCGCTCCGTGTAGCAATTCGAACCGTATCCGCACACGAATCGGATAGGAAATTCCCAGTAGTGCCGTCACTACAGAGATACTCCCCTTTCCGCTTGCGTTTCCGTACGCGTTTCCGTACATATGGAATCTTAGCTATAGGAGAAAAAAGGAATATTAAGATATGCAATTAGGGGTTCACATTTTAAAGATGAAATTTGAAAGGTTTCACATTTGGGGAACAGGGGTTCGTGTGAGATCCCCTGGCTACGGGCTTGCCGTGTTTAATTATTACTACATTATTAACTATTATTTTATTGCACCCACTACATAATAATAATAACTTTATTTACACACTAAAATCCAAAGTAGAACTCTGTTCAGTAGTGTTGACAATAGTCGTTAGAAAGTATAATAAATAAATATAATAATAATACAAGTAAAACATATAAATACAAAACTGAACTAGAGAAACTAAATAAAAGATGACATTGATGTAAATTATATTATGTATCATCAGTAATAAAAATAAGTACATATATATATATACATAAATATATAAAACAACTATATAGTAAATTGCGAGATAAATATATTATACATATGTGTTAGTTAATTAATAAATAATAAATAACTACAGTAATACCTTATTAGTTTCAATTAAAATTTCAGATAATAAAATTAATATGGCGTATGACGACTAAAGTATAAAATTATGACGACTAAACATTAAAAGCGAGTTTAAAATAGTGTGTTTTAAGACGAGCTTTAAATGCGTCCATGCATTGTATCAGTCGTAAATATTCCGGCAACGCATTCCAGAGGGACGGTCCTGCGCACGAGAACGAGCGACGGCCGTACCGCTCAAGGTTGTGCCGCGGTACAGTTAATAGTCCACAGTCAGTTGATCGAAGAGCGCGGCGCGGCGCGGCACGTATGGTGAAATCAATGACGCGAGGTAGGCCGGCGTCTTGTCGTGAAGGACGGTGAACACAAGCACGAGTAACTTATACTGGATGCGCCACTTCACCGGCAGTCAGTGCAGGCTAGTCAGAGCTGCCTTGATGCTCTGTCGATCTAATACGTAATACGACTCTGGCGGCAGAGTGTTGTACCATCTCAAGGCGGTGGAGAAACCGGTCGGATATTCCGTACAAAATAACGTTCCCGTAGTCTATTCTTGAAGTAACAAGAGCATGTACAAGACACTTGGTTGTTCCGGTCTTTAGTGTGTCGCGTATACGTGAGATTCGGTGCAGGTGGTAATATGCACTCCGGCACGCATTTGCTACTTGTGCCGCCATCGAGAGGTCGGCATCAATAGTAAAACCGAGATCTCTGACGACAGCAGATATTGGCACTAGCTGACCGCAGACATCGACATGTGCTAGTGTTATTGGCGCGCAGAGGGTGGAGGATTTAATGACAATTGCCTGCGATTTAGACCGGTTGAGTATTAACCCATTGTCGCAGAGCCAGACGTTGACATTTCGAAGACAGGCCTCCATACGCGCGAGTGCTTCTGCGTGATCGGTTGGTGGAAAGTCGACGAACAGTTGAGTGTCTTCAGCGTATAGATGATGTTGTGTACCATGTTGTAGGAGAATGTTCGCTAGTGGCGTAATGTAAACATTAAATAGTATCGGTCCAAGGACCTACCCTTGTGGAACACCGGTCTTCATGACACTGATCTCCGATGTTTCTTTTTTGACGCAATATGGCCCAGGCTCGCACAAGTTTGTTCCAGGCCCGGTCCAAGCCCACACATTTTATTAGAGACCCGACCAGCGTATGACACTAGTACATATGTATTGGAGTATGCGTATATATATGTATATGGATGTATCATATCCTGTTAGTATTCTAAACAATTATTAATATATTCTTTAGCCGGTCACATCTGATGAACATGGAACTCGGGTCATACATCATTGAACTCAGCGAGAGACTCGGGCAGGGAAGTTTCGGGGTCGTCTACCGTGGACAGGTTGCCAGATCAGGTGAACCCGTCGCTGTGAAGCAGCTGGAGATCAAGACTGACGACCACGGCACTCGGGCGCTGGAGGAGATCAAGAAATACAAAAGACTTCCGGCACATCCGAATCTCGTGAAACTACTCGACTTCCATTACAAGAACAATGCCTTCTGGCTCGTGCTCGAGCATTGCAACGGCGGCAATCTCGACGAATTCGCACACAAGTACGTATTCAATTGAAGTAATATAATTGTATTACAGTATTGTACAATATATGAATTACTTCAAGGTAAACAAATTGGTCTAGCAGATATTTTTGTTCAACTTATTTGTGGAGCTAAGTAGTGTTTGTAATGTGTTTTTAAAGATTCAACCTAATCAGGGAAATGTTTGCGCAAATCCTAATAAAACGAATTGGTAGGGGAACGACATGCAAAACAGGCCTCTTAAGCGACATTTGCCATACATTTGACAGTTTTCCTTATATTAAACGCATTATTTAGCCATCATCACATATTTCGCAATAATAAATTGTGCACACTCTGACCCTGACCAAGATTGGTGTGACCACGTCGCACATTATTCACATGCCACCCCTTCTTCCTCAACGTTGCTGTCCAGATATCGTAGTGGCATAGCGAACGATTGATTCCTTCCCCACGTAGATCATCTCCTGCTGTTTTGTTGTTCTTTCTTTGGATTTTTTGTCAGAATTTTTTCTCAATTTAAGTTTACGTTTGTATGGGCTGATCGTGTTGATTCATGTCGTTTTCGTTTATGTTACAAAACTTTCGCTTTTTTGATTGATCTCTTTTCAGTATATGTACTATACTCTCTATGGGTTTATTATCATAATTTGCTGATAAATGCAACTTAACAATATAAATGTATATATTACAGTACTTAGTAATATGTATTGACACAGCTCGTATTGACGCAGTCTTTACTCTACAAGTAATATCATGCTTAAGTACGTTATTATTATTAGTATTATTACTATGATTATGATTACTATGATTATTATGATTATTAATATGATTATTAATATGATTACTAATATGATTATTATTATTACTATATAACGATAGCGTTTTATCATATGTACGTGAACTAACATATTACAAACGATGGGGTGTATATCATACCAACAGCATATCGGCGAAAGCGGAATCCTGTTAGCATAGCGGGCCACTCCGGAGCCCGTTTTGGCAACACGGCCCGACCTCTGGTTGATCATCAATTTGAATACAAACTCTGCATGTTTTTTAACGCAATACATGCATGTTAGATTATAAACACTTGGCTAATCTACACCACAGTTTCCGTTGTTTTCAACGTGCACATATGGAAATATATTATTTAAAAAATAATGCGCAATGTTTTAATGTTTTTAATCTTACCTCTTTGAATTTGCGTTTGATCAATATCCACTATTGCCCATTTGTGAGTCACTTAGCAAGGCCACC
>CM034531.1:87709045-87809045 GCA_020002185.1 Paraescarpia echinospica
AGGTAACCAAGGACGCTGAAGGTTCTGGACCATCTTTTCCTTTGTTTCCTTGGTCATTCGGTCGTCGAAAAAAGCTAAGGCAACAAGGTGCTCGGAGAGAAACCAAAGATGTCTGCAAAAGGCCGCGGACGCTTTGATGGCCGCACTCTGATTGGGGGTAAGTCTTGAGGAAAGACAGGAGTTCGATGTCGTTGTAGGGGGCTCGAATTCTAAGGGGCGCTCCGTACCACTGTCTGTACCGAACAGAGCCACGTCGGTTATGTTCTGGCTTCTCGTGGTGTCAGCTTGAATTGAGCCTGGACAAAGAATATATTCAACGCATACACTCCTTTCCCCATCCATCGAGCGTGGTGTGTTGAGCGGGGAGCTCGAAATGACTCATTCGCACTCACTTTCTGCACGAAGGAACAAGAGGGACAAGCGCCAGCATTCTTGATAATTATTCCTTGGTTGCTGGACTTCGAGGGCATGTGCCAAATAACCCAGCATCTCTTGCTGCATTCTGCCCAATACCGGATTCTGGCAGTGTTCGCCGGTTGCTGCAACATAAGCACCTTCCTTTATAGATGTCCATTCTTTCTGAAATCGTTTGAAGAGTCCGATTTGTGGGCTTCCAGGTGGACCGAAAATACAGGAGAAGTCGTCGGACAGCATGATTTTCATGACATGGTGACTGCAAACAATCCAGACCAGTCCGGTTCCTAAAGCTGCTTCGATCCTCATGCAAGCTCCTCTGTGAAACCCTGTGTTACTGGCTGCCGTATAAAATACGAGTCTTTTGATTTGGGAAATGAGGTTCAATTTCTGAATTGCGTCAAGACAACTCTTCGCCTGAGACTCCCCAGTACCTTCCATCTTCGGAATACCTAGAAGCTTCTCCTGGCCGTTTCTAGTGACAAGGACACTAATACGGTCAACGCTTGCCTTGGATCTTTCGATATCTGGCGACAGTTTGCTATCCCAATGTAAAAGAAAAGGTCCCCCCAAAGAATATTCTTGGTGTTCTGCTGCTGTAGCTTCTTATTGTTGTTGTCTTCTAGACATCCTGATTGAGCTTAGGCAGAGCGGTAATATTCTGAAACATTATGCCCGAGCGCCTGAGCAACGGCTCCAGCTATAAAAACGGGAGTGCGATTCTTGCCTTTCGTCTGCGTTGCTGCGGTGGATTACGTGATTGTGACATCACGCCGACTTTGATAATATTACTAGTTTTCCAGCAGCGTTATCCTAGTCCCCAGACATTGATAAATTGGTCGGAGACAACTTTGTTTAGCCTTATCACCATGTATAATACACACCCGGAATTTTGAGTAAAAAGTGAAGGAAAAAATGTGTATTATACATGGAAATTACAGTAGTATGGGACGACCAAAAATATCCACCAACATTTTGAACCACCCTAATATATATATATATATATATATTATATATATATATTATATATATATATATATATATATATAAAGCTAACAGTACAAAGGACAGGTTTTTTATAATATTATTATTTTGAACTAACACACGTTCCTCTGATCATTTAATTAGATCAGTGAGCATTGGTCCAAGGACGCGAATTATTAAGAGCCAAGTGGACCACGGCGCTTCGGAGGATATACACATACAATGCTCAAAACTGAATGTATTTGTATATATCCACCCCGAGGTATACCGACTGGTGAGTTGCTTGCAGCCGCAATAGAGTTACCGACTAGTGGCTGAATACGTGTGTCGAAAAGTCGGTTCAATCTTTGGCCACGCTGATGCCGGTTTGGATGCTTGTGTAGCCAGGAAATTAGAGAAAGTAATACTGTAATACTTGATTCTAAGCATTCGTTGCCATACTCTAGTGTGGAGTAGCCTATCATGGCAATTGCGGCAGGGTGTATGTTTCAAATAACTATTGGTGTGTCTTTGCATTACCCTCCAGTTGCAAAGGTGACGAGACAGTGTTAAAACTAACCGACTTTGGATTGGCGAAAGACGATCAGCTATCGACAACGATTCAAATGAGGACGAATGTCGGCTCACCGTCTTTCATGGCTCCGGATATATACGTACTGCAGCCTTACACGGATGCTGTGGACGTCTTTGCGCTTGGCCTCGTCTGTCTGGGATTGCTTCTACACAAAGAGAACGACTCATACATCATGCCGTGCTCAGGTTTGACCAACTTATATTCGAACACTCCAGTAGGTAGTGTTTGTTAATATAATGGTATTTAAGTATGATGCTAACAATTTGCTGATTAGGTCACATGTGAATGCCAGCATATTTGTTAATTGACGTGTGTTAGATCGTTTTTTAACACGGCAATAGCGATTGACATTGCCTGCGGTATCACCTTAAACGAAGGTTGACTGTTGCGTACCAGGAACCAATAAGGGTAGTAATTGGTAACAAGAAGTTCGCTGAGTTGGTTGCTTTGAATGTGGTAAAACGCGAACTCGCTGAATATCAAAGGGTCTTGTTGGTGATTCAACCGGCCTTGGCTATAATGCCGATAAAGCTTGTTTGAATTCAATTGGTACGTTTACAATTCGAACCTTTACGCCTGTGATTTCGCTTTCGGGTTATTTTCGTTTATCATATTGATGACTTCGCATACAAGTGTTCATAAATTGTATATTAATCGTACTATTCGTAAACAAATCGATGTGCTTCGACTATTTTGACCAATGATGTTGTAATACGATAATTTTTTAGAATGTCAAATACTAATTACATAGTATTATTATTTAGAATTTTACATATTTCCTTGTGTTACCTGCTAAAATATAAGATATTTTCAGAAAGCATGCCAGGCCTGATTCCCATCGCGGTTCAGATGGTAACAGCTGCTGCCGCCGGCGGCAAACAGCCGGTCATCATATCCGAGAAAGAGTCTGACAACGCAAAGCTGAAAGCGATGAAGTCACTAATCAATAAGACGATTTTGAAAGATGCTGACACACGAGTTTCGGCACAAGAGGTCGTCGATGCGTTGAAATCCATTGTTTGTATGTTGGCAACGTCAGAACATAACACACCATGCAATACTCTCGTACGGTAGTAAGGATCACACGGATACCGTCAGACGAATCTTAAATTGACATGTCCATCAACTATGGACATATCCCATGTAATGAAAGCATATACAGATAAAAAAAACTACATGTCTTACTAATGTTAATCGCGAAATGATTAAATATCAAAAATAGTGACAATAATTAAAGTAATCATCAAAATGGCGATACCTGGTAAGACAACTAACAAACGGCGATACTTGGTAAGATAACTAACAAAAACGGCGATACTTGGTAAGACAACGAACTGTTTGGACTGCTATAAATGTCACAGCATATTACCCGTTACTATAAAAGTAACATTTATCTCTTCAGATAACGAAGCAATATCGGCTCCTGAAGCTCTGGAGGCGACTGCATTAACGAAGGCAGATGCTGAGAAAGAAGAGAAGTCGTCTGTCGTGGCTAGCGGTGATGCTGAAACTGCACGTCCCTCATTCGGCCGGGAAGACTCGATACTGGAACAAGTAGGGTATAATAGTTATTAATACAGATATTTGGAGGCTGGTCTTTTTGAATTAAATCACATAATGTGTTCTTATAGGTTACATGTGTTTTGTCAGGACACGAATTCACAGCTGTTAAATCACGTACACACGCACGCACGCACCTACACGCACACGCACACACACTCACACTCAAACACATACGCACCCGCACACATGCGCAATACGCTCGCAAGCATGCAGGCACACACGCACACGCACACGCACACACACACACGCACACGCACACGCACACGCACGCACACACACACACACACACTGGGCGCTATTTTTCGTGGAAGGCTGGAGATAGGTTTAGCCCCCAAATATTTTGGGAAGGTGTGTGAATTATGTAGTGTATTTTAGTGGATTGCTGGAAACATGATTAGCCTCCCAATATTTAGTGAAAGAGGTACACTTGTTGTTGCAATGTGAGGTTTTTGGAGAGCCTGAAGGTGTTTTGGAAGGCTCTAGGGGGTGGAAATCGAGTATTTTTGTTGTAAAGCCTGAAATCGAATTTTTTGGAGGGTCTCAATAAGACTGAACAAAATGAGAAAATAGCTGAAATATCTCGTGCACTCCCCTCGGTCTTCCGATGTCATAATCCGAGAAAGCGCAATAGCGCAATAGCGCAATAGCGGAGTGGTGCTGAAGATCCGGCACAGCGCCACCCAATATTAATTTCGCTCCAAAATGTAGTGTGAAAATTCCGTAGTTAGTGAGGTAGAATGTTAGTGTCAAAATCCCTAGTCTACCGGGTATGTGAATAGCTGAATGTTACACAATGCAAGATGTCAAAGCAAACTTGTCCTTGTTCCTTCACCCTGGCGTTCCAGCGTACAAGGTAAAACACATAAAACGTAGTATGATTGGACGCTTTGGGTCTATCATCACAATTGTGGATCTCTAAGGAGATCTCTAAGGAGAGACAACACACATCTCTAATGAGAGACAACACACGCTGTAACCCCAGCAATTAAGGAATGCAGCAACATTTCTGATTGACTCCTATCACGATATGGATATTGAGAATGCCGACACGAAGTTTGTGGGAAATGCCGCTCGGGTTATAAAGGATGACATTGGCATACTAGAACAGCCACACGATTTCTTTCTGACACCTGAACATGTGAGCATTGATCAACTTGATTGGTAGATACATCTTATTGTTCTTACCCTCACGAAGAACTTGCTTGATATGGGATGCGGCAGTATGACAGTAACAACGACAATGAGTTTTATTTCCCTACGACCCCTTGCGGGGTATGAGATAATTGTTTTCTCTACAGTGCGTTTTAACATAGCATATTGTATTCTTAAAAACACCTATACTTATATTGTATAAATCATACTTACAGTATGTAAAACATAAAAAACACGCAATGCACAAAACATGCAGATACCTTACTGTGTTAGGTATTTTCAATAAATTTATAATCAGTAGTGCAAACCAAATAATGTGAAATAATGTAAAATGAAATAAACCGCGTATAATACATGTATTGCACAATTTTAACTTATTTACATGTGAGTATATGACTGCTAAATTAACTATAAGATACAATGTTTCTTCTACGCAATCCACCGTCTTGACAGGAAATTTGTTAGTTAAACAAACGTTGACATAATTACATTAATAAATCTGGAAAAATCTGTCAACTGTTTCACATTATGTACCTTAAACAACTGGTTAATTAGACTTGATATTAAATCTGAACGCAAGCCGGGAATTACTGCGTGTTTGTCGGGTGCTGGAAACGTGTTAAAATCATTAACGTCATGTAGCTATTCCAATTATACTTGGTTGTCGCTAGGCAGCCTAAAGTAAATGGAACAAATGTATAACTTAAATCCTGACGTTCTGGAACAATTCATTTGACTACAGATTTGGAATCGGCATACTCGATTTAGTCTAAAACACATGCTTATATCACAGTAGCAAGATTTGTGTTGCCCAGTGTAATTGTCATTACAAAGATACTGATTAATAAACAAAACCGTTACAAATATGACCTGCAAAAATAAATTGTAGCCTCGAAATTGAACCGAAACACCTCAAATCAATTACTGTGGCAAAACATATCAACTGAATGTAGCTATTTCTTTCAAAGTGTTGTCTTTAAGCCACTACCACCTTCGGGATCCACATTTGCGGCAAGTTCCTGAAAAAGATGTGACTATTTTCTAAGAACTCTTCATATAGTACATTACTATATTATTGGAAAACATTTCAACAGCAGTAGCTAGCTTTACTATTATAACATGGTTATTCAGACAGATATTTCGAATTTTAAATCTTACTATGTATGGACTTCTCACTAACAAATGAACTAAGATATAATACTATCGTTAGGCATTGACAACACAAATGTGAATAAATGTCGTGTTTGGCTTTCCATACTACGTATAGTAAATGAATAGTCATCTACGTATGGACAACCAATACAAAGAATATTGTACAAAAAGCGAACCTATTCAATAAATAGGGTACGCATGTTTTTATTGAAAACGTTGAGGTTCTCAAGGGTTGCTTTTGGTTGGGGTTTTCTGGAACTTCAGGAAACCTTTATGGTCGTCTGAAAAAAAAAATGTCCGAGTCATCGTCAAATTCTACTGGTCTAATAGTCCGTCTTCCACTGATATTCTAGTTGGTGCATTTTTAATTACCGTATTGGTATTAGTAGTATTTTAACTTACTAATCATTCAGTGCAATGTATTGCAATGCTCTTCAACCAACGCTATATCACACTATAATTATGTTATTATAATATTTATTATTAACATAGTGTTTATAGTTATGCAACAGCGTAGTAACAATATGTTCATATGCCAATTTTGCAAACACCCGTGAACCGGATATTAGTCCCGGATTTGATGGTGTCTAAATACAGTTTATTATTATTATATGTTGACAACGACCAGGTTCTGAAGGATAAGGTAAGGGAGAAGGCGAGGGAGGAGAACGGCGAAGAGCGGGACGACTTTCTACAGCAGCTGCTCGCCGGCATTCCCCTCACCAGTCTGATGCGCCTCGCCATGCGTTCACAGTCCAGCAACGAAGGACGAGACAAACACGACGCTGACGTAGGCAAAATGACAAAATTCCTAGAATAGTACAGTCTACATCATTGGTCGTTCGTCAGGATATCACGCTGTTTGCATGCTATCATGTGATATGCATAAAAATAGAGATAGAATATATTTCGCACATGATGTTATTACTTATATATTAATATGTTAAAATTGGCAATTAAGGCAATTTAACGCTAATTCTCTTGGAATTAGGGTTTTAAAGTTGGAGAACGTGTCAGAATCGAATCGGACGAAAAGACAGCCAAGGAACTGCAAGAAGGCCACAGCGGATGGGTTGACGGAATGAAGATGGTAATTAAGTAGTAGCAAGATGCATACTTTGGGTACACGCTCACATAGTGTTGTACACACCAAAACATACAAAGCTACGATCTCTGACAATCACATACCATGGCTACATTTTCCGACAGCTCCTCTACATATCTGAATAATTAAAAAAGTGTGAAACATTAAATTGTATGAGAGGCTTATTGAGAGTAAACACGTGTTACAATAACTTAATTGTTCGTGGCATTTTTTGGCATGGTGATTGATTTTACTTGTAAAATATACAGTTTTTTTGTAAACGTAATATTCAAAAGTAAAAAATGCATGTGATGGTAAAGTATTTTTACGGCGCAACGTAATCCATCGCCAAGTAATAGTAATACTAGTGTATAAATGATTGTCATTCATTTTCATTATAAAAATGAAAGGTGCATGTAATGACGAATAATTATTGGCATATTATTTAATACAATGTAACGTATGTGTTAAATGTGTCTTCTCCGCAGTACCTGGGAAAGGTAGGCGTTATCAAAAGTCAGATATTGCACGTCTTCAAAGTAGAGTTTGACAACGGACAAACGTGAGTATATATCTCAGGATTTAACAAGATTTAACAAGATTGCCGTCCAGAGGTATGAGCTGCAGACGGCATGAGGTCAAGGAAGCCGTTGGCTTATCGAGAGTCCAACAATTTCTACCTACGTATAACCGGCCTTCGCTAGATAGCTGTCAATTTTATTTTTGAACATATTCACATTGCTAGCTTTAACACAATCATCAGATAGTTTGTTACAGTCATTTATTGTCCTCTGAGGGAATGAATACTATCTCATATCCAACCTGCACTAATCGTTGACTAATGCTGCATTGTGCCATCTGGTTATGCTGCCTTCTTTCAGTTTGAAGAACCTATTTTATCAATATCCTCATAACCATTCAATATCTTAAAAAAAACTTATATTCGGTGCCCTCTTAGTTTCCTAGTCTCTAGTATTGTCAACCCACATTCTAATATGCGACTTTCAGAACCAATATCTTTCAGTTCAGGAATCAGCCTTGTTGCTCTTCGTTGCACTCTTTCTAGCTTATATATGTTCTCTTACGATATGACCTCCATGGTTGTATGCGATATTCCAACTGTGGCCTATCTATTGCTTTGTACAGTGGTACAATTAGCTCTTTCTATTTATATATGATATTTCTCCTAATTAGCCCTAGTTTGTGGATTCCATTTGAAGCAGTTTCCAGTTTGAAATCTCCCCATTTACTATTACTCTCTGTCTTCTGTCTGTCAAACATGTTTGTATCCAACTGATCAACCATCCCCTACACCATCGACTTTAGTTTAACTAAGAATCTTTGATGTGGCAGTTTATCAAATGCTTTCTGAAAATCTAAGTAGACAACATCCACTGGTGACCCAACATCAACCCACTTTGTAATTTCTTCTAAAACATAAGAGATTGATTAGAAAAGACCTAGCTTTTAGGATGTTGAGATTCATTTATTAATTTATGTTTTACAAGGAATTCCACCGTGTGTTCTCTACTAAGCGTTTCTAATAATTTACATAAAACTGGTGTTAAGCTGACTGGTCTGTAATTCTCTGTCTTGCTCCTTGATCCCTTTTTAAGTAATGGTGTAATGTTTGCTTCTTTCCATTCTAGGGGAACGATTCCCTCTTTAAGTGACAAAGTGATAAAGAATATAGCAAGAGGTTTACTGATTTGGTCTACAATTTCATTAAACAGTTGTTGTGGTATCCCGGCAACTTCAAGTGATTTGTTTTCTTTCACCATCTTAATTTTCTTTGAAATCATTCCAGGAGTAACAAACAACTGCCCTAATTGATTTGATTGATGCCCGTCAAATTTAGTAACTGGTAATGGCAGTGAACTTATATTTTATGTGGTAAACACTGAGCTGAAAAACTCGTTCAGGGCCTCTGAAATTTGAAACTCATCAGATATTACTGTTTTCTAGAGGTCCTACCTTATATCGAATATTCTGTTTACTCCTTGCATAAGCGTAGAAACTCTTGCTTATCTCGTTCAAGTACATCGTTTATTTTCATTTTGTTCACTAGTGAGCACAGTGGTTCATATTGTTTTTTGCGTACTTTTTGTCAGACTAAGCAAATGTGTTAAATGTGAAATGATTTGTTATCCTAAGGCCAACTGTTATCTTCACATGCATTTTATATATTATATATATATATATATATATATATACACACACAGAGGAGCTGTATATATATATATATATATATATATATATATATATAGTGTAATGTGTTTCAGCCAGATGTGATAGTCTATAGTTGTTGTGATATTCCATATCAATGGCATTCAAAAGCGAAGTGTATCAAGTGAGAAGTACGAGTTATTGGTTTAACAACGGATTGTGTAGTATTGTTAAAACCATTTACTTAATTTACGAACGTTTGATCTGGTACAATGTGTAAACGCGAATAGTACCGAGTAGTTTGGTCAACCCCATAGTTAATATAATACTAATTATAGCTAACAAGATGAAGTAACCAACAATAACATATTAGCACAAACAGATTTATATGTGTTAATGGTTATTATGCAGTATTTATCATTTGCAGTTAATGTGAACAATGTTTTGTAGTTGGAGCTACAACCCCGCTCTACTTCTTAAACTTGACGGATAATCTACAGGTTCATTGTCATCAAAGAAAGTGACACCATCCCGCAGCCGTTTTGACGGGTATTACTATTTTGTTAATAATATGAATGCTGACATTTTACGTGTCGATACTTTATAATTAATATGTAATGATGGACGGTCAAGAAGCGTAAACTGAAGTAGTACGGCAACGTCTCACCATCATCTGGTCTCGCAAAGACCATCTTGCAAGGTACCGCGAGAGGGGGATAAGAAGAGGTAGGCAGGAGAAAAAGAGAAAAGACATCAAAGAAAGGACAGGACTGGAATTTGCCGACTCCCAGAGGCCTGTGGAGAACAGGGATATGTGGAGAGAACTGGTTAAAAAGTCATCAGTGGTGCTCAAACGATCCTTACTGGTTATGGAAAAGTGAAGTGAAGTGAATAATGATGAGACATGTGAATAGAGTAGAGTAAAATAAAGCTATATACTTAGATACAGCGCTGTACTATATCCTTGTTGCATTTGCAGTCATATCGACCTTTTTCGGACTTCAAGTAATTATATATTTTTGTTACAGGGACGACATCGTTGTTGTTTCTAAAGATGAAGAACAAGTTAGAAGACTGAATGACGACATGGCGAAAGTATTGAACATTCTGCCAAAAATAGTTGACCTATCCATTTCGTGACCAGTTGCCTACCAAACGTTCCCTCAAACCATCACAAACGGACTCCGAATACGTGGCGTGTTCGTACATTTCGTGGTACATTTTGTTGAAATTCTGGCCATATAATTGTGTTTTTATATGAAAACACAACAACTGTATGCTGGAATGTTTGGTTTATGGGATATGATACAGCAATAGTAATGGAATCCAGATATATAAACGCTTTCGACATCCGTAGCAAAGTGAAGCTTGACGGGGCGAAGCGCACATTTATAATTTTTACGTTCGCAAATCGCGACGTACTGGACACATCGAATGACCTATAAATGTAATTTTTCTATTGCATTGAGTGTATCGTATGGCATGGGACGTTAAACATTCTCAATATGTAATTGTGTCTATGCACAATCCCTCGAAATGGGTGTTTGTGTAGACACGTTTCTACACAAACACCCATTTCCCCTTTCAAACTATAGGCTATCCACATCGTACAGGAAGACGATTGTACCAGTTAACGAATGGAGCGATTGTGCTAACTACTGATAATGTTGATCGTGGTTTGTTGCGTCAACCCCCGTAATTTGAAGAGTATTTGCAGTGCAATAGATAGTGTTTCCATACTCTTGTACATAGTTGCAAAATAAAAAGGTAAGTTCTTATATAGCGCAGTATCCAGTCCTCAGGACTGCTCAAAGCGCTTTTCATTTTACTCCCTGACAGATCTGTTCAATCGAACACCATTTCAACTTGTCTGGGAAGCATCCAGCCACGCTGCAATTAATGCGCGAAAACTATTGGTACACAAATATCCACCACTGACTATATCCAGGCACTCACATACTGCTGAGTAAACTGGAGCAATGCATGGTGAACGAACTTGTCCAAGGTTCGACACCGCAGCACAGGATTCGAACCCGGGTTAGCTCAGTCGAGAGTCCGAATATCTAGCCACTGCACCACGGCGCTGCACAACAATAAATGTACAAGTGTGATGATATCAAATTCCGACCACACAAGTTAGTGAAAAAGGTTGCTATTTTATAAATTCGATGCTATTGTATTATACACAACACCCGTGGGTGATCACATGTTCAACGCGTGTCCACAGAGCCTCGGTTTGAAGGGTATCGTCCACAGAGTTGACTCTGACGGAGATGTCTACGTTGAATGCATCAACCAGGACAAGTAAGTGAGCAGCTGTTATTATCCGTACTTGCCATTTACCCGCGTCGTCGGGTAAACGCATCTTTCATCGGTCATGATATACTACTTGCAATTTATGTGTACAATATCATTGGTATCTGACCATTGAATGGGTAGTTCATATTTGTCGGTTCCGTTGCGTTGATAGTAGCAGTGGTGGCGATGGAAGTAAAATAATAATAAAATAATAATAATAATACACTTTATTTATACACTCATATCCACAGTAGAACTCTGTTCAAGGGTGTTGACAACTAATAGCTATTAAATAAAAAATAAAAAAGTACTAAACATAGCTAAGCTAAAAGTATCAAGACATGCATAAAAAACAATAATAATAAAAAATAAATAGACAGCACAATATTAATGAATACATTATTTAAAATAATAGGTTAGTTCTGCTAATTAAGCGTATAAATAGGCTAGAACTGCAATAAAATGTACAATGTACTAAACAAACCTAAAAATATCAAGACCTACATAACAGATAATAATAATAATAAATTAATAAATAGAGAGTAAAATATTAATGAGGAAATAATTGTGCTGTCGATGGTGGCGGTAGTGGTGGTAGTGGCGGTGGAGGTGGTCATGGCTGTTGTGGCGGTGGTGGCGATGGTGACGATGGTGGCGATGGTGGCGGTGGTGGCGGTGGTGGCGGTGGTGGCGGTGGTGGCGGTGGTGGCGGTGGTGGTGGTGGTGGAGGTGGTGTTGTTGTTGGTGATTGCGGTGGCGATAATGATGACGATACTGCTTTTGCTGCCTCAACTACTGTGGTTGCTTCTGCTTCTGCTTTTGCGTGCGTGTGTGTCTGCTGGTATGCTAGTATTAGTACAGCGGCTAAGAGCCAAATATTTGATGAAGAGTGTACTTCTTGATAAAAGTATGGGAATTGGCATATATGATATGTAAATTATGATATGTAGAATCATACAATGCTAGGTGCCCATCGCTACCGACATGGTACCTAGCCGCCATCTTGATTTGTTAATGGCCGCCACGGAAATGCATTAGACAAATATATCTTCTAAACAACATAAACATACCATCTAGGTGTCTAAAGCCAACATTTCCAAGATCAAGGAGTCCATTTCTGCCATGTGCAGTATACAAGAATGACGGCCATATTCAAATTCAAGATGGCCTCCATGGAAATCTATTATCTAGATATATCAGCTTCTATGCAACATAAAAACGTGTTCTTCGTATATAAACCAACATTTTCAGGCTTAAGGAATCCATTTCTTCCATATGCTATAATCGCAGATGACAGTCATATTGAAATTCAAGATGACTGCCGTGCATAGACTTTTTACGAACATACTTTTAGTGCCTATTGATACTGAGGACTTTGTATGACGAATCCAGAGGTCATTCATATGTTTCAAGGTCATGGATTCCAGTTGTGCCGCTTGCATTATTCTTAGATGACGGCCATATTGAACAGAAAGTGGCTGCCAAGGAAATAATCTGTCCGAATATATCAGCTTCTACACAACATATAAATATGATATCGGTGTCTACACCAACATATTCAGGATTAATTACTCCATTTCTTCCACTTAACTTGTATCCCCAGATGACAGACATATTTAAATTCAAGATGGCCAACAGCCAAAATCATATATGTTGGCTTAATTCTGCTTACATGCAACACATAAACATACTTTTTGTGTTTAATCCCGGTAATATACGTATACATGAAAATATATAGGCTACAACCATCAAACGGTATTCACACAGGACAGCAAGATGGCTGCAATGCATATCATCTTTCAAGGAACCTGATGTGGGTTTAGGAATCCATACCTAGTTTATGTTACGTGTATTCACGATTATAACCTTTCAGGCTGTTGCTAAATTTTACTCAGTTATATTATCAACCATAGTACACCTCACATACCTACATAGTCATCATAAATAAAGTCTAAATTGGACAACACTTAGAGTGGTGCCTCTGGGAATTCAAGTTCATCATGGTTTCCATATTGAATCACCGACGCAGTCTAACTACAGTGTTCGAGACCAGGCAGACGGAAATATGGCACAAGAGCATGTGACATTACATAATCAATTTAATAAACAGCTCTTCTTACATGTTGGTGCAATGCATTTGTGTTGGTGGGGTATTCCAAGTCGTATTCCTAAGCAAACAGCTGTTTCCTTGCCTCGTCAAACCTGCTAAATGCAAAAGCTTAGTCATAATAAATTACGGTGATGAACCTCTCTATCTAATTTAGTGTACACGAGTCAACGTGTTACGATTGTGATCACAGGGAGAGGAAGACATCAGCGGGGAATGGAGCCGATGCTGATCATGCGGACTTATTCCCTCAACCAAGGAAACTATATCAAACCAACTCTACACATAGCATGGCATTAATGTTTCCGATTCCACAGGTTGTTGGTAAAGGCATACGTTGCAACGTGACAAAAGTAGGTTTCAACGGCAAAACGTTCATTTATTCCAACAGGAAGGAATTGTCTTACTTTCACAATAACCACATCGGTATACTCAGCAGGATACCCACTTTGAGAAAACCTTGGTGAACACATTGTGCATACCGATGTCCAACTCCTCGGGTCTTCACGGCTGAAGGTAATGCATGCTGTTGGTAGCTTTGTAGACAGTGGTTACAACTATCTGATCTTGTGTGCTGATGATTACCTATCCATCGGAAACGAATGGAACTGTACAGTGTAGCAAATAATTAAACAAATTCTGATTGGTTCCGCTATGTTTTCTGTGTTCTCTTGTTGGTTGCTTGAGGATATCAGCAAATTACCTACTCCATAGAGTATATACTCTTCTGACAGGCGCCAACTGGGATATAATGTATGTGATACATTAATGATTGGCATCACCGTTAACTGTCCATCTACCGCAGAATAGCATCCTCCAAAACCTTTGTGTCGAGATATGGAGCAATCTGCAATGATGGGAAGTACTGTGTTTGGTACTCCAGTCGGTCCTGTTGTGAGCCTTTTCATAATTGACATTTTCTGTATTTTCTTTAGCACATCTACTCTACTATACTTCCATGTGTCCTTAAGAGTGTATACCGTTTGAATTACATAGTGTTGTCCATGGCTGAGTTTCGGAATCTGCATTGTAAGCGTGAATTTCAGCTATTGTTGGAGTACGCAAATGTTTATATGTTGACACTAAAGATTACAATTATTTAGCAAAATTGTTTTGTATTCCAGAGTGTAGTATATTTATGCTTTGTTGAGTTTTTAAATGGCAGTTTAAACACACTCTTCCAACTACCATCTAATATATCTGGCGCTGTCAACAGCCACCTTTCCCAGGATTGTAAATTTCTATTACACTGACAGCACAACTGTCACTCTTTGCTGAGAAAACATAATATTATTATGGTTTTCGTATTACAAAATCTCCTTTCGTAAGTTGGCAGTGAACCTCAATACGTGTTGTGAGCGCAATGTTGAGTATGGTTTCCATATCGCTGAGGTGAACTCGAAATGAAACCATTTGTGTTGTCCATTTTAGTTAGTTATTTCATTGTTCAGAATATAGCCCAGAAACAACTGCCAACAAGAATTGACATACTCGTGAATATATACTAGAGGAGCTAAATTCATGTTAGTAAAACGCTACGCAGGGTAACCATCTTGTATTTCAATTGAATTGTCATCTGAGGATACAGCATATGGAAGAAATGGATTCTTTGATCCTGTAAATGTTGGTTTAGACACAAAGAACATGTTTTATGTTGCTTAGAAGCTGATATATCTGGATAATGGATTTCCGTGGCGGTCATTGTTAAAATCAAGATGGCGGCTAGGTACCATGTCGATAGCGATGGGTACCATATTTGAATTGAATCTACTCTATATGTATGTCATAATGTACATACGTGACAATTGTTAAAAAGCGCACAATCATGTCCCTTAGCCGCTGTTCTATATACCGATTGCGTATGGCATGCTTCTTGTATACATCGTCCTAGCTTCATGTTTATATTGACCTCCATATTAACATACCGGTGTTACTCACTATTGGCAATCGACACTGTATATAGCAATTTCAATTCAGGTGGACCTTCCACCCTGACGCGCTGGAGCTCGTTGACACGTCGACATTCGCCATTAGGAAGGGCAGCCTCGTTCTGGTGCTTGACGACTACGAGACTGTCAGGGAGTTGCAGGATGACTACCACGGCAGCTGGAACGAGGCTATGCGCAAGGTGCGTCCACTGGCAGTGAGCTGACATATAAGTTTTTTACTAATGTTTATGAGTATCAACTAGGCATATTGAATACCTGTGTTGCCTAATCAAACATTAGAGTTAGCACCGTAACACCCTTCATTATGACATAAGAAACGCGTTGACGTTTCTAAACAACATTCAGTATATAGTACATTTCTGTAAAAATAACCACGAATGTAGTATTGACAGTATGGACTGGGTGTGTGTGCATGTAAGCTAGGGGGTGTCCGTGCATGCGTGTGTCCTGTATGCGTGAGGATGTCGGTGGCCTCTTATACATTTTACGGGCCGGACTGGGCATGGGGTTACCATTTGCGGCTCTGACCCAGGATTGGGACATGTTTTTGATGTAAAACGAATATTAGTAATGAATTTGGCTACTTGCATATAATTACGAATGACACGAATATTTTATCAGTGCTTTGCAGATTTTCAACAATGGAATAATAAATAATATTGCGTATTTCAGTACTTCAGTGTTTATAGTCATGGAAAATAATAAATATAAATGTTGTAGTATTGTTAGATAACAAGAAATAACGTTCATTAATGTATATATCGTATATTTGGTGTTATTGTATGTTAAGACCTCAACATTTTCTAAGTGTGTAGCTTATGTTATGCGCGCCGCGGGCTTATTCGTCTTTGGCCAGCGGGTATGGGACAGGCCGGTACAGGTACGGACTGGGTCTGAAACATGCGGCTTGGGGTAACATTCTAGGCCCGCGCAGAGCACCGTGTATCCATTCCTTTGTGCAAATGTATGTGCTTGTCTGTGTAGGCGCGTGGGTCGGGCGTACACGTGTAAATATGTAGAAAACAAGGAAACCGGGAAATGTTGTAATTATGCCAAACCAAATTAACCATATATATATATTTATACCTCGTAGGTCCTGGGAAGAGCCGGCACCGTAAAAGAACTGCTGTCCACTGATTGCGTTAAAGTGGAGTTTTCCGATCGAACGTGGGCGATGAACACGAAAACCCTGAAACATGTCGCTACTGAAGGTAGAAATGATTTGTTGTTGTATTTATATTCACATAAAAACGGTCATATTTGTGTGTGTGTGTGTGTGTGTGTGTGTGTGTGTGTGTGTGTGTGTGTGTGTGTGTGTGTGTGTGTGTGTGTGTGTGTGTGTGTGTGTGTGTGTGTGTGTAACTTGAATCGCTTTGTCGTTGTAATGTAAAACATCCGTTGTTTGGCAAACGTTATTTACAAATTTGATTCGTTACAGCTGGTTGAAATCGTTATGTTCGATATTACTTTTCTGGATCAAAACAAATTAGTACTTAAACTGATTGGTATATAATCATGTAGGGAAGTGTCATGAATTAAACTAGACATTACCATAATGTTGATAATTGTTTTATCACAACAACAGTATAATTTACATAAACATTATTTTCTCATTATATACTGTTGATGAACTATGTATATGGGCGAATGTCCAAAGAAGGGTACCTTTGGTAAAACTCGTGTCTTTTGTCTCTCACACCGTGAATTATAACGTCAGGCTTACGAAAAGTTCACCAGTGGGTGGTCTCGGAAAGTGCGTTCAGGACATATATAGTTTGCTCGCCTTACTAAATTGAAAAAATGGCACCAAGACAACATGGCATGTCCAATTGACCTATACCAATTTGGAAGCGCTGCCATAGAGAAACAGTGTGATATTTTCTATTTCTGATTTCACAGTGCAAATGGGGTATATGTTAAAGGTATACAAAACAAAATCATGTTTACCATATGATATTACAATGTGTTTTCCATAATGATAACTTTTTGCGTGTCCAGTGTCATCAGTTTAGATTAGTCCACAACATTAATGTAACATTGTTATTCCAGTGTATTTCGATATGTATTCTTTTCTTAACTAACAGTTAAGTTAACGAAATAATCCTCAACAAATTATCGAACTAAATCTCAATTTTAGGAAAATACAGCACATTAAATTTGAGAAACATGTACTGTGGCGTTTTAAGTGCATGTCCTCTGTCTTCGACGGAAAATGCTACTTAGAGAAACCTATAAAACGTACACCGTTTTAACTTTTCAGTGATTACCAGCTACTCCCCTGCTATAACTCCCTCAATGGCAATACAAATATTCACGATATTGCTTGGTCAAAAGAGAAAAAAACGAAATGGTGGCGTGTCCAGCACCATCGCATATATATCGTGAACCAGTGAAATTAAAATGGTCAGTTCAACAGAGACTGACGTCTCCATACAGACAGAAGCTTTCCCATTTCTTAGAAACCACAAATTGCGAGCAATGGACCGATGCTTACTAAGTTTCGATGAAATTGCACCAGAAACTAACTTGAATACGGTAATTAAAAACGCAATAGTATTCACTGCGATATTATTCTTATAAGTGATATGTGGACACATCAATAAGCAAAACTAATGAAGGTGATATGCCAGTAAACTGCGCTGCGAGCACCCCGTACGTCTAAGCTATTTGATGACGCTGGACACGCAATTGACCAAAATATAGATCGGTGCAGTAATTAGAACCGGTACACTAATTTACGGTCTTGACGTGTTGGTAACATGGTGCTCTTCCTATAAACGAAAACAATTCATACATAGTTTTCTAAGAAATTTAATACAAAACAAACAAAATGTGGTGACATGATCTTTCGCTGATTACTTTTAAAACGTTAACGTCTTTGTGACTAATTAACCTTCAAGTATCTTAGTGTAACACTGGATAATAAATTGACGTTTGGCCCCCATGCTAAAGGTGTGCAAAAAAGTGCCAGCAGAGACTGTACCTGTTAAGAAAACTAAGATAGTTTCATGTCCAACCAAAACTTCTGCTCATGTTGTACAGGAGCATCATAGAATCAGTGTTGGCGTATTGTAGTATTTGTTTCTTCCCTGCTTTGTCTGTCTCAAACAAAAACATGCTTCTTCGCATCTGCAAAATTGCTTCAAAGATCAAAGGCATTCCCACACTGTCTGTCTCTCAGCTGTGTGAACGCGCGCTGATCAGAAAAGCACGTGCAATTACCAACGACTCTGCCCACCCACTGTATACACAGTTTGACCTTCTTCCGTCTCAAAGACGATACAAATGTCCAAGATATACAAAAAAGAGATTCAAAAACAGCTTCGTTCCCCAGGCCATAAGTCACCTAAACAAACTTTGAGTTAACAAACCACCACATGCAATCCGACCATTAAAATATATAACGTATGCACTAACTACTCTCACGTTTGTATTATTATTATAAACTTAATTCATGTATGCACTATGTTTACTAACAATACCTTGTATCCTCTTTATGCTCAACAAGCAGAACACAATTATCCGATGTATATACTACTACTGGACAATAAATTCGAATTGTATTGTAATTTACTTTATGTAACGGCTCGCAATTTCATTTTTTTTTAAATTACAAAGTGGCATACCGGCAGAATAAAATTTGGGCGAATTTGACAGATATGCTGGAGAAATATAGACATTACACTTGATGATGACGCTGGAGTAGCAGTCATTACATTTACATTACAAAACTACCAAATACCATTTCTAAGGCGTTGAAGGGTTGGGGGCGATCCCCCAATATTTTGGTGAGGAGCTGGATATAAGATTAGCCTAAATATTTAGGTAAGGGGTGCATTTTGTTGTTTTAGTGAATATCAATACGACTGCCCTTTGAGTAATTAGTGACCTTCAATTCTAGGGTGGTGAGTGGAATTGGAAGTTTTTGGAGAGCCACGGGGGATACAGTTGGAGAGTTTCAAGGGGGTGCAATTGGTGATTTTTTATGAACCTCAAAGGGGCGTGCAACTTGAGATATTTTATGAGAGCGTCATTGGGAGTGCAATTTGAAGATTTTGGTAGGCCTCAAGAGGGTGCAATTGGAGGTTGTTTGGTGAGCCTCATCCCCTGAATATTATTCACGTTCCGATGGCAATGCATTTATTGGTCATAACTTCAAGGGCATTATGCTATATGGCTTACTCTTCATAATTTATGCTATACATTTATATATCTTGCATTGGTAGCCATTAGGTATATGAACAAAAACGTTTTACAAATACATCCACAGTCCAGAATAGTGTCACAAGGATTATGAGTCGGCGCAACAAATTGTGTTCTTACACCATATGCTGAACACATTCCCAGGAACAATGAAGTCATCTACCTTAATGCCAGTCACTGCAATGGGGAGGGAGATGGTGAAGCTACAACAGCATGCATAGACATTGGAGAAACAGCTATGTTGCAATACTTGCAATTTGGTAGAAAAAGCAGGAGTTAAAATATATATATATATATAACTTCCACGATAAATGTTTGTTACAACCAGTGATATAATAATCAAGCAGTAATGTAATAATCAAGCAGTAATGTAATAATCAAGCAGTAATGTACTAATCAAGCAGTAATGTAATAATCAAGCTGTAATGTAACAACGACCAGTAATGTAATAATTACATGGGATTTGACCAGCAAATTACAACGCTTATCCAAAATTTATATGTTGGACAGCAGTGAGATTAGAGTGTGGTACCACAGATTGGTTCCCAGTCTGCAAGGGAGTGAGACAGGGGTGCATTTTGTCCCCCACCTTTTCAGTCTATACAGAGAGAATATCATGAGAGAGGTCGAGACTGACACGAGAAGCAAGTATTTTAATGGACTGAAAGTGAATGGACAGGAGATATATGAATTGAGATATGCCGACGACACAGCGTTACTGTCCGATACACAAGAAGGAGTAGATAAACTGATAACTACTGTTAAAGAGCACAGCGAGATGAAAGGATTGAGACTAAACGTAAAGAAGACTACGATTATGGATGTGAAGGGATGTCGAGAACCATCAGAAGTCACCGTAGATGGCGAGGAAATAGAACGAGTGGAAAGTTTTGAATACCTGGGATCACTGATAGAAGCGGATGGAGATGGGACGAAAGAGATCAAGCGGAGGTTGGCAATGGCGAGTAAAACGTTGACGGAGATGAAGAAGCTGTGGAAAGCAACGAACAAAGATATGAAATTACGAATCATCCGAGTCTGCATATTTCCAACGGCTACATATGGATGCGAAACCTGGACTCTTAATAAGAACATTACTAAACGTATAAATGCATTTGAAAACAAGTGTTATATAAAGATATTACGAGTTTCTTGGACTGAACAAAGAACTAACGAATCCATCGCAGATGAGCTTTGTGTTACACCCGGGACTTTATTGAACTTTATAAAGAAACAGAAAATAAGTTATTTCGGCCATGTGAAACGGCATCAGTCTCTAGAGAGACTAATAATGGAAGGAAACGTGGAAGGCAGCAGAAGCAGAGGAAGACCTAGGAGACAATGGGAGATGGACATAGAGGAATAGATGGGAGCAGACGTCTGGCGAGGGGGAGACTGGCAAATGAAAGAGCTGTCTATAGACAATCCATGAAGGCTGCAACGTCCGGTAATGGATAAGCAAACCCAAGAAGAATGTAATAATCGACCAGAAGTGTAATAACATTGATACAATTGAGTACGACGACGGTGGTGGAGAATATGATGAAGATGTTAGTAATGATGATAAAGATGGTGGAACTGTGGATGATAAATAATTATGATGATGACGATTAGGATGATGAAAACAATTAAGGGGTCATCTTAATGATGATCATGATTCTGCTGATGATGTTGCCAATGATGAGCGTGCTCTTAGTAATGATGATGAAGACGGTTATAATGAGGCATTTAAATGTTTATAATGATAAAGAGGAGGAAGATGAAGACAGTAAAGATGAAGACAATGAAGGCGCCATCATAGTTGTGAAGATTCTGAATAAGATGGCAACGACACTGATGATGACGGTTATAATTATTACGATGATCAGAACGACGACAATGACATCGTAAACTTTCTCCTCATCATCATCGCCATCCTGGTGATACCCTTATAACGACTAGCCATGCTAGCCAATTAAGGGCTTATCTCAAACAACGTACGGGAAATCTAAAACTGCAATGTTAATGAGTGATACTATAAAAAAATATTACAAATTACAATGTTATCTCAAAATAGTAAAATAAGGATTAGCTGAAAAAAATTAAGGGGTAATTTAAAAACATGAAATTAAGGGTAACCTCAATCAATTACTAATTTAATCTAAATGACAACGAAACCCAATTGTTTCAAAATATGACTAAAAGTAAGGGATTATATCAAACATAATTTAAAGAATACTTTAAAAAGAATCATAATGACGTAAGTTAATAATGATCTAGTTGATCCTATCAAGACGTTACGGGTCAACTAATAAAATTATGTGGCTTTCTCGAAGAAAGTTAATTAAATTTAGGGTCTATCTCGTAAAAAGAATGGGTGTTTATGATGATGTGAGTATAATGATGGTGATGGTGACGTTGGTGATTATGTTTGTTATGATGATGGTTGTGTTTTTGATGATGATGATGATGTTAGTAATTCTGATGAAGACGGTGATAATAAGGCTGATGTGTGATTATGATGTTTATTTAGGAGGATACTGAAGACAATGATGGCGTCATTTTAGTGATGAAGATGATGATAATTATGACTGTGATGACGACGACGTCGATGGTGATAATTATGATGAGGATGACAAAGAAGATGACGATGACGGTTATTATGAGGATGAGGACAACGGACAACGATAGTAACATCCGTAACCTCTTCTGCCTCCTCATCGTCATCCTCGTGTTCATTCTTACAACAGCAAGTCGTGGCACCCAGTAGAGTATACTCAAGAAGGATTCTCATAACAACATCTTCTTTTCTGTGAATCATCACACATGAACCAGCTCATAGTCACAATAAATAAAGGGATCATTGAATAAAACAATGATCTCTTACCAAACCACGTAAAGGATAATTAAAGCCAAGCAAGGTCATAACAAATATCTAGCTGATCGTGCAAAATAAAACAGGTGTCACGTCATGAAATAAAGCGGTCACTTCATATAATTAAGAAACATCTAAACATATAAAGATTCATAGCCAAACACACATTTATGGGGTCATCAAAACAATTTATTATATTAAAAATCTAAGTGGACATCACAAATAAATTAAACTAATTTGATAAATAAATTAAGGAAGCATGTTGAAAAGTGTAAAGATCATGTAATAATGTAATTAACCGATCACCTGAAAAGGTTAAGGATAATAAAATTAAATGGTTATCACAAAATGGATACGTAAGTAGTCATATCAAAAGACAAATATAGAGGGCAATCAAACAAAAAATTAAAGTGTTTTCACAAAATAGACATGTAAGGAGTCATATAATCAAAAGACAAATATAAGAGGCCACCAAAACATTAAGGTTCATCTAAACATTAACAGGAGGGTCCTCTGAAATCACCATCATATTTATTCTTTTTGAAATAGTTGCATTTTATTTTAAATATACTCTTTAGTTTTCGGGATTACGTCATAATGTCGGAAATTATAAATGTATCCCTACATTTTACATAATAAGCTATTCGCTTAATAGTGTAACCGACAACTAAAATCCATTAATATTTTCTAGATAAAATCGCTACGTGTGTGCGCTGTAGAATCATACTAAATGTCTGAACTATTTTTCTTGCATACTTGGTGTGGTAAAGATACTGATGAAAAGTCTGCAAGCTACAGTCATCACGAGCAGTCCGTACCATCTACAACGCCATGGCAAAATCGAAAGGATGTACCGGAACTTTAAACAAAAGTTGCGTATGTTAATTGGATCCGCGAGCTGCCGTTATACGAAACCAACTTTAACGAGTATCCGTAAGAAGAACTGGGCAGGAACAGTCCATTTGAGGTACATTACGAACACAAAAGCAACATAGTGAGTTGTCTTTTGTTTGACAACAATTCGCCCATGCAAGTAGATAGTGAGGGCTGTACGGTCTCAAAAGCCTACTTATAAAAAATAATTTAATGACCACTAAACGATCGAGCACACTGCTGACGTAAGCAATAATGCGAGACTAGTCCTATGTATAAAAAAAGATCAAAGGCTTGTTGTTTGACACTAATGAGTTTCGGAAACCTACTTATAAAAAACGTGATTGATGAGCGATGTAATTTGATACTAATTGGATGATTGACAGTACCACTAGAGATGCCACCTAGCGGTGAGTGCAGAGAGTATTTTAGTCCTAGCGATCAACGCCGTACCTAGAGCGTGCTGACGTAAGCAATAATGCGTTTAATAACCACGCTAAACCATGCAACGTTTAGTTTCGTACTTTTAACGTAGTCCTTAACGTCGTATCTGCTGACGTAAGCAATAATGCGTTTGTAATATATGCCACCTAGCGCTGAGATATAACCGGGGTAAAACCCTGCATAATCGTTGGCGACGGTATAGCTCTCTTAGGAGAGTGTTCGCCTAGGGATCGAAAGGTTCCGGGTTTGAACCCTAGTCGCAACTTTTTAGTGTTGGTATATAAGCGGTGACGGTAGCGGGTGATCTGTAGTCGGTACGATGTCGTCGCCTATAAGGTTTGGTGGATCGCGGTCGTTCTTGTCGAATATGTATATGCGTCGACTGTCGGCGTTCGGTCGGGGCTTTCGATCCGTCGAGCACGCCTATCAGTATAGGAAAGCGATATTCTACGAGGACGTGGAATGTGCCGAAATAATCAAAAGTTCGCGAAGCTCTTATGCAGCGAAACGACGCAGTTACGACATTCGACTAAAGAGAATGAGAAACAAATGGACCGACGTTAGGGTGAAATGTATCAGGATGTTGTTGAGGAGGAAGTTTGATGGATCGAGCGATTTGAAGGCTGCACTGTTGGCGACCGGGGACGCCGAATTGGTGGAATGGATAGCGAGTAAGGAGGGTTTCTGGGGTAGCGGAATCGCGGGCGATGTGGGGAAGAACATGCTCGGTAAACTGTTGATGGAGTTGCGCGATGAGTATAAAGACGAGTAAAAAAGTGTTCGTCGTTCAGTCGTGAAAAATGAACGGACCATCGTTGAAGCATCCTTTTACGTGTATAGTAGCCGGTCCTACGGGATGCGGTAAGACGACGTTCGTCGAGCGTTTGATACGTTACGACACTATGATCGATCCGCCGCCGGAGAAAATCCTGTGGTGTTACGGACAGTGGCAGAGCGGCTACGCGTCTATGTCTTCGAAAATAGAGTTCGTAGACGTTCTGCCGGATCCGAAACGTTTAGACGGTAAAGCGAGAACGCTTCTAGTACTCGACGACCTCATGGAGGAGACCGATAGCCGGGTGACGGTACTATTTACTAAAAAAGTCATCATTGTAATACGTCGGTCGTACAATTGCGACAGAACATGTTTCCGAAAGGGAAAGAAAACCTACAATCAGCCTGAACGCTCAAAACATAGTGCTATTCAAGAGCCCACGTGACGCGGGTCAAGTAGGTCACCTAGCGAAACAGATGTACCCGGGAAAGGTCAACTACATGATAGAGGCTTTCAAAGACGTGACCTACGCGTGTCGGTGGTGAACAGCGGCGAGACACCCGCGGTACCGGTGGCGCCAGCAGCGGCGGCGGCGGTGGCGCCACCATCGTCGGAGGTGATAGAGCGCGAAATCGTAGCCAGTATGCCAAAAACGTTGAAAGAGAAGACGAGACTGCTGATCGAAAAAATGAAAGCCGACCTGACGTGGACTACTACGTTCGTCAGGTCGGCGGACAGCTGCCGGTCTTCGTCGGCGCTCGGGGTCAACGAGGTCACGGTCTGGGTAATCTCTTCGGGAGTCTGTTTCGAAGCGCCATGCCGCTTATGAAGAGGGGCGCGATGGCGTTGGGAAAACGAGCGCTCAACACCGGCATGCACGTGGCGCGCGACGTCGTCGCCGGCGGCAATCTGAAACAGTCGCTAAAAAGGCGCGCGAAGGAGGCCGGCGTCGATCTTCTCGACGGCCTATTGAATCCGCAGGCAGCGCCGCCAAAGAAGAAGAAGAGAAAGAAACAAACGCAGCAGCAGCGCCATCCCCGCGGCGGCGGCGTCGGCGTAAAGAGAGCGCGCTTAGCGGCGACGGCCGTCAGTAGGTTGAAAAGAGCGCGTCGAACGGACATATTCGACGAGTAACGATGGAGCGCGCACTCGAGAACGGTCAGTGGACCGTCTACCAGCCGGGTTCGGCCTATACGGACCACCACCTTCGAGTGTACGTGCGCTTCATAGTGGTGACGCCGCGGGGCGATACCGATCTGACGGCCGCCGCCGAGGTGGCGCCGGTCAACAATTTCCTGCATACGATATTCAGTCAACTCGACGCGTCGCCGTCGACCAATACGTACGCGTACAGCGCCTACGGAAGAAAAAAACGCGCCGACGACGCCGCGGCGGCAGCGGCATAAAGAGGGTGCGCCTAGCGGCGACGGTCGTCAGTAGGCGGAAGACGTCGAACGGACGACAACGATGGCGTTCGTGAACGGCTCGACGTGCGAGGGCGTGAAGGCCGAACTGGAGCTGTTCAGCGGACCGGTGACGCAGACGAGCATCGAGAGTAGTCATTGGACTGTCTACCAGCCGCTGACGACTCTCGACGCCGGCGGCCCTATCGAGTTCCTCGTGCCGGGTTCGGGCGAAGACTATACGGACCTGGCGAGCTTTCAACTGTACGTGCGCTTCAAAGTGACGCGGGGGGACGGTACCGATCTGGCGGCGGCCGCTACGGTGGCGCCGGTCAACAATTTCCTGCATTCGATGATCGGTCAAATCGACGTGTCGCTGAACAACACCCTCGTGACGCCGTCGACCAATACGTACGCGTACCGGGCTTACCTCGAGACGTTGCTAAGTTACGGTAGCGACGCGAAACGTTCGCATCTCACGGGTTCGTTGTGGTACAAAGACACCGCCGGACGGATGGACACGCTCGGCAACGGCAACGTCGGCTTCGAGGCGCGACGCCTCGCGACGGCCGATAGCATAGTGCGCTCGAAGGACGCCTTCGCGATCATGGGCGCGCAAGCCGTACCGGGGTGGCGCGTCGTGCTGCAGGCGATTCGACTGCACGTGCGAAAAGTGAAGTTGAACCCGGCCGTCCAGATGGGACATATCAAAGCGTGGGGGTTGGGAACGGCTAAGTTTCCGATGCGTCACGTCGACTTCAAATCGTTCTCGATAACGGCGGGTACGCTATCGTACACGCACGAGAACCTGTACATTGGCGCGATTCCGAAACGCCTCTTCCTGATGATAATCGATAACTTCGCCTACAACGGCGACTACACTAGAAATCCGTTCGACGCGCGTCACAACGACATAAACTTCCAGACGCTCGTCGTCGACGGACGTCAGGTGCCGAGCAAGCCGCTGCAGCCGGATTTCCTGCACAACCGGTACGTGCGGAGCTACATCAATCTCTTCGAGGCGACCGGAAAGGCGTTCGAGGACGAGGGGAACGACGTATCGTGCACGGACTTCGGCGCCGGCTACAGCATCTTCGGTTTCGTTGCGACGGACTGTTGCGACGGCGACCATTTCAACGTCGTGCGTCATGGGAGCGTGGGCGTCGAAATGCATTTCGGGACGCCGCTACCGCTTCCGGTGAACGTCGTCGTGTACGCGGAATTCGAGACGGTGATGGAGATCGACCGGAACCGGAACGTCGTGTACGACTGGTAGTAACTATGGATACGTTTCAACTGATGCGTCGTCTGGAACTCGATACGTACGCTAAACGTATCGTCGTCGGCGTCGTGCCTGAAGACGCGCTAGCCGCCGTCGCCACCACCTACCCGACGGCCTTCGTGTGCAACACCGACGACGGCGGCGAACCGGGACAGCACTGGGTGGCCGTCTACGTCGGCGCCGACGTGTTCGGACAATATTGCGTCGCCTACCTTCTCCTCCGATGTCGCGGGATGCCGTTGACGACGTTCCAGAGCCTATTCGGCACCAATAGGGTGAACAATGACTGTCTCGTATACGATTTATTAAAACCTCATTAATTACACCGCTTTTACGTGTATAGTAGTAGAAATAAAAACAAACAAATGATGTACACAATTGTTGGTGTTTATTATTACCCACACATACATACATACATACAGAAACTACCCCTAGGGGGGGTGGTGGGGGTTAGGTTAGTAGTAGACGAGTTAGACGAGTGTTTACGAGTTAGACGAGTTTACGAGTTAGACGAGTATCGGCGCCGTAGTGACGCCGTCGTCGAGCACGCGGCGTTTAGCGTAGAAGTAGCTCAACGCCGCGCGCTCTTGAACGTACGTCAACACGGACGAGTCTTTCACTTGGAAACCGCGGTTCCAGCCGACGCCGTTGCGACGGTTGCGCAGTACGGCGAGGAAGGTGTGCTCGTCGATGTCGGCGTTCTGTCGCTTGCTCAGTCCCTTCGTGCTGTACTTTGGACCGGCGGTGCCGCCGAAGCAGTAGTATGTTTTGCTGCACAGCGCCACGATTCCGTCGCCGCGCCATTCTTCTTTGAAGAGGCCCGGCGTTCGACGATCGAACAGGCGTCGGCGCGCGCAGCAGGCCGCCGCGCCGTCCCACGCTAGTCCGGCGACGCGCCGTCGTACGTAGGCGTCCACGTGCGCGTCGCAGCATTCGGCTGGAAACCAGAGCGAACGATTCCGGAAGTAGTGTTCACGACGTTCTTCCGGCACGAGCGCGTTGACGTCACGTCCGGCTAGGGCTATGTACGCCGAGTCGGTGTCCATAGCGCAGTACTGGAAGAGCGCACGGGGAATGTAGGCGTCGACGAAATCGTAATAAAATTCCAGCATTCTCAATTTTGCGTACTGCAATACGAAATAGCCGATATGTATCGGCAGGCCGTAGACGATTTTACGCTTATTCAGCGCCACCTCGTACAGCGCGTCGTCGACGACGACGTCCAGTTGCCGGAAGCGCCGATTGTTGACGAGCATCGACGTGCCGACCGGCGTCGCGTACTTGATTTCCCGGTGCCGATCGACGCGAAGAATCGTTTTCCCGTAGGAACTGTTCCCGAGAAGTTTAAAGGTATCGGCGATGATCGATTTGTCGGGATCGATATCGCCCTCGCGGCACGACGTCGAAACCGCATCGCCGAAGCGGCGAAAGCACGCTATCGGCGCGTACTCGACGATCTGGTAGACGCGCTCGACGACGAGCCCGTGCGCCAGATACCAGCGTAGGAGCGGCGTCGCGAGCACGATCGCCGCGCCGAAGTAGCTACCGACGAGCGTGCGTTGAGGTCGCGTGAGGAGATCGTGCGTCTCGGCGTAGTCGCGAATGAACGGGCTGAGATCGTTGCGCGTGATATCGACGTTCTTGAATACCGGCTGCATCTCGGCGAACTTGTCGCGCAGCGCTTCCGGTACGGCGATATCGCACTGCACGAGGCCGAACAGAGAGCCGTCGCGCACCGCCTCCAGTATCGTCGAGAACGTAATGGTGGCGGTCGGTTGCCATCGTGACGCGTCGGGCGGCGTCGGCACCGCCGGCGGTTGCACGGCGTGCCACTGGCACTCCCACATTTCGACGACTTCGTCGACGAAACGGCGCAGGTAGGCGGTCACGGCGATCGTCGCGGCGTACACCGTCGTCATCGGTTGACCGTTGACGGCGTTCGTCGTCACGTGCGCCTGACACGTCGGGCAGCCGTGAAAATAGCAGCAGTGAAATTGATAGGCCGTTCGCGTGGCGGCGCACCAGCCGTCGACTCGGTGCTTTCCGATGCGCTTCTCGCGTCCGTTCAACTGGTGACGTATACGCGCGCCGGTTTCCGCCTCCACTCGCGTCAACCACTCCACGGCCATACGGCCGTAGCGGTGCACGCGTTCCGTTCGAAAGGCGTTCTCAGCGCGTCGGCGCGTGTACCAGCCCGTCGGCATCTCCTGCATTATTGCCCATAGATAGAGGCCGTTTGCGTCGAAGCCTACTATCGATCGGCACGGCGCGTCGCCGCCACGAATCGACGTCACGTCGGCCTCGTGGTGGCGCGCGAAGATGATCGACGGGCCGCCAACGATCTGCGCCTGCAGCAGACGGTGCAGATCTTTGTTCGGCTCGTTGAAGAGCGAGAAATGGATCGACTTCGGCAGGTCGTTGAACAGGTACAACAACGTCAACCCCGGTACGCTGATGGCGTCCTTGAACATGTCGATACGTCGGCGCCGATAGAAGGCGAACTGGCGACCGACGGCCTCGAGAAACGGCGACACGTCACGATTGTTAGATCACACAAGAAAATCGCGCATCGACATCATGCCCTCGTCGCGCCACGCCGTCGCGCAAATCTCGTACGCCTCCGCGGAGATTCCCTCGCGTTTCAGCTGGCTGTAGAAAGCTTCGCGCGACGGCAGGGCGGTTTCCAGACGCGACAACGCGTCGATGTGCTCGTACGGAAAGCAGCCCTTCGTTGCCGAGCAACCGTACGCTTTCAGAAAGCGATCGTAGCTAACGCCGGGCGCGAGGTAATTCGTTATGTCCAGGAACTTCAACGTCGTCGTCGACAGGCACATGTAATTGTTCTGACGTTTAATGGTAAACGCCGACGACGTGTGCTGCGCGTCGTCGGTTATGAGCAGGGGGGTCAAGTACTTTTTGACGACATTCAGGTCGTACTTACCCGAATTGAATCCCAATACGGGCATTTGACGAAGGTACGTCCACAGCCGATCGGCGAGAGTGGCGTACGGTGACGCGTCGGCGTCGTCGTCGTCGCATCGTCGTCGCATCGTCGTCGCCGCCAGTCGGCGTCGAGCGCGTCGAGCGCCTCGAAGGTCCCGTCGTAGCGGGGACGTAGAATCGCGCACGCCGCCGCGCTCACCGCTTCCAGGTCGTCGATGAGGCGACGCGCGAGTTCCGACGAATCGCCGGTCGTGACGTAAAGCGCGCCGCTTCGTGACCGTGCACGTTCGACGCGACGCTCACGCTGAGCAGTTCGTGTTGCGCGATCCAGCGGCATTTGTCGCTATCCGTCGGCAGATCGTTATCGGCGAAATAGCACTCGAAATCGAACGTCGCGCGGTACGGGTAGTAGCGCAGGTCGTCGTCGCCGACGTCGATGCCTTCGTCGTCGAGCCGCTCGAATACGGACGCCGTCGGTCGGTAGACGCCGCCGGGGAACACGTGACGAACGCCGCCTTCGCACTTCGCTTCGTGACGTCGTAAATGGTACGCGCTCCGCCAGAGGACGCTCCCGCATTTCCCGCACTTGTACGTTTGCGTGTACGCGCGCTGATCGCTTATGTACGAGAAGTGCGACTCGTACAGGTTGACGTTCAGCGTCGTGGGGTGCTCTTCGCGCGATCGACGGACTAGTTCGACGACGTCGTTCGTCAGTCGACGATAGACGACGACGTTGATGCCGAAAACCGTCTCCACGCGATCCATTTCGTTCAGGCGCACACCGTTCGAGGTCGACGTGCACGTGTCCCGACAATACCGCGCGTGCAGACGTTTAGCGTCTTTCGATAAACGGTTCGTATCGATGTGGCGGTCACTTTCGCCTCGTCGGTGACCTTGCAGGTGGAGTCCGATGCATCGGAAGAGACACAGATGGTCGTCGTAGGGCGTGCCTCGATGATCGTTCGTCAACGACACGATGGACTTGTTGAGGCGCACGTAGGCGGGAAGCGTCGTCACGCCAACGCAGCCGATAGGATGATTGATGATGACGTTCACGAAGTAGGTGGCGTTAGTTACGAGCTCGACGATCCATCCCGAGTCGGGGCGCTGCGCGATGGCGTACTGCAATACGTCGGTAGTGCGCACGGCGTCGAGGAATCGTTCGAATGAACGGCTATCGGTAACTAGGGCGGGTGTTTCGAGGAGGCGACCGCAACAGTTACACGAAGAATGAAAATATCGGTACCGACCCGACACCTTGTGGCGTAATACAAAACCATAGCTTACGTTAATTTTTAACGCGTTCTTTTGCGCGCGAAACATCTCCCTCAGACGCGGTTCGATCACGCGCGTACTCGTACAGGCGGTCATACGATAGTTATAACGCGACTGTATGGCACCGCGCGCCACCGACGTCTCTATGCTACGCCGGTGCTCGTCTACGACACGCTGTAGATCGTCGGGCGACGGCGCCCTAGCGGCTTCCGCCTCCTCCACCACTGATTCATTACTACTAGAAGGTGGCGGCGAACACAGCAGCCTCAGATGTCGTAGCATAGCGTAACGCGCGGTGAATAGCGTTCCACATTTTGGACACTCTCGACGTTTTACGCATAGCGCTTCGTCGCCGCAACTTTTCGAACTCTTTACGTGTCGTTCTCACGTCGTGTGCGTCGCGAAATAGCGCCCGCATTTCGGACATTGCCATCTAGTAGGTGGTGGCATTCTCTCTAATGATATTTTTTCGAACGTCGCTATTTATAACGGCGACGGTGACGGTGGTGGTGGTGGTAAGTACACCCTAGCGGGAAGAGCGGTAATTTTTGTAACTAGCGGTGGAATGTGGTGGCGGTTTTTCTAGCTAGGTAGCGGTAATTTTTCTAACTAGCGGTGGAATGTGGTGGTTTTTCTAACTGAGGAGTGCGGTAACTAGCGGGATTTTACGACTACCGGTACTAGTGGTTTTTTTACGACTAGCGGTAATTTGTCTAACTAGCGGTGGAATGTGGTGGTAACTGGCGGTGGTTTTTCTAACTGAGGAGTGCGGTAATTTTTTGTAACTAGCGGGATTTTACGACTAGCGGTAACTGGTACTAGTGGTTGTTTTTACGACTAGCGGTAATTTTTCTAACTAGGTAACTCGGAAACGGAAAGTACAATTTCAACGTTTTATTCGGTACTCTTACAACATTTAATCGTGAAGCCTTTGTTTCAATAGCAAGCAAATAATAAAATGTTCTCTATTCTACTAGTGTTCGTTCATTCCAGTCCGCTTCGACGT
This sequence comes from Paraescarpia echinospica, assembly GCA_020002185.1. NCBI lineage: Eukaryota > Metazoa > Annelida > Polychaeta > Sabellida > Siboglinidae > Paraescarpia > Paraescarpia echinospica. Next base: position 87,741,547 of record CM034531.1, read on the forward strand.
TGCACGTACGTGTGCACGGCCGACTCGAGTTGCACGCGATTCATATAATCGCGCCAATTCGTTCCCAACAACCAGTTCGACACAAACTGCACCAAATACAATTCTCCTGCACGGCCCGTTTGCGGCTGCTGTTCACCGGAAGAAGTCGACACCGTAGTCTCGTGTAGAATATGCACTAGTCTCGTGAAACAGGGGATGAGCGATCGACGCAGGAACGTTTCCATGACGCTGTTGAAATAGCGCGTCACAATACAGCCCGCATTATCGAAACGTTGCATATATACCCGATTCGGCCGTCCCGCGCGATAGCCGGGCATGTGAACGTAGGGACAGCCTTCATTCGGCTCACATACCCCGCAATGATCCCGCGCCTTCTCCAGAATCATTTCGCCGAGACTCTCGGCGACGAGATCCATCGCCAGTCGTTCGTAACGCCCGACCAACTGACTCCGGCTCGGCACGACCAGTTGCCGTTGACACGTCCCCAGCTCCTCCGATACGCTCCAGTACGGCGAGCACGTCGGTCCCATCGTCCCCAGGCTGTCGTTATACGTCGGTGGAGGGGGGCGCGTTCGGTTCGAGCAGCCCAGCGCCTCCTCGATGATCGCCTCCAATACGTGAGCGTCACGTACTCCTCCGCCACTACCCTACAGCACAAAGCAGTTCTACTCTTTACGAATCACCGTCAGCAACGCGTGTAGGAAGTCGCTCATACACTCACGTCTGGTGTGTTGCATCAGAGCGTCCTACAAACACATTATTATGATTAGTCCTCCTTCTTGTCCTTATCCTTCTTTATCGTCGACCCCTGCACACCCCGTTCCAACAACGTTCTTACGAACGAGGCAACCTCGTTGTACTGAGCGCAAATCCTTTCGTTGTTTGCAAGCATTTTTTCCAGTACGCAGCGCACTTCCTAAAGCATATAAAAGCACAACTGTTAGTACATCAAACTACTACACAATAGGCTCGCTTCGTAGGCCAACCAAAACGCCCTTATATACTGCTCGGCCGCCTCGGCTAATAGTTCAAAGCTCTCCGCACTTAGTGCCAGACCACGACGATCTCTCATTCGTTGTCGTTCGTTGGCGTGCGTCAATAAATCTATCAGTAGCGGCCAATTTTCCTCCTACAAAAAACACAAGACAACATTAGTCATCGTCGATATATCTTTTTAGTGTGCGGACTGTATACGAGGGGTCACCGTTCCATCTCGTCTTCCGCACACTATTCTCCACTTTAGTACCGGCTAACTCGAGCACGGTATCGCGGAGATCCTCCTCGTTCAATTCCGTCAAGTACTCGGCCGTGTACTCGACGAGATTAGAAATTTGGCTATCGAACAACGTAAGCCAAAGCTCGTCTTCTTCCTCCTCGCCGTCCTTCACCATCACACGCAACGCGAAGAAATATTTCGGTACAAACACTTCACCGTGCGTTCGACATATCAGGGTCCCGTCTTTACTTGTCTGCAATTTCCGGCGACAATGGGAACATCCCAAATAGGTGGTGCCGGGCTCGCCTTGTACGAGACGGCCTCGATCGTAACGGGCAACTGGAGTTTATACACACCGTTGACAGCGCACTTCAGATGTCTCAGACTCACCGCTGTGGCGCGTGTCGACGCCGACGATTCACGCTCCATAGAACCGCTCCGCGACAGGACCGGTTGCTGCTCGGCCGTTTCGTCGGGCTGCTCCAAGTGCGCCTCTTCGGCGCTCCGTTTTCGGCCGACCGTCAACGGGGCCGCGATGAGCGCAACGGGCCGCTTAACGGGTGGTGACACCCCCGTTGACAAGGCTGCAATCAGTGCCGAAGGTTGACTGCTGGCCGCTGCCGCCGCCTTCATCGACTGCTTCCGCGGCGTCTTCGGCTTTTTCGGTTGTTGTTGTTGTTGACTTTCATCCGCCATGTTGCGGAAGAACGTCTGCTGCTTGCTGCTCTGCTGTTGTAGAAAGAATACACGTTAGAAGTTCAGCGTCATACAATATAGCTTTTTCTCAAACGTTTTATACCTTTTCCAAATAACACGCATGCGCACTTCACGCTAATACGTCATCTTACTCAATTATCAGCGTGCGTGCCTCGTACATTTCAGACATTTTGTTTTCGGAAAAAAGTCTCCGGTCACGTCAGTACATTCGCCGTTAAATCTCTCCTTACATCGATTTTCTCTAATATCGATGCACCTCGCGTTTCCTGACTCCACAGAGAATCTATACAACGTTTAGTTTCGTGCTTTTAACGTTTCGTTTATTGTTTTTGAAATGTCATTGTCTACACTATAACGCGCATGCGCACTTCACACTTATACCCTTATCTTTTTCAATTATCGACGTGCATACTTCATCCATCCCAGGCATTTTGTTTTCGGAAAAAAGTTAGCGTTCACGTTAGTGCATTCATTGTCAAATGTGACTTTTACATCGAATTTCTCTAATATCTATGCATCTCGTGTTTCCTGTCCCCCCAGCGATCTTATACAACGTTTTATTTCGCGCTTTTAACGTTTCATTTATCGTTTGTAAAAATCCATTGTTCTCCGTTCACATTCCAACTCGTTAAGTCACGCGCAACAGATGTCACACATGTGCGCTTAACGCATTCCGCCTAGTCTACCGAGGAATTTGTTTTAGGAAAAAAGTTAGCGTTCACGTCAGTGCATTCATTGTCAAATGTGACTTTTACAGCGAATTTCTCTAATATATATACATCTCGTGTTTCCTGACCCCCCAGTGATCGTATACAACGTTTCATTTCGTGCTTTTAACGTTCGTTTGTAAAAATCCTTTGTTCTCCGTTCACTTGTCAATCAAAATCAGCCGTAGTGTCATGCGCCGCCGCCGTTTGACGACGTGCACATTTCATACTTTCACATGTCAATCAAAATAAGCCGTAGTGTCATGCGCCGCCGCCGTTTGACGACGCGCACATTTCATACACACTTTTATAAACACGAGCGCTCGACGTCTCCACATACATCGCTCCACCATCTAACATGGCCACGTCCACAACAACACCACGGTAAGACAGCGTACATTTTATTTAAACAGTGCTTACTATACGCAATAACATGCATGCATTTTATTTAAATGCACGTTTTTATTGTTGTAACATGCATTTTATTTAAACAGTGCTTACTATACGCAATAGCATGTATTTTATTTTAAACATGCATGCAATTTATTTAAATGCATGTTTTTATTGTTGTAACATGCATGCATTTTATTTAAATGCACGTTTTTACTAGTACGCATTATGTATTTTACCGTTTAAACATGCATGCATTTTATTTATAAGTGCGTGCATACATGCATGCATTTTATTTAAATGCATGTTTTTACTAGTGATTTTAAACATGCATGCATTTTATTTAAATGCACGTTTTTATTGTTGTATTTAAATGCACGTTTTTACTACAGTAGTACGCATTAAATTGCATGTATTTTACCGTTTAAACATGTATTTTATTTAAATGTACTACAGTTGTTGTAACATACCGTTTAAACATGCATGCATTTTATTTAAATGCACGTTTTTACTAGTACGCATTAAATTGCATGTATTTACTGTTTAAACATACATGCATTTTATTTATAAGCGCGTGCATATCGTTCATTTTACTATTGTCTCATTTAAACATTTAATTTTATTTCATTGTTTATTATTTCATAGACCGATCCAACTGCCTACAAGCAGCGACGATTCGTCGGCTCGTAGGCCGGTCGAACTGCCCGACGTGACGGTGCAGTCGACCCAGCCGACCTGCGTGGTCGCGCCGTCCGTCCGCGTGCCTCCCACGCCCGATGTCACGTCGACTGACAACTCCGACGATGACGGCATAATAGCCGATCTGGCACGAGTGTTTCTCGTCAGACAACCGAACGGACTATGGAGAACGATACCTGCCGACCAATATCCCCGGCAAGGCTTCGGCTCTCCACCGGAGCACCTCGTTGGCGCCCCCTATCGATATTCACCGCCCGCCGCCTTTCCACAATAAATATTCAGTCACTACTCACGTTTTCACGCGTCTATTTTCAATGCATAAACACCCTACTGAATGTTAGTGTATTTATGCATTTGATTGTCATTGTAATCCCACGACTAGATGTATTTAAACGCATTGGTTTCGTTTTAATCCGTCCACCAGAACAACGTTGTTTACCGTTAGCCAGCTATGCTGTCATCCAGGGGTCAAAGACCACTAGAGCAGCAGCAGCCGGTGGCCTTATCGCTGCAGCAGCAGCGGTCGTCGCTCTTGCTGTCAACATCACATACGGGGACATCTCAACGTTTATACAATGGTTTTAATATACAATGGTTTTAGCGTGGTTAGCGTATTGCTTACGTCAGCACAACTCCTACCCCAGTTATAGGTGGTCCAACGAAAGTACGAAACTTAACTTATATACTTTAGCGTGGTTATAAAGTACGAAACTAAACTTATATACTTTAGCGTGGCTATTAAATAAAGTTCGAAACTAAACTTATATACTTTAGCGTGGTTATTAAACGCATTATTGCTTACGTCAGCACGCTCTAGGTACGGCGTTGATCGCTAGGACTAAAATACTCTCTGCACTCACCGCTAGGTGGCATCTCTAGTGGTACTGTCAATCATCCAATTAGTATCAAATTACATCGCTCATCAATCACGTTTTTTATAAGTAGGTTTCCGAAACTCATTAGTGTCAAACAACAAGCCTTTGATCTTTTTTTTATACATAGGACTAGTCTCGCATTATTGCTTACGTCAGCAGTGTGCTCGATCGTTTAGTGGTCATTAAATTCTTTTTTATAAGTAGGCTTTTGAGACCGTATAGCCCTCACTATCTACTGATGCAGACAGAAACAATCACCAGTGCTGATGCTCTAATCTCTTCCCCGCAGTGTGACGACTTAACTGGTTTAAGAAACGGAGTGAACGATTTCGAGACGCTACCCGAAAGGCAAATGAACGCTGCATAAATTGAATGATTAACAGGGAATTGAGCCATAATTCCCCATCGATTTAAATCATACATGACAGTGTGGTATGCAGATATAAAGAATGCTGCCATAAAGTGTCAAAATGTATAATATCTTAGAAGGCAATATAATAAAGCGTATTCTTCGCTTAGCAACATATCAATTATGTTCACCCCACCGCAGAGTCGCAGAGCGGTTGTTAAATGGTTTACCGTGAACGACACCATGAGCTCGACCCAGGACATTGAAAGAAGACGAGCGAAGTCACACATTCTACAGAACAACATGCAGAGCAAATACTACACATTCCATGTACCCGTGAAGATGGACCCGCTACACTTCAGACAGCTAGTTTCGTAGTACGTTTTGACCCGACCCCCAGTGGCAGTTGCCAGTTTGCAGCAATTGCGGACCAGTTACAGGGAATTGGAATTTCGCGGTCGCCGCAAACTTCTAGATAAGAAATGACACACGATCTTCATGCACATCCTTTCACATCAATTGGAACACCTTCAACATTTCGTTGACAGTAACAACCTTGACGATTACTTGACACTCAGCGATCATATCACACTGCAAATACTATCAGAATTAACTTATTTTTAATGAAAAAAAATTGTGTTTGATATAATCCCTTAATTTGTCCCATACTATAACACATTTAGGTTCCCGTTATCGTATAGATGAACCTCTTAGTTGATTGCGATTACCCTTAACTCTATGTTTTGAGGTTACCCCTTGATTGTTTCAGCTTATCAGTATTTTATTATTTTGATATTACCCTTTAGTTCCTAATAGTATTACGGTATCGCTCATTAACATTGCATTTTGATATGTCCCATAAGTTGTTTGAGATGTCCCCTTATTTAGTTAGAATGGCTAGCCGTTATAAGGGTAACATTAGGGTGAAGATTACGCCGTTCCTACGTTACTCTGACGAATGACGCACCGATCCCTTGAAAGCATGAAATGAGAAAGGCCAACCCTGTCCTTGCATATAGCAATTGTGTTAGAATTATAAACCAGTCCCGTCAAGACAAAGCGGAAACTGTTCTTCGGACGTCACTTGAAAAGAAAAGTGAGCATGATTGTTAAGACGTTGCAACTGGATTGCCACCAGAAGCAGATCGCAGGACAAAATACAACATGTGGGACGGTCGTCTGCATTTAGAATGGGTGAAGTTGAAGAAAGTGAAGAAACAGGCCGATACATTTCCTGTCAGGAAGTAGTTTGCGGTGAATAATGATAAGAAGAAGCAACTGAAGAAAGAAAATACATTTGATCTCCAATACCTTCATGCTAAACACTGGTGTTATCAAACGCTTCAAAAACAATAAAATCTGCTTATGTAACATACGTAATAATATTCATTTGAAACTAAGATCCAACAAACGTATTGTGTAAACATGCGTATCACGAAGTGTAACAAAATCGATGATCACTTGAACAGTTTGGAAACAACCACAGTAACGTTGCCGAGTAGCGACAAATGGATATTGTCCTACCTGATGGCAAGTACAAAAAGCAGACACAGCAAGTGCTTGAGGAGTTTCTGACAAGGTAGTTCTACCTATAAACCATTAGCTGAGGAGCATGAATACATCCCTTCAAAAATACATCCACAAAATTACGTTTAATAAGGAAAAATAATGTTCTACCAAACCTGTGTCCAGCGTCATCGCAACGAGCCATCACTTGTTAGCAGTCACGAGTGCCTACATGGAAGAGTTATTTGTTGCTTTGTGTCGTTAATGTCATGATTGATCAGTGTGTTACAAACAACAGCATCGACACAGTAGATTGGTGTACATTGACTAACCGTCAAACATGTTGTGGATCAGATTATTAAATAACAACGTAAATAATTATGAAAGGAAGAACCATTTAATTTATAGCATGTCCAGCGTCATCAGTTGTTAGCAGTCAATATATCCTATTTTGGAGTGTTATTTGTTAATTTTGTGTCGTTACTATAATGATTGGTGATTGTTTTATAAACACCGACATCGATACAGTAGATTGGTGTACATTGACTAACCGTCAAACATGTTGTGGATCAGATTATTAAACAACAACGTAAATAATTATGAAAGGAAGAACCATCTAAGGAAATGAAAAAATAAAAAACAGTTCAAAAACTCCATACCTGTGTACAGTTGCATATTATATCATGTTTTGTTACGTTTTCCTAAACATTTTAATTGTTTTCGATGTAGAATGATGGTATTATATAACAATATCTATATTGCGTGTCCAGCGTCATTAAGGTATATTCATGTCTTAGCTCACACTTTGCCTAGTTCCAACCCCCGGACACATATGACAGTTAGCATAGCCAAAGATAACTGATCAATGTTACTGATTATATTTCAGATAATTATACTTCCAAACACGTTGTTGAACGAGGTGCAGTAATTGAAAAAACGGCCTTTCCGTGAAACAACACAGTGCTGAAAAAATATCCATGACGGGAACAAAATGTTTCCAAGTAAAAATACTATCTTATACCTCTTGATTCTTATTAAATGGCATATATATATATATATATATATACTAGATTATTCAAACAGTTTTTTCCATTTACATGTAACTTAAAATGCTCAAATTGCATGTAGTATAGTAATTTTTCGTCGTTGACGCTGGACACGAGATGAAAATCAAGGTTGACTACAAGTAGCTGTCATAACAAAAATAGCATATATTACATTGAACTATTTATGAAAATTATGCGTATTTGTATGTACACCAAAAAAATTATTATTTTTTGAACTGCAAAATCCCATTTGTACACGTTTTGGGACATTGACCCATATACCAACATAATTGAAATATAAATATATATATTTGTGTGTTCTAGCAAATATATTATATCATGTATCTAATTGAGGAATTATTACAACACGTATAGTGTGAAATAAATGAGCCAATTGCAATGAATTACCATTTGCTAATGTTCATATATTTCAACTTGAAGGAGTGATTACTTTCCATTATTGTAACGGGCTCCACTATATACGATGAACAAACATGTGACATTCGAAAACTAGCCTTCGTTTGTGTATGCGTATTATAACTGTACGTAATGAAGACAGTGGCCAGGGAAGAGGTTACTTACATATCGATTGTTGTTTATTTTCAGGTGAAATGATCGAGGCCGTGCTGCGGAAGCTCTTGGAGTAAATACATCCAGTAGAAAACAGCGAACTGGACGAATGTGGTCTTGCACTTGCAATAACAATTAGCACCATTGCTCATATGATATATACACTACCCACTCACACACTCCCAGATAAACTCGCTGCTAATTCATACATCTATATAATCAATTAGCAAATTACGTGTTTAATTGATGACCAAACAAATTCCCCACCACGTAGAGTTAAAAGTGTTATTTGTTGTCAAATAAATGTACAATAAGATATATACAAATCAGTGTGTTTATTTGTTTTTGTGTCATCCATTATTATTGCGCCATGTCAGTAGGATTAATAATGTATAATGCACATATATGCTCTGTGTACGTGTTGCTCTCCTGGCCACACCTTTATCCCTGCATTTAAGGTCGTGAATACAAATGTTGACGAATAAATACCTACTATTAGGACACACGCAGTCAGTATTCTTATAGTGTCTGTTGAGTTGTTATCATCTATCGCAGTGGTTTCCAAACTGGGGTACGCGTACCCCCGGGGGTACGCGAGAGGTTTTCCAGGGGGTACGCGAGAGGTTTTCCAGGGGGTACGCGAAGAGTTGGCTGAAACTAAGGATTTTGCCACGTTGTGTGGTCCACGATTGAGAATTGTAGTGTGTGTGTGTGTGTGTGTGTGTGTGTGTGTGTGTGTGTGTGTGTGTGTGTGTGTGTGTGTGTGATATTATCAATCTGCTATAAAGCATATCATTTTGTGCAAACATTAAATCGCTGTTGCAATGTCGTTACCCAAGTTCGTAAATCGCTATTTTCGAATTGCTTACCATTTTGCACAGTAGTTAAGAGACATCGGAAGTAATTAGAAAATTAGTTATGACCATTTCACCTCGGTGCAACTGGTAATGCCTAAGTGCTCATTTCCGCGGCACTGTATTTTACCGTCAGCCAACGACTTCACGCCAATTAGGTAAGCCACCTTCGTCGTCTAAACTTAACTATGTTTTTGTAAAGCATAATATACGCCAACACAAGCCCCCTTTTCCATGCATAATGATCCAATCGTATCTTGAAACGTATGTTAATTAATCATATCTTACGTTTAAACTGCCATCTCGCGTAGTTTGTAAAAATACCGATAAACGTTATCCAGTCAATAACAATTGCTCCTGAGGCCTGTTAACAAATTTGTTTTTTTGAAAATGGCACTTACGTTGTTTTTCCCACATATTTACGGAAACGCGATTTACAAACATTACAAGTATTTCTAGCTACTAGTAGCCTATACTAGGATTAGGGGACGGGCTCCAGGCTAGGTTCCCGGTGGGAAATTAAACATAGGCCTTATTATTACCATCGTGGGATTTGACCATATTAATTACCGGCCTTGGCAACATATATATTAGGGTTTTATGAAAAAATTATGGTCAGCATCTATCCTTCCAAGACTAAGCTCTCGTCGTTATGGATTACATTGTCGCCGGTATATACAAAATCTGAAACTGTAGCGAATTTAGTTTTTACTTTTTATGCACTTGTCATCCAGTATAATTCGTCAATAACACCATTCTCCATTTTAAAGGTTTTGTGATGGTGTCTTCCACAAAGCAACGTCAATATTTCGATAGCTACATCCGGTATGGATTTACATGCATTATCAAGAGGGGGCGTCAGCTTCCGCAGTGCGTAGTATGCAACAATGTCCTGTCTGAGGGTTCCATGAAACCAAGCTTCCTTAAGCGACATTTGAGTGGATGTCATCCGGAGTTGGCCAACAAGGATGCCTTCTTCAAACAAAAGGAGGTTGGAGTGAAGCGAGCTCGTCTCGATTACTCTGGCCAATTCAGTCAACATAATCAAGCCGGTCTTCGAGCCTCATACATGGTGGCGTTGAGGATTGCTCAAGAAAAAAAGCCGCACCCTATTGCCGAAGAACTGATCCTCCCCTGTTGCAAAAATATTGTTCGGTGCATTATTGGTGAAACTGCTGAGAAGAAGCTCAACTCGGTGCCTGTCTCAAACAATACTGTTCATCGGCGAATCTGTGAGATGGCGGATGACATCAAGCAACAGGTGGTTGCTGAGATACGGGGGGCATCTGTGAATCAGTTCGCAATTCAGCTCGACGAATCAACAAACGTGGCTAACTGCGCCCGGCTGCTAGTCTTTGCACGCTAAGTACAAGATGGGGACTTCAAGGATGAATTCATGTTTTGCCATCGGTTGGAATCCACCACGAAGGGAGACGACGTATTCCGCGAGGTTTCAGCGTTTTTTTAAGCGGAAGGACTGTCGTGGGACAACGTATGCGCATGCACAACTGACGGAGCTCCGGCCACGCATGGCAATCGTTCGGAATTTCTAGCCCGTGTGAAGGCAGTGATCCAGGTCAAAATCTCTTCACTGTATGATCCATCGATACGGGCTCGCATCCAAAACGTTTCCGCCAGAGCTAAGAGAAGTTCTTGACGATGTAGTTAAGATTTGTAAATGCCATAAAGTCCAGCGCCATGAACACTCGTCTCTTCCGGTTGTTGTGCCAGGAGCTCGATGCGGATCACGAGGTCCGCTGGTTGTCACGAGAGAACGTGATATCTAGGGTGATGGCGCTAAAGGAGGAGATCGCCGAGTTCTTTAACCGCGTTGGCAAGGCGCAGTCTCGAAGATTCGTCGAGAAACTGTCGGGCAAAGACTGGCTCTTGAAAGTGGCGTACTTGAATGACATCTTCTCCCGCCTGAACGCACTGAACAAATCACTTCAAGGGCGGTTCACCACGGTGATAGATTTCGTAAACAAGATACGTGCATTCTCCATGACGCTGGAGCTATGGGAAAGCAACGTAAAGAACGGAAACGTCGACATGTTTGATAATTTCAGAGCTGCGCTAGGTACCGACGAAAGTGAGAAACGAAACATCGAGAAACTTGTTCAGGCACACCTGTGTTCAATCCAGGAGGAATTCAAAATTGACTTCCAAGATCTGAGTGAGCATGACGCAAACTTGCTCAAAAACCCGTTTAACGTGGACGTGCAATCTCTACCAAGCGGTGTGCAAGAAGGGTTTTTGGAGTTCGTGAACGACCCCACCGCTCGTGATGCATGAAGATCTCCCGTTGACTAAGTTCTGGTCAAAGATGAGTGTGTCATAACCGACTGTGGCAAATGTTCCCGTGAGGGCAATGTTGATGTTTCCATCAACTTATCTTTGTGAGCAAGGATTTTCGGCGCTGTTCGCAATGAAGAACAAATTCCGCGCCCGACTGTGTGTGAAGGCTGACCTGCGTGTGTGTCTATCCAAAACTGTTCATTGACTCGAAGACTTGGTTAAGAGCAAACAAGCTCATCCCTCACACTGAGGTGATTTCTCGACATTCGACATTCGAGGTATTGCTCTGACTACCACGTTAATAAAATGATGCGTCATCAATATTGAACATTGTTTGGTCTATAATTCTATATTACATTGGTGGGGTACGCCGGTGATCGTCTCAGAGCTCAGGGGGTACGCGGAGAAAAAATGTTGGGGAACCACTGATCTATCGGTTGCAGGATATTGGCTAAACTCTGACGAAAAGGGAACTCACGACTTTACGAGGTGTTGCAATATGTTGACAGAAATATGAACATTAGTGTTGCACTCACACTGATTTGCAGACTAACAAATTAAAGGTAATGTGAGGTGGAATACTGTTATAGCGCATGGAATTAATACACCACATGTGATGTTATTTCGTGGTTTAGAATAAAATGTTGCCTAGGTTTATGGTGTTATGTATTCTTCTCAACTAAGAGACACCCTGCGCATTTCTAGAATGCAAATCAATATAACCCTCGTACTGATAGGAATACAAATTACTTCGGTTCATGTAGCTACGTGGACCTTTATGAGAAGGATATCGAAATATGAGTTTATATTGCACCGTTCTCTCACAGTCGACAATCGTCCATGAAAACATAAACAAACCTGTTGAACGCTCCATTCACATAGTTAACAAAGGTGCAAATTGTACTGCATTCACAGTAGACCTCACGCTTGTACTACACGTTTTGATAATCTCACGGTTTTAGTACCTAAACCTATTGCCAATTATAAAACTACCCCCGAAATAAAAAATAAAGACACATTTTGATTCCAACTACAAAGTCTATCCAAGATTTCACGTAGTAACTGCACGAACATAAATAAACACCCTACAGTAAAAACGTTTTGCCACTCATCCCTCCATCTCGGATGAGATAGCATAATGGAAAGCTATAAATATACCACATTTAGCAGTTATTTGTTGTACCCGTGGGCATATTTCTTTGGTTTATTGTCATGGTTTATACATCGTTTATTGAGTACGCGTTACGTGGGATATATTTAGAGCAAATCATCATGTTCAAGTAAATGTTAGTTTGTTTTTGTTAATACGAAAAGCCTAATATGATAATTGTTTTTTTAGATATTCTATCAATAAATATATAAATGAAACAACTAACAGTTTACACATGTGTCTGCCTTTGCATGACATTATATCTACCTTTATTAACATAGAACACATTTTTATTATGATTTAATTTGTCAAGATGTGGCCACTATCGTACAAAATCTTGAATTATATTGTTTGTACTATGTGAATTTATGGGCATGCATAATGCGTTTATTGTTTATCGTTTATAAGACCTGCCAATTGTGACCGCAAAACCAAGTTTTCAAAAGCAGTTGGTTCGTCAATTATGCAGCATCGAATTGTGACCAATCAAACACAGCGTATCTATGCTAACTGGCGCCGCTAATAAACTAATGCCCTGCTCAGACTATTGACTTATACAACTTCCACAACCGAGTTGGCAAACGCAACGTTAAACGTTGTATTTTCGCCGATTCCCGGTGCGCTCACACTGTGGACTAACCAGTTGGCGACTTGCGGTCATGACGTTACGATCCTGGCGTCAACTGCGCATACCACGTACAAACCCATGTCGCTCCTATCGTTTCTTTATGTCACTACAATAGACGAGTTTAGTCAAAGCAATTTAAATGCTTTGGTTTAGTGTTTAGGGAGTGTTTCTTAGCACATGTAGTGAAGACACAACGAACCCAATGTTTGACAATCTTTTCAAATGTTAATAAGCAAATGATTGAATGACAGATTTCAAAGACGTAATACAACTGAATCCCTGGAGGTCTTTCATGCCACATATTCTATGATATATTTTTCAATACGATCGAACGTAGCAAATATATATAGACGCCCTAGCCTAGCCGTTTAATATAGTAATGCAGTAGGCCTATACATTTCGACTAAAATCAATGATAACCAGCAAAAGGCTGAACAAAAAATATTTAAAATAGAAGGCTGTGTTTCTGAAACATGAATACACCTTAACCCACTCTACCTCTTTCTGCACAGACTATTTCCTTATTGAATATTGTATTTGAAATATGCCCTAATAACTGCAAATGCTACAGCCTACACTGTCGCTGCGTCTGCAGACTGCAATAATTTTGAGTCGATTAAAACATACTTACGGGACGTGTTAAAATGCTTCGCTATATGGGAAACAGCTGCATACTTTTCCCCAGATGGTGTACGACTTTGCTGTAGTTGCATAAAGTGTGGGGGACGCCCGCCACATTTCGATCAGTTCTTCTTCTTTTTCTCCATTCCATTCTGCCATGGTGATTGCCGATTGCACTGATTGGCTGGTCTAAGCCGTACGTATTACGTACTGTTGTATAAGTTGTACCCAACAGTCATGTGCGCTCACACTGCCAACTGTGCGTGATGTTGAGTTGTGGTTAGCGCTCAGACTATGGACAAATGTTGGACCAGATTCATTTTTCCTAATTTGATACAACACTTGTTGTAGAAGTTGTACCCAACAATTCAGAGCGCTCACACTGACAACTGGGACGTTGTAGATGTCGGCGATTGTTATAGATGTTGTTCCCAACAATTCAGAGCGCTCACACTGACAACTGGGACGTTGTAGATGTCGGCGATTGTTGTAGATGTTGTACCCAACAATTCAGAGCGCTCACACTGACAACTGGGACGTTGTAGATGTCGGCGATTGTTGTAGATGTTGTACCCAACAATTCAGAGCGCTCACACTGACAACTGGGACGTTGTAGATGTCGGCGATTGTTATAGATGTTGTACCCAACAATTCAGAGCGCTCACACTGACAACTGGGACGTTGTAGATGTCGGCGATTGTTATAGATGTTGTACCCAACAATTCAGAGCGCTCACACTGACAACTGGGACGTTGTAGATGTCGGCGATTGTTATAGATGTTGTACCCAACAATTCAGAGCGCTCACACTGACAACTGGGACGTTGTAGATGTCGGCGATTGTTGTAGATGTTGTACCCAACAATTCAGAGCGCTCACACTGACAACTGGGACGTTGTAGATGTCGGCGATTGTTGTAGATGTTGTACCCAACAATTCAGAGCGCTCACACTGACAACTGGGACGTTGTAGATGTCGGCGATTGTTGTAGATGTTGTACCCAACAATTCAGAGCGCTCACGCTGACAACTGGGACGTTGTAGATGTCGGCGATTGTTATAGATGTTGTACCCAACAATTCAGAGCGCTCACACTGACAACTGGGGCGTTGTAGATGTCGGCGATTGTTGTAGATGTTGTACCCAACAATTCAGAGCGATCACACTGACAACTGGGACGTTGTAGATGTCGGCGATTGTTGTAGATGTTGTTCCCAACAATTCAGAGCGCTCACATTGACAACTGGGACGTTGCAGATGTCGGCGATTGTTGTAGATGTTGGACCCAACAATTCAGAGCGCTCACACTGACAACTGGGACGTTGTAGATGTCGGTGATTGTTGTAGATGTTGTAGAAGTCAATAGTCTGAGCGGGGCTTTAGTATCAGTTGGACGGCGATACCATAGATAGCAACCCGTCCATTTGTAAGGTCTTTATTGAAGCGTAGATTACAAATGATGGGCCTCAATCGGACATAAGGAAAAATTGAATTACTCAAACAGGTACATTATTCTTTATCTCCCCAAGACTTTGATTGGAGATGTAGTGAGGACTGATTAAATATAAATAATAGATTGTGGGTCACCGAGGATAGTTCTAGAACATCACATCAGTACGTGGAAGTTCTAGAAAATTGTAGTGAATAACAGTGGTGTGTAAATTAAACGTCATGGTGCATTACGAGTCAATGAACATTCCAAGTGTCAATGTATAGTGAAGCAAAATAGATGCACTAATTTGGATTATCCCACCAAGCATCATGCACTAACAGAGGGGATTATTCTGCCCCATAGGTAATGCTGGCCATGTCATAATGTTTGCTGTTCCAGATGTTTGCCAAGCGGGCCGCCTTCTGGTCCGTTTGGCGCCTCCGGTCGCGGCGGCAGGTGTAGCAGGTGGGTTGAACGGTTGATGTCGAAATAAGGGAGCTGGTTGGTGTGGAGGATGTGTCTGAGTCCCCTGTTGCATGTTGATTACCTCAGTTGGTGCGGATAGCCAGGGTTGAGGCAGCTGGCTATGGGAGACCAGCTGTGACTGTTTGGCAGAGTGACGACACTCAATAGGCGACGAAGGGAGCTGTTCACCACGTGTAGCTCGGGCAGTGCATGCGTAAACTTATCAAAAGTGAACCTCGATTACTTAGCCTGTTTTGTTCCACTTTTGGGGGTTGGGGTTTTGGATGATTCTCACTTGGGTTCCAACTATGATGCGTGGTAGTGCTCATACCGAGGCTGATGAAAGCTTCTTTGCTGAGGATGAGTTTATCAGAGTTGTCTGTGATATAAGTGATTTGGTGGGTCTCAACAATGTGGCAATTTTTGGGGGGGTTGGTAGTTCGCTTTACCTGTGTATCAGAGAGCTGGTTGTAGAGGTGATAGTCCAGGGTTATGTTTCTGTAACCACTGCGTTGATCGAGGCTGGTTATCGTGTAGACGGAGTCGAATACGACACCTTCGTATTCATCAGGTGGCTTTGCTGTCGTCTCGAGTGTCTGTTTGTTTTTGTATCTGCACATGTTGTCAAAGTGGTGATATTTTTTTCGGTGTTTGCATGTGACACCGTATGCCGGGCATGCCTTTCTCCTGCCCTTGGTGGGGGCACGGTTTCCGTGTCCCCTTTTGTCACAGTAGGAGCACATCTCTACCTGTCACTTTTCTTCTGGTCGCGCCGGTAACGAACTTCCAGGGCATCATTCGTGTCACGTTTGTAGGAGCTGCTGGCCGCTTCAGCACCATATGTCTGGGAGTCAAGGAGGCGTGACGCGGAGCGCTTTCCAGATTCGTTGGCCTCGACTAATTGGAGGACTTCCCCCAGATATATTTCCTGATTTTTGGCACCCAGTAGGTCGAGTAGTATTTCTGTGTCATCTACGCCTCGACTCAGCACATCGCGGATAACAGCTTCCGTATAGGTAACGTCAATCGCACAGCCAGGACACTTTATCACGAATTTGCAAACTCCAGCTTAGCAGTGGAGGCTAGCACAAAACGAGCGGATTGGCTCATTACGGTCCTGACTCATGTTGTGCAGGGTGACATGGGCAACAGTTGTGTTTTCTTCTATGACAGCAAGTGTTTTCATGGCTTTCAAGACATCCGCCTCTGTGTAACTGGCCAATGTGCCGCCAGCAGTACGAGTGAGATCCTTGCGTAGTTGTTCATCGCAACATTCCAACAGTTGAACCACTTTGTCCTTGCCTGACACCTTGTAGTCCATTTGTCATTTCATGAACCTAGAAATGATCTATCCAATGAACTTTTTTTGTTGATTTTTACTCACAAGGGGTCCTACAACAAATTCAGTTTGGTTGCCCAAACGGCAACTTTGGGCAACTCTGGTAATTTGCATAAATCCAAGATGGCTACTGGGCGATATTTTGAAAATTTTACTTTTGAACTACTTGTCCTAGAATGATGTATAATACCGCTTTAAGGGGTGTTGGGGTGCGTAGAATCCATTTCTGATGTTATTTTTTCAATTCAAGGTCAAGATCAGACGCTGAAGGTCGCGACTCCTCTCGTAGTAAACCTGTACGAGGCCGTGGCTGTGGCCGACCACAGCGTGTATGAAAAAACAGACGCAGCCCATGCCTACTGAAGCCTGTGTAGCAGCACAAATTGTGTGCATGTAAGCCGGGACATCACAGCGCCCCTAGCGGATGTAACTAATTTATGATTCGTTAATAAATTAACAGTTACGTAAACTTGTTGCACTTGCCAATAATAACTTGTTTACGGTGTTATGATTTTAGATGAATCTGAGTAATTGGTTCCTATATTGCAATTGTGGTGTAATACATGTAGATAATGTAATGCACTGTTTAATTATATTATTTTTAAATAATACATTGAAAACTTGTACACATGTGGTAGCACATGTCTTATTACTACAGTCCAAATTTGGTGAATGTAGTCCGTAGGAAAATGCATGTATCCAAGGTGTTTGCACTAAAATGTATAGCTATACTTTAAATGCGGTTTTCTTAATTTGAGGATTTTCAACAAAACGAAGTTCAAAGTATCGTATCTTCGCCAATATTTTAGTGATGACAGTTTGTTATATATTAAATGAAAGATAATTATACTGGCTTTCTGGTGGTATCAATATCTCATTTTTACGTTTAGTCGACATGTGACTGATTTTGTGGGAATGCCTCACATATATATATATATGCGATTTTGATGATGAAATAACAAGGAAGGTGTTGACATTTGCGGATGATACAAAAGTGTTTAGAAGGATTAAGAGTGATGGAGATAGACAAAATTTACACGTTGATCTTGACAGGTTGATCAAATGGTCTGAAAATTGACAAATGCTGTTCAATTTTGGGAAATGTTAATGCCTCCACACAGGACATGGGAACGAAGAGGTAGAATATACAATGCAGGGCACTGTACTAAGTACTACTAAAAAAGGACTTAGCGTTAACCATTAGTGCTGATATGAAGGTTTCAGAGCAGTGCCGAATTGCAGCTTCAAAGGGAAATCAAATCCTTGGATTAATTAGGCGAAATATAGCGTATAAGGAAAAAATAACTAATAATACCGCTGTACAAAAAATAGTGAGGCCTCATTTAGATTATTGTCTACAAGCGTGGAGGCCATATCGCAAGAAGGACATATATGTGCGTGAAAGAGTACAGAGGAGAGCGACTAAAATGATACCAAAACTGAGGGGTCTTAGTTATGAAATTCATAAAAAAATGTGGTTTAACCAGGAAATTGAGAGGAGATCAGATAGAAATGTTTAAAATATTGAATGGTTATGAAAATATTGATAGGAATATGTTTTTTTCTCAGTTAAGAAAGATAGAAGGACCGGAGGACATGAAGTTACATTAGTAAAGGAGCAAGTGTAGATTATATATAAGAAAGTTTTCATTCTCACAAAGGACTGTAATTGATTGGAACATATTATATCCTGGTTGTGTTGGTGCTAGTTGCGTGAATATGTTTAAAAATAAAATCGACACATACCTTCAAAGGGCGGGATATACGTAGATAAAAAGTATTGAACTCTTGATAAGCCAAAAGACTTCCTTATCCACCTGCCATCTAGAGTTAATTTTCTGGATGGTAATCTTGTTAAGTCTTATTAATGTGCATTAATTACCATTCTTGCCAATTGATCGTTTTAGGAATGATTTATATATTTTTTCCTGATTTATTAGGTTTAAGATAAAGCTGTTATAAGAGACTGTCTGCACCGTAGTACAATTTAAGCATTCTAATGCATGCTTTTTATGTTACGCACACTGTGGAAATGTTATTTTGGCAAATACGTTGGTAATGCCAATACTGAATTGTGTTGACGTGTTTGGTCTTGCCTTCTTTTCTTGCCGTCTTTTTAACAGGCCAATGTGGGAAAACACTGCACACCGCAGCAGGCAAGAGCCAAAGCCGCCATTGCCGGAATGTAGGCTCGACAGTTAAGAATGCCATATTTTCCAAACGCAGCAGCCTTCCCAAGATAGATAGTCAATGTGCATGAGCTTGCAAAGACTGTGTCGTTTTTTACGAAATTAATCTTTAAGCAGCAACAGAGGAATGAAACCCAGGCACACTGTCGAGGGCAACTAAGATCATAACAAACAACGGTGAATTATGTAACAAGCTCTGGGATGCGAAATTGTATGCAAGAGTCTGGGAAGGTGACAGTGCCGGACATCATGAATGCATATACGATCGTGACAGTGGGTCCATGCATGATTATGCGAGAGTCATAATGCTTCTAAGATTGCTGCTACGAACAAGGGGTGTTTTCCACCCTGCGTGTATAGGGTGGACGAAAACACCTCTGTAGGTCAAGAGGACGAATATAGTCGTGAAAGAGAAAGAAGCATAGGTGCATGAGAAAGTTGTGAAAAAGGAGATGGAGATAGAGGTCACGGAAAATGCAGCAAAGGAAAAGGAGGTGCGGGAGATAGAGGTGAATGAAAATGGGGGTAAATCACAGTATAGTGACAAGGAAAGGAAGTCAGAAATATGAGTACACAACGTAGTGGTAGACAATTGGTTCGCCGTTCGATTTAACCGGAAATGGTACACGGCCAAGGCGGTGCGATGGAATATATGAGGTGGCATACATGACCCGCACTGGAGGAAACTGGAAATGGCGGACCCTTGTGGTTGGGATTATGGAATCCCCAGACATCATCAAGGTGGTATCACCTCCTATGACGGTAGGCAAGGATTTCTCATTCAAACCTCATGAAGTAGAAGCTATAAAGGAATGTCCTGCTGCTATGGAGGAAAAGGATGATGATGATGAGTAGACTATGTGATGGACAATTGAAAAGTTTATGATACGAAAGTGTTGCCGATTCATGACATTGGTTATCGTTCGAATACTGCCGAGGTATAACCCAAAATGCATTCACAAATGAAAATATATATTCGCAGACATTACCCAGTGTAGATAATATTTAATAATGTAAGGACAGTTTATAATGCTATAACATATATCACGGTAATTAAATATTGCGATCATAATGAAGAAAAATATGAAAATATAAGAATATTCCACAACTCTAGCACAAAGATTACAAAGAAGACAACAGCAGAGAACAGTGTATACGTGCATAAGGAACACATGTGTGTCTAATAGTTCAACACAAACAAAATATCCTGAGGCACTTTAACGATTTAGTGTTAATCATTAATATGATTATGCTATGCCGATTTTCAAAAGTGTGTTATCGTCCGAGTACTATTATTTTTTGAGTATCCTTTGCTACAAATGTGCATGAAAAGGCCGTACCATAAATACCAATGGATAACACGCACACTCCCCATAAAAATGAACTCTCTACATATCTACTACGTATCTGTCTTGTTGTACAAGTAATGACAACAAATGCAGGTAATAGAGTGGGGCAGTATAGAAGTGCGAACAAAACTTCACAACACTCCCACCACCCTTAAATAAGTACGCCCCCATAAACATCACAACTTAAAACTACGATAAAACACCATTATACTGTGGGTTAGGATCAGCAAACGGACGATAACTTTTGGTCCTCTGATGGTAACATATATAGAAAACACTTCAGAACTTCAAGCATGTATATACGTATATATACATATTATATATGTATATATATGCGTATATATATATATACATGTATATACATATATATATATATATATATATATATATGATGTTAACACGTATGGTAACACATATAGAAAACACTTCAGAACTTCAAACATGTATATATATATATATATTATATATATATATATACATATATATATATACGTATATATGTATATCTACGTACATATATATATATACATATATATTAATATTATATGATGTTAACACGTTATACTATGTTACTGTTACCGAAGGATTTATATTGTTATTATTATTATGTAATGGAACGCATACATACTCAGTTGATACCATAATCTAAATCGAAGACGTCGTATTGTTAATTTTCCCCAGTTCGTTTGTATAACCTGTTTGAGCCTATCGACAACATGTTGTGGTAGAATTAATTTGCCCCCTCCTCCAAGTCAGGGGGGAGGGGGCAAACAATTCCCACTGGCGGCCGAAGCATATTCACACTTGGTTGTGTGTACCGGACTTTCAGCACGACTCCGCTGTCGCCCTGTCGGATTATGACGTCGGAAAACGTGGATGGACGTTTGGTTAAGAACATTTCGCCGCCACGTCACAGTATATTCAGCTCTTCTTCTGTCTCAGATGGCTCGAGTGTTGACATCGGAAGACGGGGAGTGGGGTGCTGTTGAATATTTTGTGCTGCCGCGTCGCCTTAATTTCAGCTTTTTATAACCTAAACGGGGGCATATTCCAACAGTGGTGCGGGAACCGTATTGGGGGGGGGGGGCTAACGGAGCTTCAGCACCACAGAAAGATTTTCGCCGCCGCGCCACCGCAAATATTTACATCTTCCTTCACCTTGTGGCTGTCTCGGTTGGCTCCGAGGTGGAGTGCTCCGGCTGAAATGATGACATACGAACAAAGACGGGAGGAGGGGAGGTGCTTTGGAAAAATGTTTCACCTCGGCGCTGCCTATTATTGGGGGGGGGGGCAGGAAACCATATGTCTGCCCCCGGAGAAATTGCAAAGGGGCAGCTGTCCACTGCCCCCCTCGTCCGCGCGCCTATGCATTCCAACGGTCTAGTCGTTTTGCACGGTCATATGGGTCCCTTCAAAAAAGTCTGGAGCACGCCAAATTCCAAAGGTCTATGGGGCACGTGCCTTCCAGGCCTCCCCGGGATCCGCCTTTGATTATAAACATTTACAAAATAGTATATACGAAAATGTTTTGTTTGATTGCTTGCTCGCATGCGTATTTTATAAACAAATCTCAAATAATCATCTGCTGTTTTCTGATCAATTTTGCAAGACCGCTGATGCAGCCACAAGCGTCGAAATCAGGTTAGACGTTTGTTACTATTTACGACATGTACATGCGTATTAGCAGGTTCTTCAATGCAGCATCGGTTAGATAGAGCGCGAGAATTTAAACTGAAGACAAGGTATTACCTTGGTTATCAAAACCAGTGCTCTACACAGCGCGTAAGGAACACGGTTTCCAGAAAGAAAAACAGCTACATCTATTGTGTTTCAAAATTGAATTTGTATGTGAATGGTGTATGGATTATGATGGTATATTAAATATATGTCAATTTTGATGTATGACATTATAAATTCAGTCAAGACGATCAACATTCACGGCAGAATGGACTCGTCAGTTCACACGAGCAACACGCCTAACCCATGAATGTACTACTCTTTCGTCAAACTGTCATTCAAATACAATTTTATCCATGCCACTTACAATCATTTTGATAAACTGCAACTTCAATTGATTTTGTGTAGCCATACACATATACTGATGTTATTGGTAAAATAACACAATCACATAATTACCCGGAAATGATATACATACATGATTACATTGGTTACAGCACAAATAATGTTTTCGAGTAGAATTATTTAATCGTTATCGCTACCATCCGCCCATGTTATACACTTTTTTGTTCATCGGAGAAACTTCGAAAGCATACGTGTTTAGTGAAATGAACTTACCAGAGACGCTACAGTGAACGACTTAAAAAAAATGAAAATACGGCAGTGGTGAAAACTGGTGTCCGTGGAGTGTAACTCCTTTGGTGGACGTAACCTAACACACACACACACACACACACACACACACACACACACACACACACACACACACACACACACACACACACACACACACACACACACACACACACACACACACACACACACACACACACACACACACACGCACACACACACGCACACACACACACGCACACACACACGCACACACACACACACACACACACACACACACACACACACACATACATATATATATATACATATATATATATATATATATGTATATATATGTTAGGTTACTCTACCAAAGTAGTTACACCCCAACTACTTTGGTGGACGTAACCCAACACACACACACACACACACACACACACACACACACACACACACACACACACACACACACACACACACACACACACACACACACACACACACACACAGACACACACATATATATGTATATATATATGATGGATAAAAAGGTGTATTACATGGGCGGATGGTAGCGATAACGATTACATAGTGCTACTCGAAAACATTATTTGTGCCGTCTTCACCGCATCAACACGTGGATAAACTTAAGCCAAGTATTGATTTACATGGTAACCATGTAGCAATTGTTAACTCGGTTTCTATTGCATTACATCCATGTACGTAACATCATAACCAGATACACCAGCGAGCCAATTCGTCATCGCTTTCAAAGTCTCTGCAAACGCTTGCATCGAGTTTAAACAACACACACGTGCGCACGAACACGTAAGCACTGACATCCAGTCGCAGGATTTGACATAAAAGGTGGCCCGTTTTATTTTGCAACGCTAAATACGCAAGATGGCGCAACTGTGTTATGATGACAACTTTGACAAAAGATGGCGCTACTTGTACGCTCTCACCTGTAGAGCGAGGTGATATCACCTGTGGTTCAGCGAACTGTGACCGGCCAGTTAGCAGTAGTTTTGAATGATCTGTGTCACCAGCAAGCAACATGTCGGCACTTCTAGATATTGTAACACTGTTGCTGTGTTTCGTCGCAGGTGAGTGGGGAATGAGTTAGACAATACTCTGGTTGTATCGTGTATTGATTTGCAACCGGGCGATATTTCGTTTCTATTTTGTTGACCCTTTGTGCTATGCTGTGTGGCCTTCGCTGTTCTGTGTTAGCGAATGGTGTGACCCACTTCACGTCAACTGGCTAGATGTGTAAACAATTCGTATCCGACATAGGCCGCGTGCCTAATTACATTCACACTCTTTACCGTTTGACCCCCAATCAAAATGTTACATTTAGCCACTGTTATATCACTGAATTATAGTGAGTCCGACGTAAATGTCAATATATTACATTGCATGCACTGGCTTGCCTGCGCCCTTAAAGTTATACAGAGCGTGTGCAAGCAGTCAACCTGTAATTACTGAAGATAAGCGTCGCAAGTTTACGTAATCAAAGTATTCTAAACATAACTTGTCGTCAACAGGTACACGCATTGTTGATGTTTGAGTACATGTTAATGCATGATATATTAATTAATTAGGTGTTCAGCTTAATTACTAACTAACTAATTAATTTTTTATACACTTTATACATTCTTTATACATACATATAATAAAATATCAATTAATATATGTATATATATAATTCATCCTTGTTTGTTTTGGTATAATTAAATACAAACGCAAGGTTTTGGAGTATCGTACTCTGTAATAGCACTCGTGGTAATCGTGGGCAACTTTTTGAGTAATCGTACTCGTACTCGATTACATTGATAAAAAACCATGTAATCGTACTCGATTAAATTGCCAAAGTAATCGTAATCATGATTACTTATCACGATTAAATTTTTAGTTCATACTTACAATGCAAGCAGATAGATTAGGCAGATATAAATGGCTATACCAGAAGTAATCTAATAAATGTTATAGTAATTGAACTATTACTTTTATATTACAATTGAGCATTTCAGTATAGTATGGTGTGAATGACCGGGCATGGTTCCTGACTCCTGACTGGCTGGTTAGCTGCTAAATCCCTGTTTATCATGTCGAAGGGCCAACCTATCTAAATACATCAGTGTATTCTGTGTTTGACCTATCTAATATATAGCATATTTGAATCTGACCCTCTGTGTTTGAAGTTTTATTAGTGTAATGTATTTGGTCATGTGTATTTGTATTTGAAATTTTAAAAGAGAGACGATAAGTTGCACCAACTAGACACTGTGCTCAAGCTGACACACCACGACATTGGGATAAATGTGTGAAATCCTTGCTTCCTTTGAAGCAGCAACATACTTTACACAGGGTGACAAAGTAGTAACAGCCAGTTTAGTCATCCCAAGTGTGCATGGACTCAGGTCTCAGCTGGCACACATCGTAGCAAAGTACAACTGTAAGATGGTAGAATCATCATTGAGCACCGCCTGTCTGTTTATAAGGACCATACATCCTTCCAATTGGGTGCCACACTCGACCTCTGCTTCAACTTGGCCTGGTGCAAGGATACTTGCGAGGCACAGAAGCAGAGGACATCTCTCTTTGCTGCAACAAACGTACTGGCTCCTCCTCCAGTATCATCTGCTCAATCCCAGCCAGGATCATCATCTGCCTCTTCTCCATCAGCCAAACGGTGCAGGTTGTTCGGCTACATGGGAGTCTAGGAGGCCAGACCATCATCCACTTCAAACACAGCTGAGGAGGTTGAAACATGTTTTTCACAACCGAGTGTTGCCTCCTCGAGCGAACACCCAATTGAATACTGGCATACACGATTAGTCAGTCTGCCCATCCTGTCCCAGCTGTCTAAGAAATACCTCGTAATTCCTGATACTTCAGCACCTGCAGAGAAGCTTTTTAGCATCACAGGACAAGCCTTCGTTCCCGACCGCTGCCGCCTGACTGATTCAAAAATTGAGGCACTAGTGTTCATCTGATGTAACAAAAAATTCATTTGACTGTCATTTACAGTCCATAAACTATCATAGCCACCATCAATTCCAAAATTGTGAAGTCAATGAGCTCAACTCATCATCAGTTAAGACAATGCCCAGATTGTCTTCTCCAATTGCCGAATAGATCAATTGAATTAGCCCTGCCTCCAGTTCCGAGAGAAAGTAGCCAGGCTTGTGACATGCTACGAACATTTGTGAACATTAATTCTGTGAGTGTGTCTTGTGAAAGTTATGTGAGACTGTGCCAAAACTGCTGTGGCAAAAGATGATATACAAATGCGAAGATGTGACATATCTACTGAGGTGCTCTTCCATGTACCATGATGGTTAAATATGTGATTCTCTGTTTCATATTAATAACGAAGCTACACAAAACTCTTCGACAGCTTTATTCTTTCATATTGTGATATGCATAATATGCCTAAAACTGTTAGAACACTAGCTATTGTCTTAGCAACATAGCAAGAGCAAAGCCTTTGAATTCAAAGAAGGTCACATACATGATGTAAACAGGATTTGCATATTCTTTAAAGCAATCATGATTGTAATAATGATTACATGCTAAAGGAATCGTAAACATAATCGATTACATTTGTATTGTAATCACCCAACCTCTGAAAGGTAAACAAATAAAACAATACAATCACATAACGTTCGGTTTTCATAAATATATCCCATTTTCATGAAAACATTTATATTACTCCAGTTAAAACGTAATACTGTTGTTAGTTGGATGGAGTACTAATGTCGTCAACAACAAAGTTTGCCATCGTATTACTTCCTCGGTTTACAATTTGGCTCATTTCATTTACACTAGTTGTATGCACACACAGCTGTTTCTATCTCCTATAATGTAGGTATTATGTTCATTGTGTTATTTATTCTTGGACAAATCATTAATTTACGTTATGACCGCATTACTTATGTTTTGTGAGTTTTACCAGTTGAAACCAACCAGTGTCCTGCATACTCATGTTTATGCCATCATTTTAAGGACACATCAACCCTGACGCAAACTTCTGTCTTAATACTGTATTTTGAGAAAACAAATACATGTAGGGTACTCTTCTTACCACATGTTGTTCGACTTATTAATGAGGAAAGGTGCCCCGAGTTCTCACAACACAGAAAAGGCTTATTCGTATAGAGAAAGCAGACTTTGAGTCGCATTGTAACCACACCTTTCCCGTTGTGTAGTGTTGGTGACCGGAAGCGATGCCGGATTTACAACAGGGTAATTTATTTTAGGCGTGTGATATAAACAGCCGGATTAGCTGTCAGCATGCGATAAAACCGCTGCACCTATCTGACAGCAACACGTTGTGTGCAGTGTCGTTCGTTGTTCTTTGTATTTTAGGAAGTTAATTGGTATGCTCCTTCTCGTTAAATATTCAAAGTTTATGAGCATGCATTTCCAATTGCCGTGTACTTAAATGTGTATTTTAGAGGCAGCTTCAATTATGCCAAATATTTAAACATCTATGACATATAAACACAATTACATGATATGCATGTTATTAGTTGAAACTTTTAGTGTCATTATTGGATTCAATTATAATCACTGTAAATTACATATCATCAGTCAATTATCCTTGAAACAAAAACAAACGATCAGTGATATCAGTTAAGATCAGTTACAAGCAGAGCATTTCAATATAGTGTGGCGCATCAAACAACAAAGACTGCTACATGCATGATTAATCCGTATTATTAATATGTTGAATATAGTTGAGGACAAGGGCTAATTATAACAAAAACACTTCTGTCAGGACTGTCGTTCGGGTTTTTTTCATATAGAAACAGTGCTCTTTGCTGTCGATACTGCAAATATGTCAAGTGATAAGGCATAAATAAATGGTTAATGTTATGCTTTGTTCATACAGCGGGTGTATCTGCGATTACATTAACCATAAATAAAACATTCATAATTTGACTTACCAAAACTATAAACGCAGTAAGTAAAATTCCATCATTGGATCCACATGGTATCACATGTGACAACCAGGGTTGGGGTCAAGTACAGTTGATCAAGTACTCAAGTACATCAAGTACCCAAAATAAATATAAAGTACAAGTACAGTTCAAGTACTCACTTATGTACAAAGTACTTAAGTACATCAAATACTGACATATCAAGTACAAGTACTCAATTATAAATGGGCCTATTTTAATGGACTATTTTTAAAGACGAGGGCATTGATTATATCCTTCTGTCGCGAATCAGTGGCACTGTATTTCTTGGCATCAGTGATGAAGCCTAGGAGCTTACGCTGATCTCCAGTAGATGTAGGGTTGATGGAGGTCATGTTGAGGTGAACTACAGGGTGTTCCCTCTGTAAAAGATTAAATTTAAACATTATTAGTTTTAAATATAGAAACTGGTTTACAGTCATGTGTATATATTCAGTTGAATTGGTACTTATAAATAAACATGTAAACATATATGCATTTTTAGTGGTCAATGAAATACAGTTTTCTTTGATGAAATGGTTATTTAAAATATCTATCTGAAGAAATTAAACTAGAGTTAGCATAGACTAACAATATACATTACAAACCTTCAAGTGCTTGATGAGGTTCGATGTAGCAGTTTTAGAACATGAATAATCACGATTGCAATGTATGCACTTGGCCTTAAAATTGCCAACTTTACCATCTGGTGGAATGAAATATTTCCAAATAGCAGATGCCATCTTGGCAAAGTTACAGACAGTAAAATACAGTAGTGTCAGGTGACGATTGTTCAGCAGCAATAACAGTTGTAGAGTATTCTGAGGTACCCATGAAACCTGGCATCTTATATACTGGCCAGCCAAGATTAACTACAAGTACATCAACATCTAAGAATGGGTGTTAAAATCAGTGTCTTCTGATGTTGTCAATTCATTGCCAAGGATGTAAACAAAGATGATAGGAAGCCCTCTCTAGGAATTCACACCTCAAGTCAATTAGAAAAACTAAGAAAACACTCGTACCCTACATCACAAGGAATGACATTTAAGGAAGGTACATCAAAGACACACCGCTGCTCAGTTATCAGAATGGCTTCCACACTATTTTACACCTTAGCTGATTAGTTAAATAAGTAAAGCACTCACCACCTACATCACAAAGGAAGACATTCCAGGAAGGTGCATCAAAGCTACACCTCTGCTGAGTAGTCAAAATGGCTTTCACACTATTTTCACACCCCTGACCCTACAATCCTTGAAAATATCATGTACAAAACTTTCCTGCTCTACACTTTAGTACTTGAAAAGTACTTGCTATTTACCAAGTACTGTAGTTCAAGTACAAGTACTTTGCATTTTCACACATCAAGTACTCAAGTACATCAAGTACTGACAAATGTGTACTTAAGTACAAATACAAGTACTGGTACTTGACCCCAACCCTGGTGACAACCAAAAACTACGATCCGTAAACAATGGCCCGTGGTGTGTCTGTGTTGATTTTATATTTATGAAAACAAACCACGTGAACGACAAATCATGTGAGCAATTGCACTGCTCCTCTGACGATCATCAAGAAAACCCACCTCAAGGCTCTAATTATTTGATAGCTAATCGCCCTACACCATTGGAGGAATTGAGCCCTCCAAACTCCCGGATCGCACGCCTAGAAACAGAACAAATACACGTTCGCCTTAAATAAAAAAACATTTACACGAAAATAGAGTGGTTGGACAGTTGATCTTCCGTTGTAGCACTTTAATAGTTACTAATATTTATAATTAGATGATCGCAAAGTAATATTTGTTTTATTATCGAAACTCTGGATTGACGTATAGGTATTGCTTGAGATGTGATTTTTTGCAAACAGGTTTTGCCTACGACATCGAGCTCAGTGACGGGATGGTGTACGTTACTAAAGGATCGACGGCTGTGCTGCCCTGTGTTGTCATAGGCGACGGTTTCGACACTGGAGCTACATCTGTGACGTGGGCAAAGTACATGGTAGAGGTACTGTATAGTGATCTTACATGTACTTTGTCTTTCAAATGTAACATGGAACAGTAAATCTCCGGCAGGTGTTGTCGCATTGTAGGTAGCGTTATTTTCCAGCCGTTTCCGCCCTCCATTTAACTTATGTTTGTGCCAATTACGTCATTGCATGGAACTGTCAATAATCTTCCAATAAATCGAATGTCGCTCCACTTACGCGCCCTCTGGTGCGTTTTCTCCATTTATTTTTTCCTCTGAAAATAAATGAATACTTCAAAATAAATACCTTTGTGTTTTAACAATGTACCAAACAGAGTTTACGATAGCTTATATCCATCCTTGCAGCAACGCATCAAGGGAAGCCATCATTACATTTGTTATTGCAGTATTGTCAACTTAAACTACGTCTTATGGCTATATAAATGTTCCTGTCACAAATTACGTGATTGAGTGCAGAAATAATAATGTTAAGATAAATCGAACATAACGACAATGTGACGCCACCTGGGGAATGGCTGGACAATATGTATATATGTATATATATATTATATATATATATTTATATATATAAATATAAATATATATATATATATTATATATCTCAACGTCACTTTTAGTTACTATTTTCAGGTGTGCTTTTGTAAACATGAAATACAGACTATTTTGTCAATTCATTAATTTAACTATTTGTCATCATTGGTAGGATTGTGTTGTTTGTTTGTAAAGCTTGCATTGCCAATTATGCTTCAGAACTCCGGTTACCAATTGGAGTGATCATAGTTAAAGATGACATGTTTACTAACCTTTCATGAAGTTTTCATGGGACATCACTGCTATTGCGCAACTACTCGATGCACCAACTTGCCATATTATGAATTTAGTAGCATTTCATTATGTGGCATGACTACATCACTCAGTGGATCACCGTTGTGCATTCTAAATTAACTTAACCAAGGCTGTAATAATCTTGTACATACATAGTTTAACAATAAACTATGTTACTACAAACAAATCGTAACAGTATTTGAGCAAATCGTGATTTTGCTCTATACTCATTACAATATATATATATATATATTTGTAAGATATATATTGATATATATATATATATATATATATATATATATACATATATCAATATATCTCTTACAAATCCCCTAGGACGACAAAACTGGAAGGCACGTGTCTTCAGCAAGTAATGTGAACACGCCATTCGAAGAAACTGACCGATATACTGTGTTGTACAAAGCGGGACAACTTGTCTATACATTACAAATCACAAGTAAGTGTTATTGCACTGATTGCCTTTTACGTGTGATCGTAATCACCACGCGCACGAAAAATCTTACATTCTCCATTACAAATGCATACCTTATCACCTAATACAATTCACACACATACAATCACGCACATCACACACATACGCACACACACACACACATACAATCACGCACATCACACACATACGCACACACACACTCACACACACACACACACACACACACACACACACACACACACACACACACACACACAGACACACACAAAAATACATAAACACACACTTAATTTGTGATAGTGATATTTGTGTAAATAGGGTTGAACTGACATTATGCTACTTTTGTAATAGGACCTATGAATCCCTTAACCTTCATTGGTGTGGACATGTATAGTTGGTTGTTGCATTAAATATGTTTTAGTTAAATTCAGTGGATGTATGTCTATTATATGAATTGCTCTGGATAATTCGTACAACAGTTGATTATTAAGAGGTATCTTTTTGAAACCACTTAGCCAATTTGCCATAAACAATACGTTGGTTTTCATAGTATTTTCCCCAATTATACTATTATATTTTACGTGTGTGTTTCAGTCTTTTAACTAAAGTATATGCCAGACCAGAAGGCCCCAGTGATAATATCAATAATTGATTATGTTTTCCTATTATTGTGGCGTATTGTATGAGTGATTTGCTGTGTCTTGCGACAGACGCTAAATTGGAGGACGCCGGGAAATACATATGTGAAGCCAACGAAAAAAAGAAGACAACATTCTTATATGTTGTAGGTTAGTACATCAGTTCTACTTTTCAGAAACGAATACCTGTGTATTTTCCTTTCCTACAAATGTCCATTGAAATAAAGCAACAACAAAAGGATAGTATCTCAATTGTGTTACTTGTATGGGAATCCATTTTGCGAACGTTCGTCAACGGTTGACAATCAACCTTGTTTGTGGGTTGTAATGTATAATGTTTCACCATCAACCCCGGTCTTTAAGATATGATATAATAATGATCATGCTCAATATTTGTTTACTTTCACCAACACATACATATACATTTCAATCAACGTTGAATGGTTGTCTGACTGACATATACTGTGGATGGAAGCAAGTAGAATTAAACTAAATCCATATAAAATTGATGTAAGTATTAGAGGCACAAAACGGGAGATCCTGAGATAGTAATCTAGGGGGCCCCAAAACATCCACTAGCGGCCGATGCAAATTCGTATTCGGTGATCTCCCGAACATAGCCGCGTCGCCATAACTTCAGCTTATTGTAGCCTAAACATTCCAGGGATGTAAAAATGGCACGTAACGGTGGGCCATTCTGAAAGGTCGGGGACACGTCAAATTAAAGGTCTAGAGGAGCACGTGCACCAGGCCTCCATGCATCCGCCTATGATTGAGAACTACTTTCCGGTTTAATTGCTTTGTAATTGTACATCACCGTCATATACTGTCCGTAATGTAGGTGTTGCCTTTGACAGTGACTTCAGATTTTAGCTGCACATTTCTCAAGAATACACATCTACCATATACGTGATATTAATTGAATTCAGCGTCATGTTTTATATCCACTGTTAAAACAGCATCAGTAGCCCAACTGGAAGTTGTATATTGTTAAACAGGACTTAAACGACGACGTGTACATAATTGTCTACCACTCGTGGAACTCAAGGACCCTCGCTTTTCACTACACTACACTACGATAAATAGTTCCATTTATCTACTCAAATTTAAAACAGCTGTTATTGGCAGGGTCTTTCTACACAACGGCCTTTCTAGTTGGGTAGTCTCCTGGGTTTTTTTCAGATAGGTCCAGAAACCTCAGATCATATGTATCACAATAACGTTTTCTTCCTAAAACAAAGCTTACCAGAGACTATCGAGCTTTCTCTGTAATTGCAAATAAAAACCTGTAATCCATTCCTAATCACCCATATGAGATGACACTACAGCAACCTTTCATAAATCCTCTGTATATGTCTTTGCAAACGCTTTACCGCCCTTAGTCTTCGGCGGTCAATTGTTGTAAGAATGTATCTTGCGCGTCACTGTTCACAATTTTGATTAAGTATTATACTCTTCTGAGCTCAGATTCCTGAGGATATAGGCATAATCTAGATATGTATTGTTACTATTGGTATACTTATCACACACAATTGCTTTAAATAGCCGGATAGTCAATTGCCTTAAAATTGCAGTACTGTTTCGGGCAGTATTTTGAATGACCGGTGCGTGATATTTAGTTATTTTGTACAGTGATGTTGTTTATCAAAATGCGTTTCTTGTGTTCGTCTTACATGTTCCAAGAATATCGCATGTGTTCCTTTTACAATGCATGACTGTTGTCAGTACTGCAAATGTACACACGGTACTAATTCGTGACACATATCCTGTATGCATATACTTATTCGTACACTTACATACTTGACTTGTCGTCGCAGATCCCGTCAAGAGTGTGACCATTGCGGGTGCCAAAGATACATCAGAAAACGTAACATTTAATCCAAGTAAGTACCATTAAATTGTAACTTATTGGATATTTTGTTTTAGCCAAAAGAACCGGCTCATAACATCACCCACCCATTGTCTAAACCAGCTGTTCCAAAACTAGGGTACTTGAGAGGTTTTCCAGGCGGTATGCGAAGGAATGGCTGAATGTTAGGTTTTCGCCATCTTGTGTGCTACTCGTGTTCGCGCTGTGTACTAAAGGTGGATACGTCAAGGGAGAGGTATTGTTCTTTCGGACCGTTCTTTGATTCATTGGAATTAAATAAGAAGGGTAAAGCCATCGTCTAATAGACTTCCATATGTTTTGAGGCCGTGTGATTATCGTGGAACAATGTAGGCATGTCTGCGTGTTATTTTTTATTGCGTTGAGTGAAGTAGAAGTGGTCAATTAGTGTACATGCTGAAAAAAACTGAACTTTTGAAACAACGATTCCAAATCATACTGGTATAAATCAACAATGGACATTTAAGTATTTTTATGGTTATTAACATTGTTTTGACCATTCTCTGGGCACAATTTTCGCTTTCAAAAACATAGTACATCTATCAGCGCTTTCGACATAGTACATTTATCAGCGCGAACACGAGTAGCACACAAAATGGCTAAAACCTTACTTATTTACACACATCAATAAAACATATATATAATGTTCAAATCACTATACACATAAACAGTTCCATTTACCACTGGAGGCAATTTATAATCTCATACTGGTAATGCTTAGCAGTTTGTCCTGAGTGAACGAAGGAGATGGTATGTTTCACGATTAAAATACACTCCATTGCATGTCCCTTCGTTACTCTCTCGCATCACAGGTAGTCCCGCCAGAATGTAGAACATGCATTGATTATGTTGTCAAGATGGTAAATCCAAATCCACCGCTCTCAATACTCGACTTTGTTTTCGCCAAGATTTCCATGCGGACCAAGAGACACAACTCTTTCACACCGCGGTCTATCAACTCTCTTGGAGAATATGTAGCTAAAGAGAAATTGTTAAACTGTGAGATCGCCGAATTGTTTCGCCGCGTCTGTAAGGAAAATTTTCGAAAATTGGTCGATAAACTATAGGAAAAAGGCTGAGTATTGAAGCTGGCTTACATAAAGTTAGGATACTCGTCGTGAAGCTGAAGTTGTGGGAGAGCCACGTCAACTACGGAAATCTCAATATGTCTGATCATCTCAACGCGTGAGACGGCGTGCAAGTAGACGAGGTGCAGTATTCTATGTAGACGGCGTGCAAGTAGACGAGGTGCAGTATCCTATGTAGACGGCGTGCAAGTAGACGAGGTGCAGTATCCTATGTAGACGGCGTGCAAGTAGACGAGGTGTAGTATCCTATGTAGACGGCGTGCAAGTAGACGAGGTGCAGTATCCTATGTAGACGGCGTGCAAGTAGACGAGGTGCAGTATCTTATGTAGACGGCGTGCAAGTTAGCAGGACGATTAGGAGTTTGTGAATGACTACACCGTTTCCTGGCCAAGTTCTCGTCTAAGATGGGCATGCTGTATCCGACTTTGTACGATATCCGATGTGAGGGCATTGTTGATTTTCCGTCCACCTGTTTATGTGAACACGGAATCTCGGCGTTATTCTTCACGAAGACCAAGCGTCGAGTCAGACTATGTGTCATAGATGATATCCGAATTTGTCTGTCTAAACTGCTTCCCGAACTGAGTCCTTGATTTTTGAAAAGGCTAGCACACCCGTCTAGTTTTTCATAATCTGTATTTTAAATTCGGCGTACATTTTTATTTGTCTCATCAGTAAGACTAAGTGTTTTCGCTGAATTGAGTATAGAATGTTGTTTTATAGAATCTACATATTTTATATTAAACTGATGAATGTATCCTGCCGATCGTCTGAAAAAACAGGGGGTACGCGGGGAGAAAACGATTGGGAACCGCAGGCCTAAACCACGGCCGACCACGGTATAGTCGAATGCAAAGACAGCTAATATATACACACAGGTCGATCCACGTCTATTGTACACGAATGCATGTCAGATGATTAGCCTTTGTGGGAATAAGATTGTTAAAGATTAAATGATATTTCTTCTTAAACAATGTATAATAGATATTGCATGTTGTGTTCGCGAATAAAAAGTCAGCAAAAAGTGGGTCAAATGTAAACCGATTTGTTTTTTGACATATTTTACAAAAAAAATACGCATATAATGATGACATATCTGAACACATGTAGAAGCTTGGTAGTATTATTATTAAGAGTAACTATTGACACAGCAATATTTATTGAAGAATTGTTTGCAAAATATAGTATGTTGACTTTTTTTTAAATGATCGTCGAATTAATATTATAACATTTTAACAAGTTGTGTTCGTGTTCAATAATATGAAGGTGTTGTTTACTTCATTTTTTAATACGTAAATAGCGAGGTGTATGTTTCTGCTCTGATAGCGTTGTTGGAGTATCGCACTGACCGCGACGGGATATTCGAATGCGTCGCCAGCGGAGGAAATCCTAAACCAAACATTGCGCTCTACATTGACGGCGAGAAGAAAAACTTTGTGGCTCTGTTCGCCCCACTCAAAAAGGTAAACAAAACGATGCGTGGCACCAACGTCGGTCTGAAGTACTTCGAATACTCCATGATGAGGTTCAGCAACTCGTTTAAACTGCAGCCTAAATATGACGGGAAACGTCTACGTTGTGTGGGCACAGTCGGGCACGGAGTCGATGACGTCGAGGCATCTGTGGAAGTACGCGTCATCGGTAGGTGGTCCAGGAAATATTTACTTTCTAATGTGATAAGCTAAACAAACTCCATCGCCCTCTGCTGAAATCCACAAAATCTACGATGGCATTTATTGCCTGGTGCATTCGCTTGGCGGCGCCGCTGAAGCAATTAATGTTGCGTGCATCAGCATTGCCGTCAGCATTACAGAACAGGGTGTCATTCTTTCTGCTGTTTTGCCTTTGACTGTGACATAGTTATTCTCGTTAATGTGTTGGATTGTATCTTGCTCACGTGTTCGTCGTTGACTAAGGATCTCGGAGCTAAATGCACCAACATTACTTGTATTTCAATGTTTGATACATGACTGAACCATTGACAACTGTATTGTCACATGTCCAACACTTGTTACTTCGTCAGCACAGAGTGATGCCACGATACAGATTTGTACATGGGGTCAATAAACGTACCTTTAGTTTGATTATGTTTTCAATTGGCCATGAAACATTGCTCTAGCAACTTACTATTCATGCAAATCAATGGTTCATTGCATGGCGTAAAATAATAAATGTCATAATGAACTAGCATGCATTCAGTCTGCGTACGAAATTTTTCAATGACAATAATATGTGTAATAACGCCTACATGAATTATTTCAATTGTTTGTATGAAGTGACTGAATGGGTTACTAAAACATAATATACTACTATTATACAAGGATACAATATTATGAAAAAAAATACGTGAACATTTCGGGGAATATAACAAACGGTCTAACCTTGTTTCCATGGCCGTTGCGTTTTAAGCATTTAGAATGTGTTTATATAATTAGCATATACTAAACGTGTACGATTTTTTAAAATAGGAAAACCAACTTTACTGCCATGCAACAAAACCGTATGGGCACCACTTGCAACGGAAAACTTCGAAATCAAGTGCGAGTTTCGATCGAGGCCGATGTATGACTCAACAACGTGGAATGCCGAGACATCAGGTCAATCTATCGAGAATGAAAATTCTGAAGGCGGACTGCAGGCAATTGTCACAGTATGTACAACCAACTGTCAATATATGTCAGTTGTTCACACAATCGTTAACCCACCATATTGCGAATATACCTTGTCTTCCTTTATAATCACATTGGTGTCATTTAATTTATTCATCAAACTAAAATATATATTAATGATGAATGTGACATAATTCATTCCACTATGAAACCATTGTTGACAAAGATGTTTAACTGCAATCACATTTTTCAATTATGTGGTCGACAAATTATCTTTTAACCGATGCTTTTCAAACAAAGTCGGAGTAACTGAAAAAAAATCTGGACACAGCAAGGGAAACCACCATCCGTGGTGTTTTGCAAATTAATATACATATTTACTTTAATTGACGTATCCATCACGTGACCTGCTGCCTAGCAAAACCTCCGTCAAGCCATCAGAAAACGCGTTGCATATGTTGTTGAAATTCTGGTCACCAAAGTGTTTCTTTATGACAAAAACAGAAGGCACAGTTTTTAAAGTGACAAGTGAATATTTTATGTATAAGATCTCATGCAGCAATAGAAACGCAATCCATATATATAACAGTTTTAAACATTGTTGGCATAGGCAAAGCTGGATGGAGGTCACGCGAAAAATTTGATGGTAACGTAGGCAAACCGCAACGTAATGGATACATCAATTGACGAATCTACTACGACGCTCTTCGCCTATGTCACGCTAATAAGTTTGAGTGCGACCTACGCCAAGCTAGTTCGTTCCTTAACGGTTCT
This sequence comes from Paraescarpia echinospica, assembly GCA_020002185.1. Lineage (NCBI taxonomy): Eukaryota > Metazoa > Annelida > Polychaeta > Sabellida > Siboglinidae > Paraescarpia > Paraescarpia echinospica. Next base: position 87,779,472 of record CM034531.1, read on the forward strand.
GAACTTAAAACGGAGCGCGGCAAAAAGTCTGTGAAAACGGCCCTTGCGTCATAAACTTGGCAAAATGGAGTAGATGCAAACATACTAATACTTATATATATGCTGATGCCAATAGTATAGCAATACCAATGTTATTTGACAGTTCTACACTTTCACGAATATGTCTATCGATCCAAAACACACCATATTGTTTTAAATAATCGGCTGTATAGATATGCTATTTATTATGAATTTCGAGTTGAAATAATTAATGTGCGTAAAACGTTAGATATGACATTTTGTTTGTTCTTTTAATTGTTACTTCCAGACTAAAAACAAACACTATGAAGCAACGTTGCGAATCGAAGTTGTGACAAAAGAGTCGTTCCAAGACTACAAATTTACAGTGACCAACGCTGAAGGATCGGACACCGTCACCATCAAATTGGAACGAGGCAAAGGTATTTACTATATATATATATATATCGCTTTCTTCCTGTAGTGTAATATTGTATTCTGAAATGTGTGTGTTTTGTGAAAACGTGATTTCTCCTGTAATTCTGGGAGATAATTCTCATTGGTAACATAGTCTTTGTGCACTCGCCAGTTTTTGTTTTAAAATTTGAAAAAATACTAAATACGTAGACAAAAGGGTTGGACTCTCGATAAGCCAAAGGGTTTCCTTATTCACCTGACATCTACAGTTAATTCTCTGGGTGGCAATCTTGTTAAATCTTGTTATCTATTAGCAAAGATATCAATCATTTGACTGGCGTTACATAAAAAAAAGACACGTAATATGGTTGTATGCATTATTTGGAAATTAATATTTTGTAAATAACATAACATTTATTGTGAGAAAGGTGAGTTGCGTTAACGAAAGATTCGTAAAGCGTTCCCGTGGAACGGTCCCCAGATCAATAGCAAACAACTCTGTACATTAGTAATAATAAATTATTGGCTTTCTGTTGAACGATACGAACTTCTGAACCGGTACAAGCATTAACCAATGTCGAAAATAATACAATACAGGCATATGACTTTCTTTTGGAGGAATCGTAGGTTATTCCCTTTAAGCTTGGCGGCCGAGATGCAATCCATCTAACAGTCAATATATTATCTTTAGATTATGCAGTGATGGTTTTTGACATCTTGTGTGCTATTCGTGTTCGCGCTATGCATTAAAGGTGGATACGTCAAGGGAGAGGTGTTGTTCTTTCGGACCGTTCTTTCATTCATTGGAATTATATAAGAAGGGTAAAGTCGGCGTCTAATAGGCTTCCCTATGTATTGAGGCCGAGGGATTATCGTGGAACAATGTAGACACGGCTGCGTGTTATTTTTTATTGCGTTGAGTGAGTTAGAAGTGGTCAATTAGTGTACATGCTGAACAAACATAACTATTATAAAAACGACTCCAAATCATACTGATATAAATCAACAATTGCCATTTCAGTATTTTTATGGTTATTAACATTGTTTTGACCATTTTTTGCACAATTTTAGCTTTCACATTTAGTTACAACATAGAGTGCATTTAACAGCGCGAACACGAGTAGGACACAATATGTATAAAACTTTACTTATTTACTGACATCAGTGAAACATATCTATACTGTTCAAATCACTAAACACATAAACGGTTGCATTTACCACTGAAGTCAATTTATAATCTCATACCGGTAATGCTTAGCAGTTTTTTTTCGAGTGAACGATGGAGTTGGTATGTTTCTCCATTAAAAAAATACTCCATTGCATGTCCCATGGACACTCTCTCGCATCAGAGGTAGTCCCGCCAGAATAAAGAACATACCTTGATTATGTTGTCAAGATGGTAAATCCAAATCCACCGCTCTCAATACTTGACTCTGCTTTTGCCAATATTTTCATGCGGACCAAGAGACACAACTCTTCCACACCACGGTCTATCAACTCTCTTGGAGAATATGTAGCTGTAGAGAAATTGTTAAACGATGAGATCGCCGAGTTGTTTCGCCGCATCTATGAGGAATATTGGTCGGTAAACTATAGGAAAAAGGCTGAGTATTGAAGCTGGCTGACATAAAGTTAGAATACTCGTCGTGAAGCTGAAGTTGTGGTAGAGCAACGTTAGTTGCGTAAACTCCAACATGTCTGATCATCTCAACGCAGCGTTTGATGGTGAAGAAACCGTGAAAGGAAAGACGGGGCAAATTGAGCAGACGAAGTGCATTATCCTAACACGGCATGCAAGTTAGGAGGACGATTAGGAGTTTGTGAATGACTACACCATTCCCTGGCCAAGTTCTCGTCTAAGATGGGCATGCCGTATCCGACTCTGTACGATGTCCCAGTGAGGGCATTGTTGATTTTCCATCCACCTGTTTATATGAACACGGATTCTCGGCGTTATTCTTCACGAAGACCAAACGTCGAGTCCGACTGTGGGTCATGGATGATATACAAATTTGTCTCTCCAAAACTGCTTCCCGAATTGAGTCCTTGATTTTTGAAAAGGCTAGCTCACCCGTCTAGTTTTTCATAATTTGTATTTTAAATTCGGCGTACATTTTTGTTTGTCTCATCAATAAGATTAAGTGTTATCGCTGAATTGAGTGTATAGTGTTGTTTTATAGAGTCTACATATTCTATGTTAAACTGATGAAGGTATCCTGACGATCGTCTGAAACACCAGGGGGTACGCGGGGAGAAAACGATTTGGAACTAACATTACTAATGTCGAAAGTAAAACAATACAGGCATATTACTTTCGTTTGGAGGAATCGTAGATTATTCCCTTTAATCGTGGCGGCCGAGATGCAATCCATCTAACAGACAAAAAGGGTTATGTCGACTATCTTTAGATTATACAGTGATGAGACAAACAATTGTACCATGAATGCAATTGTTTAGTAATACAGTTATGAGTACGATGGCGCGTACTGTTTCTTAGAAACGTCGTTAACTCGAATAAGGGTACGCGTGTGTTGTGTATGTATCACAATGAATAAAGTGGTTATTATGTTTATAGCATACGCATTTTCTGTGCAATGTTAAAAATCCTGGCTGTCCGTATATACATTAAAACACTAACAGCTAGATCATACGTCAAAAATGTGGTTTTGGCAGCTAATATTATTGTTTCTATCTGGTTCAAGTGAATAAACAAACAATAAAAATGTTGTATTGATTACAATCATGATTAGAGTAATTTAAAATAAAATCTCGTACGGTTTCAATTACTTCTTCAAAATGCAATACGGCGACACCTAATTACAATTACTGAGTACGATTGCTCCACCTCTGCTGCTATTGTATAAATATAATGTGTATATAGGTTACGCTGACATATAAATAGATAGCGATGCACATATAGGCTAACTGAAGTAGTTCTGGACTTCCGTTAGTACCAGAATAACTTTGTAATGCGGCCCAAACATTGAATTATTAGAGTCGATAATTGTTTTGCCGAAGATGAGGAATTCTTTGCTACGAACTTGCTTTGGTAGATGCATTATATATGCATACACATGTATCGTGTGTACTGTGTTCCAGATGTTGCCGAAGTAAGCGGCGCCGCTGTCGCACACCACGTGATGGCGCTGCTCTTCCTTGCTGTCTCTACGGCTTGGATCTTCCATTAACAACACTTGCGGTTGTCGAGTGTGTAGTAGCAATGCTTGTGGTAGGCTCTTATATAAAGTTGTTCGCTTCTACTCGCCTCTGTGTGGAATACAAAGAGTACACATAAATGATCTTCACCAGTCGATGGCGCGTGCACCTGCAATTTTTATATTACCAAAACGAATCAATGATATCGTGCTTTAAATGTGTTGTTTGTTGTACGGTAAAGAGACATCCTATGTAGCTATCGAACTGTGGGGACATAGTGAGATAACTAAGAACATTGTTTTATTATAGAAATAGTTCGTCTGTGCTGTCATATTGTATTGACTGGGTTTAAATTACGTGTGGCTTAGAAGACCTAACACATGACATTCATCTAAATAATGGAGCCGCCAAAATATAGCACACGCCGTTGTCATGTCAGGTATAATGTTTTATTGTTTTATTATTATGCAAAATGACAAACATGTCTTGTAGACATGCCGTTTCTATACAGATTACCCTTGGAGATAACCCATTTGAAGAATCTTGCATATTTACGGTAGCACCAGTAAGCAAACGTTTTTGAAGTAAAGATATATTTATGCAGATGACCAACCAAACCTAGCGGATTTTCTTTGAAGTACGTATCTTTTGTAGTCTGGTAGATGGCGCCAGTCGAACGGGATCTCAAATTTATAGACAGTTTAATCAACAGTCCGGTTGATACGGACATATAACGTGTTAAAATCGAATACATTTCGACTATAAATAAACGGCATGGCTGGTGTTGCGCTGCTAATCTAGATACGGTAAATGTGTTATAGATAATGCGTAATATTAACAAATTATGTGTTTTACTATGTAATTTAGTTGTATGTAGTTGGCAGCAAATTATTTACAGAAGACGTGCTGAACATGCAATTTAACTATATACGTTGGTCATCTGCATTTGTTTAGCATCAGTTGACACCAAGTGCAGGTCATGATCACAGACACTTGTTAAGAAATAAATAGTGTGTCACTTTGTCAACATTAGTGCACTAGTGACACGTGTATTAGGATAGGAGTAGTTCGCATCGTATATCGTACTATAGGAGTTATCAATATACTTATCATACACGAACTAAACCGTTGAATCGTGGGTTATATATATATTAAAGAGGCTGATCAGTGCAGAATATACAAAAGGTATTGATGTAAAAAAGACCAAAGCTATATATATATATATATATATATATAAACATATACTTGTTATTAGATTCCATATTGGAAATACATTTATGTAGCACAGTCCATGTTGCGACTTGTTTAATATATTTTCAATATATATATTGAACTACCAATTTCAGATAATGCTTAACGTACCTGATGTCGTTAATTCGGAGGATACTACGTACATCACGAGTGAAGTTAATATGTACATGTTTTCGCAGTTGTACGTCACCAATGCTGATTTTATATGAATATATTTATCCTTGTTGATGTTTGAGTAGGTTGTGTAGCTTCGTGGTAAAGACAACTTACATTGAATTATACCAACAATTTGAAACGCTGAAATCTGCGGTAATAATTATACATATATATTAACGTAAAACTATATTTTTACACTCACGTGTAGATGTAGTGTTCGTGCACTAGATTGTATATTGCACGATTTGTTTTAATAAAACAGTGACGATTTGTCGTTGGACATCTATGTGTACGGTGTAGTTTCGGGTATGTGATATTTATACCAGTGTGTTGATGGGTTAGTGTAACGAACTGCCCACACATGTCGTGTCATTTCCACATGTTACGCAAATTATCGAAAAACCAGTGTAAGGCATTTTAACAAACTATACTATTAGTATCATCAATATTACTATTTTAATAGGTTTGACACCGATTGTTGTTGTTGATTACTGGCGACTGGAGCGGTAATGCAATAATGTTCAGAAGATGATATCATACAACATAATAAATATGATGTAATCATAGCTAGTAGGTAAACACATGTAATTACGTATACGTTTCTATCAAGAATATAAACAGGCTACACATTTTGTTTTCAGACGTGATTCAGTGGGTAGCTGTAGAATAGTGTTTAGAACTTAGGACTTTCAGTAGAAAAATTTAAACTTCGAATCCAATTGCAACTATATCAACTAGTAGAAGGGTTCATAATCCCTTGCTACCGACGTCACTCAGCTGTATAAAAGAAAAGTATATGGTTATAAACATTGGATAATATGTGTTCACAAATATTGTACTCGCAGTAGTTGCAGCATGACTGAACTGCTTCCCTGGTTGATAAGTCACGACTGAATAGGTCTGCCAGGAGGTGAAGTGTCAACGGCTTTTAACACTACCATGGCCTGGAACCCACGCTATATAGGAACGTGTCTTTACATTACACAAACAGTGACTGTCATACACCTTGTTATCTGAGATGAATCACGCACGCGGCATGCACATACATATGCATTGGAATAAAACATATATACATACGAACGTCGACGCAAACACACACTCAAACAAACTCTATCAATACACACCCATGCACTCACACACACACACACACACACACACACACACACACACACACACACACACACACACACACACACACACACACACACACACACACACACACACACACACGCACAAATACACAACCACAGTGGCCACACACACACAAAAATGCACACACAACAAACACACACACGCACATAAACACAGTGGTCACAAGAAGTACACTCATACGTGCGAAAAAAGAACAACTTCATGCACAGGAATTATTATAAAGATAGCAACATTGACGTATGTGATGTACTTCTCACATGCAGAGTGTAATGATAAACAACATTACATGTTATACCACAATACCACGCCGTTATTTTTCATGGCAGAAAGTAGATACAGACCATGTAAAAATAATTACTTGACCTTATCGGACATCGGAGGTTTAAATTACACGAACTTCCATTAATTTGAACCGCCTGCTCGTTGTTCTTATGGTAACATTTCATGATTAAATAATCTAAAATATTTGTCTGCACGAACACATTGCGCATGCGTTACAGCACTGAAAGCATTCCATGATGCCCAAACGAGAGTTCGCTTGTTTCACCGAAACCCGATGTTGTATCACACCCGATCAGTGGATGGAAGATAGGCAGTGTCTTGCGCTTGTTAATACCAAGCTCTTGTGCAATAGCAGGTTCGTCGAGGTATTGGAATAATTTCCCCGTCTGCGAGCGATGCTATATCCCGAGTGACGTTCTTCCAACCATGTAGAGGTACGATATTGTACTGTACGACCGGGGCAGTTCTGAGGTCCACGTGAAACGGGCCAGACAGATCCATTTCATAGAGAAAGGATAGGAGATCGAAAATATTCCACCAACACAGGATGCCCTCATGCAACACCTGCTGTGGGTGGCCTACTAGGCTTGCCATGTCTTTGGCCAGGCTCTGCTAAAAGCACCACACACGCCCCGTCCAGTAGACTTCGGCTGGACTCGAAAGGAGAACGTGTCTTCATGGGAGGTGTAATTGGTCACCAACTGTGACTGCACGAAGGCTGCAAAGGACAGTGTCGGTGTTTCAAAGCCAACCTTGTGTGGAATGTTTTGAAATCGTTGCTGTAGATTTATAAGGTATAGGCATCATAATATTACGTTTGAACTGACATTGCCCGGCTCGAGAATATCTAAGTAACTCCCTTAATGTCGTCGCATCCCAAAACATGTTTTGACACAACTTCAAGGTGCAATGTTATGTAAATATTACGACAAGGGAATAAACGGCCTTGTCTGCCGCCACGTTTCAAAACGGCAGGTATATTTAAAGTCAATGATGGTCGAAAAGTGATGTATTTGCAACCATCGCATCTAAAAACATACATCACCTTTGTGGCTCCATGTTGTGTGGTTCTTCAGATATACGTTCTTAATATGCTTTGAAGGGTGCCATCTTTAAAAATGGCGGATATAGCCATGTCGACGATGGAAATTCATTATACTTTTTGAAATCGCTATCATCCAGGCTACTCAAAAACGTAAACTATAAGGCTCTGCGTAACACAGTTATTAAGATATTGTTGCATTTATAGTGATGACCGCCATTTAAAAAATGGCGGATGTGATTGTTGGGAAAGTCCAAAAATAAATATCGATGTCCACTAAAACATCCATCAAGATACAACTAGTATTGCTCTATGGATAAAGGAAAACTGAATTTGGTGGTCATTAAGAAAATGGCCGCCATTTCTGAGCGCAGCAAAATCTGGAATGCCTCCGATATCTAAGATGGTTCCCTTGGTGTATAGAACAGATGAGCAAATTGTCTTGCTTTTATCAGAAAGTGCACAGTTCTGTTATTTTTCAGCACATATCCGCTGGACTACATACTATAGTTGGACGTACTATAGTTAATTTGAAGCAATTTGTTATATGCACCATAGAAATAATCTAAACTGTAATCGTGCACAAATATTTCGCAATACTATGCGACAGGAAAGATTTATCCGGAAACTTATATATGGACAAATCGAATTTAGTGAAATAACAACTCACATATAACTAATGTTGTACTTTTGCATTGTGTACGGTAATGATCCAGTTATACAACACTCACTATAACCATCTTGTTGCACATCAAATGGACGTACATGCAAACACGCATGCTACATACTCACGTAGGCACACCCGCATGCCACATGCGACCGCACGAATGTCACGATGAATGGATGTACACAATAGTAATAATAAATAATATTACAATTTATTTACACACCATCAAATTCCGGACGTAATATGATAGTACGTGATATCCGTGGAACAAACTGTGTGTATTTATACCATCATGTACGTATCTATCTCTCAAAAGTAACATACTTCGAGGATTTCCTTAATCTAATATTACCACGCCGTGGTGGATGACACAAACAAACTAGACATCCGGAGAAACACGTCACACAATGTCTACCGCATTGGTCGCCACCAGCCAATGAGCTATTGTGCGTATTCATGACAACTATTCAACGAAGACTCCTTCCGTATAAGGTGCTGTGCTATAGCAGCATTCCCAAGGGTGTAGTTATCTAATTTATCGAACAAATTAGTCTGAGAACGTTTCATAAATGGTATCCCGCTATCTTTGTGTTTACGTCCAGGTAATCCACAAGATAACAAAGTTTGCAATGGAATTCCGTACATGTTCTGCCTTTAATAGTGTCTTCAACATAAAGTTTGTTCTTCTAATAAACATAAATAATAAATAGAGATAGTGATAGGTAGATGGATAGAGAGAAAAAAGGGGGATTAAGAGGAAGGAGAGAGGTAAGGAAAGAGAGATTGATACATAAAATGAGATAAGGCTGGAATAAATTACAGAAAAAAGGAGAGTATAGAATTTGGGGGAAGAGAAAGATACAGTGTGAGAAAAAGACTGAATAAAGAGGGAGAGAGAGCCCGGCAGAGAGAGTCCGGCAGAAAGAGAGGGGAGGGAGAGAGAGAGAGAGAGAGAGAGAGAGAGAGAGAGAGAGAGAGAGAGAGAGAGAGACTCTCTCTCTCTCTCTCTCTCTCTCTCTCTCTCTCTCTCTCTCTCTCTCTCTCTATCTATCTATCTATCTCTCTCTCTCCCTCCCCTCTCCATCTGTCTTTCCATCTCTCACTCTGTCTCCCTCTCTGCCGGACTCTCTCTCCCTCTTTATTTTTTCTTTCCCCCCTGTATCTTTCTCTTCCCCCAAATTATATGCTATCCTTTATTTGTAACTTATTCCAGCCTTATCTCATTTTATGTATCTATATCTCTTTCCCACCCTCTCTCCCTCCCATTAATCCCTCTTTTGTTCTCTCTATCCATCTACCTATCACTATCTCTAATTATTATTTATGTTTATTGGAAGAACAAACTTTATGTTGAAGACACCATTAAAAGCAGAACATGTACGGAATTCCATAGCAATCTTTTTTAGTATTACAGTGTAAGCGTTTTTGGTGAAACGTGTACGGAAATGAGAAAATGGCTGTCACAAATGGCAGAAGAGTCGAGATTGCACTACAGTGGTCTTTTTGAATTGTTTTGTTTAGATGGTATATTACCTAAGAACGATGAAGTACCGCTCGCTTATAAGGACATGTTTGTGCAAAAACAACAACAACTTAAAACCAATATATTTAACAGCCAAATTTATCTCACACATAACTTACATTTATTAGGAAATTGTGAAAGATTATTTTTTGAAGTATGAGTCATATCAATGGTGCAATCTTATGTTATTATTTCAAGACAGCCGGGAACGTAATCACCGTGGCGTGCGAACTTTCGTGAACGGTTTGTCGTGTGATGTTGTATTATTCTATTGTGTATATTATATTAATGTGGGGAATTGGGATGCGGTAGTCTTTGTGGGAAACACCGAGCTGCGCTGCAGTTACCGAGCGAAAACCATTTATACACACAAATGATATCCACAGCTGTGTTTATATTACATTTGCTTTTAGTGGAGCAAAGTTGTGCAATATAAATTATTGTCCATGGCATACACGAGGTAGAATAGTCGTATGATGATCAATGTATGCTGTTAATGGGTACGCAGTCATGGGTATGGATAATATATGTATATATATATATATATATTAGGGTGGCCCAAAAAATAATTTTTGAAACCAACCATGGATATGGGCTAAAAAGGTGAGTTTGGCCGAGAAAACAACTGTGTTAAAATTTCAGACAAAATCATTGAGAGGAAAAGACCTCTCAAAGCACCCAAAGTGTTTGTAAAATCGCGATGTAGGGATAAATTTAAGAACACCATATCTCAAAATTTACTGAACCTATTTTACTAAAAATTATCACTGTGACCTATGAATCATACAAGTATCACCCCTAATAAAAATTAGCTCGATACATACTTTTTTAGTAAAACAGATTTATTGCACTCCAGGTTGAACATTTGAAATTTCTGGGCAGAGCATTTGTTATAAGGTAAACATACACACAATCCCACATATGAAAAGTGCATATCAGAACAACTGTTATGCCTTATTAAAGATCCATCATCCTCGTCTTTGTAGCCTGAGACATCAGCCCTCGATGCGACTCTACGTCTTGGAAGATGAGCTGGCGCTGCTCTTCGTCGTCTGTGAGACCCAGGTTGAAATCCGTCGCCAGTTTGACGGCTTTCTCTGCACAGTCGCTTACAACACGCAAAGCAGAGACAATCTTCACTGCGTTAAGATAGTCTTGGCGGCTGGGCCACGTCTCAGGCCTGCTGTTGAGAAAGCTGCGTTCAATGTTGAGAGCAGTGAAGAAGATGAGCGAACGTTGCGTTGCAAAATTGGCGAGGTGCACTTCATTGAAAGAGACTATCTTCTTCGCCTCCACCCGCCGCAGGTCATTCTTCTTTGCATGTCTCACAAAGGCGGTTACAATTGCCGTCTTCTCGTCTGCAGAGACACGGTCAGAGAAGAGCGCCAGAAAGATTAGGTCTTCACTGAATTACCAGAGATGGCCCCTCATCTTCATTGCTGCTGTCTGTGCAATCACACCATCCACTTCATCGAAGTTCTCCAGGTCATGAAGGAAGCAAAATTCGTTGATAGGCGCACGTCTGCTGCTGGCTGCATCTACCCATGCTCTGATGTAGATGGTGATCGTGAACAGGCAGATGTGCTGTAGAACCTGTAGTTCGTGGCTAGTAAGCTCGAACTGCTCACGGAAGGCGAGTATCTTCAAGCAGTAGATCCTTTTCGCCATCCAGCGAGCACGGTGGTAGGCGCGTGAAGGGCTGAACTAGTATCTCGAGTCACGTGCACCACCCAACAAGATGATGGCTAGCTGGATGAACTCGAGGTAGTCCTGTCGTGGGTGGTTATTGCGAAGTTGTTCTGTTAGGAACTCGATTGCTGTAACTTTATGCCTCTCCAGCCATTGCTTCTCGTGTGTAGTCAAGGCACACCCAGATTACCTAGTTGTCTCACTGTCCAGGGAGTTGTACATTCTTTGATCAATGAATGGCCAGTTCTCCTTGAACCGACTGATAAGCGGGATAGTAGGACCCTTCGACCCAAAGAAAAGATCGAAAACTGCAGCGGCAATGATCTCCAGTATATGGTGTCGGCATGCGAGAAAAAGGATATATTTTTGAAATGCCTCTTGAATTACAGTGATGGCTCCTGTGTGGGTCCTGCCACGTGCTCGCTAACGCCCTCCCAATCCCGCAGAAACTGGACGACAGCATTGCGCAACTGCGATCCGGTGCCAGATGAAATTCGTGGAATGCTGAGCAACTTCAATGCTCCACATAAATCTAGATGTTTGTGGTGATATTTGCTGATAGAGATAACCGCATCAACGTCCTGTGTGCCATCAGAATTCGAATGTTCATCCTGTGATGACTCTGTGAGTGGCTCGGTTGTCGACTCGGTCTCATCTGTTGCCTTGGAGGCAGACTCTCGTCGTATTTTCGCTTTTGCCGTTTCTGCTTTTTCACTTTTAAAGGCTCGTCCTCCCCAGCCATCACTATCTTCTTCTCACTTCGTTGATCTTGCAGAAACTCCACATCACGAGCACTGCGGATCAGCTGATCACACTCTGCATGTGCCGCATCAAACAGTTCCAGCAATCGTCTTCCAAACTCAGTTTGCTTCTTACTGCGCCTGTATTTGTTCTTGCATGTGTTTACATGCTGCTGATATAGTTTCTTCAGCTTCTCGAGAGTATTCGGCTTCTGCGTCGTCGGAATGTTAGCCAGATGCCAAACCCGCAGCACTTCACCTACTGCATTGTTGCAGCTTGCAGGCAGCATCAGCTTCTTCCCTTTCTAGTCGTAGAAAACTCGTCGCAGAACTACTTCAATTGTAGGCAGTTGGTTCAGGTTCTCGATACAAGGAGGCGGTTGCCCAACTAACCACACGTTTGTTGCAGATCTAGTACGAAGTGGCGCATCCAACCTGGCTACAGCAATACAAGTGCAATGAACGACAACAGTTACTGCTTACTTAAACATAGGTTACTTACACACAATCTGCCTGCTTAAATTGTGGTGTGTAACTTGCTACATAACACCAAATGCTCTAAATTCAATATAACAAAATATTACGTGATTTACAATGAATGTAAATTATATATATAATGTAGTCACTTATAATGTAGTCAATTATGATGGATTACTGTGTTTTCTAAAATGAACAAAATCTTACACTTTTATAATTTTCACAATTGTAGGTGATTTATACTTATAACCTGATTGATTGTTCTATTGTCTTGATATAATTATTATGAATAGAAATTAGAACACAGTAACAATTATTTAAAAAGATTAAGTAGATATTGATATATCGCGTTTTACAATTTATCCCTATTTCGTGCTTTTACAAAAAATTCGGGTGCTTTGAGAGGTCTCTTCCTCTAAATGGATTTTTCTGAAATTTTACCACAGTTGTTTTCTCAGCCAACCTCATCTTTTTAGCCCATATGCATGGTTTATTTCAAAAAAAAAATTCTCACCATGTAAAATTTGGCCACTCTATTATATACATATACATATATATATATTTCCCATTCCCATGACAGCTTACCCATTTTCCATATGTGTGTGTTCGTTTACTTCCCCTAGCACAAACATCAGACAGAAGTGCTGAGTGAGTGTGTCTAGGGTATCGCCCAGAGACAGGCAACGTGAAATGTAAGACATTGCCGATGCTTCGAAACGTCGGCAAGTGACAGAACGAAATTTCCCACATTGCCACATTTGGCCGCTGTACAGTTTGACAATAGATCCCCACCACAAAATCATCGTCGAATATCTGCATTGGTTCCTCGGTACCTAGAGTGTGCAATACATTTTGGAAATACTAGCCAACGTGCGTGCAACCGTAATTTTAAGATACATCAGTGAAAGGTTGCTATCGCATAAACATCGTTGTCAACAGTACCACAAGTAACTGTATACACCATCAGTGCTCACGCCAAATTAACCTACTTCACATGGGACCCAAAGTTGGCGACAGGAGCATGTTATCCGGTGATTCACACACCTTCGTGTCTCCTAATCGGTTAAATTGTCAATGACGTACATTATCCGCGACGCCCAAAAAGGATCTCAATATAGAACATCCCGTGTGTGACACTGACGATTGGGTGGACGCACAGCAGAGCGTATGTAGTCACAATAGGCATGACTATCGTGTCAACAATATAACACGAACGTGTACGTAGCATGTAGATACCAAACACGATTCATAAACTGCCATCACAAGTAAACTGCACAGTTGGCAAGCTGACAAGGATGCTTTCTGGGACGGCAGCGCAAGAAAAAAACAATTGTACTGTAATAGCATATTTCATGTTTACTGACCCTACACTTGCAATAATGCAAAGAACAGCAAATGTGAATTAGGAAATCAATGTACTGCGAATACCATTGTAAATTGATTCGATGTATTTACTATACATGCATCTTTTGATATAAGAATATGTTTTGTTGCAATCAGCAACGAACCATTATTGCCATTACGGCTGATAATATTTGCTTATTTTTTAAAGGTTTAAGTGAGCTCGGCTTTCATAATTTATGCTTCGGGAGTGATATATTTGTATCTTAGCATCATGATACATTGAGGTGAACGAACTGCAGAACCTTGGCATATATCCAATAGAAATATATCTAATGCAAACGAATTTACCCTTGGTTTGACTCCGCGGGAATGCCTTAATTTTTGTGCAGTCTTGCTGTGGAATTGGTAATGATAACTACATTTATTTTGTATATTATATCAATATATATATATATATATATAATAATTTATGTTAATGAAACTCCTATATGATTACATCTTCATCTACATGCAAACATACAACACACGGTGTGTGGATGTCACGAGTGCGGGACAACAAACGCGCGTGCATCTATCAGGAGTGACTGCTATCCTTCACATAGTCTCGAATTATGTCATGGGAAAATAACTGTACACTTCTGAATATTTATTAATAGCCCTCCATAGGTACCAACCGGCCCCACCTACGCGTGGATTGCTGCAAAATATGATTGTGCGTGTGAGATCATCGTCGTCCCTTTGAAACTATTGCACAGTTGACGCGTACGTTTTTGAAAGACGAGTGCACAGACACTCACATTCAGACACTGGCGCGCTCGCGCACGCGCACACACACACACGCACACTCACTCACTCGCGCGCACGCACAAACGCACACACGCATATACGCGCACACGCGCACGCACACACGCACACACGCACACACACACGCACACACACGCATACATGCACAAGCGCGTCACCTTGTATATATGACAAGCACATTTGGAATCATTAACATGCTGTTGTCACTGTCATTGTATCCAACAAAACCGTCATCGTCGTTGACACTGCTATGCCAACCTTGCATTAAGTGGTCGTCCCTACCGTAGTAAATGTTTCCGTCATATTTTGCGTGAGTATTCTGTTGAACGATAGGGCCTTGATCGGGACTCAATAATGATTAGGTCGAGTTCGGTAAAGGATGATTCAATCAGGAAACGTGGCCATCTATAAATTAGCGACACAGTATGAGTCGCATTATATTACAGTGTGTTGACGGTTTGTACACCCACTCATTTCGAGTATTGAACTGTGTTAACGTCCATTTATTCTGCTTCGGTGACAGTGTAATAATATACTCTCGTAAACGTGTTTTGTAATATATAGGTTAATCTGTCAGAGTGCTATATCATATGACTATTGTTAGTCGTGTTTATGTTTGAATGAACCATTAACCGATCCCAAATAGCCAAATCGTGTCAATAAAGTGTTTCCATAAAATGTATAAGGTTCGCTTTGTGTTAGCAGCATATCTGCATCATATTGGACATGGAAACGTACTAACTACCATGAAGAGATCATTGTAATTATATTGGAGATGTCAAAACCGCGAATATATATAATATATATATATATATATTGTTCTGTTTGATTTGTTCAGTTTTCCAAAAATCAATATTACCCACACACACATTCACACAGGCAAACACACACGTACATACACACACGCACACACACACACACACACACACACACACACACACACACACACACACACACACACACACACACACACACACACACACACACACACACACATACACACACACACACACACGAAAATACATACACACCACAACATACACACACTGAATAGCAATTTTTGTTCAATGAAAAACAGCCTCTTGACATTTGTTGTTGACCGCTTACTGACTGCATATGCTATAAAGACAATGCATGATATTCAACAACGTACATCTTCCAGCTAATGCAAAGTAATTTGTGTTTTTGAGCAATCCTAAAATCCTGGCCACTGAACAGGGACCCTACAATCATTTGCACTGAAACCGGACCTCCAAATTCATCCAGCCAGCCGCCTTGATAAATTACAACTTAGCAATGGCCTATTATATAAAACAATTTTGCCACTCCTCAACTATGTAAAAATGACTGCACTGATGACACATTTAAATATCATTGTTTCCTAAAAGTATGGAAGCGTCATTCACAACAAATATATACACACACACATATATATATATGTATATATATATAAATAAATATATATATATATATATATATATATATATATATATGTTGTAGCCTGGCCATGTAGAATAAATAAACATATATACTCGTCGTTTGTTGTTTCATACATGGTGACTTTTGGATTATTTTTCAGTAGCCTGGCCATGTAGGATAAATAAATAAATATATATATATATATATATATATATATATATATATATATGTATATATGTTTATTTACATGTATTAGGCTACAACATATATATATATATACATATATATATATATATATATATATATATATAGTTGTAGCCTATGTAGAATAAATAAACATATATATACATATATATATATATATATATACATATATATATATATGTTTATTTATCCTACATGCTTATACAACATATATATATATATATATATATATATATATATATTGAAGCCAAATGTAGACTAAATAAACATATATACATATATATATATATATATATATATATACATATATATATATATGTTTATTTATCCTACATGGCCAGGCTACAACACGAGGAAAAAATAATCCAAAAGTCACCATGTATGAAACAACAAACGACGAGGAAAATGACAAACCGAAAACTGAGGAAATAACAACTCAGCAATTTCATAAATCAGCAAGGAGGCCATGAGTTAATGAAACACAGATTAAAAGATTAAAGTTGAAAATGTTGTTGCAGTGAAGTAATGTGTCCAGAATATATCCACAGGGGAGATCACTGAGATCGACTATGGGTAGGATATTTTGGCTATATTATTATAGGCGAGCGACAAATCCCGCAAAAGTGCTTTAATGTTGGTGTTTAAATATCACCCTCTCACTGACTCACTCATCCCGTCACTGTGGGTCGTCGGGGTGCCATGGCAGACGCTTTCATTGTTAGCGCTTTCCATCCCCCCTGTCTTCCACTGTGCGTGTCAGGGACGTGAGAATGTGACCTGTCCAGTTCTTTATGTTCTCTTCTCAGGACTTTCTCTGTCGCCCTCTGCGTCTTTTGCCCTCTACTCTTCCCTGAAAGATGGTCTTGGACAGAGAGTTGTATCTGAAGACATCTCCGAACCAGGAGAGCTTGCGGCGCTTCATTACTGATAGTAGAGGTTCCTGATCTCCCGCACTGGCAATGACCTGATGCCTGACATAGTCATTGGTTTTGTACTCTGTGTAGGAGATGTGCACTAGCCTCCTGTAGCATTTTGTTTCAAATGGCTGAATCCTCCTTTCTGTATCTGACGTCAATGTCCAGCTCTCGCATCCGTAAAGGAGAAGCTGATGGTGTTGCTTCTCCAGATGGTGTCTAATCCAGATGGTGTCTAATCCAGATGGTGTCTAGTCGAGTCATTGCTGACGAGACCAGGGTCTTGTTCTTATCTCTTTGACTTACGTGTCATATTTGCTGAGTGTGGAGCCCAGGTTCTTGAAGTTATCTACCTCTTCTAGTCTATGTCCGTTCATCGTAATGTTGGTGGTGCTGTTTGATTGGAGCTGTTAACAAGGATCTTGTTTTTTTTCTGCACTGTCTTCCATTCCGTAAGCCTCTGATGTTGTCTCTAGTCTGATGGTGAGGTCCTGGAGTTCTGCTTAATGCCTCTTTTATGTGTTCTCCTGCTATATGTTAAACAGAACAGGGGACAGCAGACAGCCCTGACGAACGCCGACTGTCGTATTGAAGAAGTCTCCAAGGTTGTTGTTCATGAGAACTGCACTGTTAATGTGTTCTTACAGTGCCATAATCACTTGGATGAGATTGCTGGCGATGTTGAAGTTTCTCATCACTTGCCATAAGGGCTCGTGTCAGACACGGACGAAATCTTTCTTGAAGTCGATGGCATTGTGGTAGAGGCCATGTTTGTGCTGTAGGTGTTTTTCTATAAGCAAACTGACGTTGAAAATTTGTTGTGCTTCTCTTTGGCCTAAATCCCGCTTGCTCTTCTTCCAAGATTTCTTCTGCATTGACCATTAGGTTGTTCAGAATGACTCTCAGCATGATTTTAGTGGGAATTTACTGGGAAGGCTGGTCAAACTGATGGCTCGGTAATTCTGGCAGAGTTTAAGATCGTTTTTCTTTGGAAGAGGTATAGTTAAGGATTGGATCCATTCTCACGGCCATTCCTTGGTTTCCTGTATTCTCTGACAGATGGTTGTCATGGCCTTTACAATTTCTGGTCCACCATGTTTTACGAGTTCTGCTGGGATGTTGTCTACTCCAGGTGGCTTGCCTCTCTTCAGTGTGCGCATTGCTTCTTCCACCTTTCTCTGAAGAATTGGTGCATCTCCCATTTCTCTGTTGGTGTTGATTGCATTGTCCAACATGCTGGCATCCGGTATCAGCTGGTAGTTGTACAGTTCTTTGCTGTATTCTGACCGTCTTCTAAGCACCTCCGATTCTTCTGTTAGGAGAGAGTCATGTTTCTCTTCTATCACTGTAGCTTTTTGCTTTTGGGATTTTATCAGCTTCTTCCGTGTGTCAAATGCTATTTTGTTGTTTCCGTTTCTTAGTCCTGAGTCAATTTGGCACACCGGTCGTCTGTTATCCATTGTTCTTTTGCTTCTTTAATTTCCTCCTGATGATCTGGTTGGCTATGCGGTATTGCTGTGCTGCCTCTGGGTCCGTTTTCTTAGTTTTCTTGTGTTGTTTTGTTATGTTTTATATCTCTAAGATATCATTGGTGACCTATGGCTGGTTCTTCTTTCTTTCCTTCCAAAGCACATATGTTGCTGCCTCATGACATTTCTTTTTCATGATCTCCGTGATGGTGTTGATGTTGTCCTCTAGAAGATTGACAGCTGCCAACCTTTCCCCGTTGTTTGCCTCAAATGCAGCTGCCACCGCAGGATCTCTTAGTTTTTCAACATTGAATCTTCTTCGTGGATTGCTCTATTTTGGGTTCTTCTTCAGTTTCAGTTGAGGGTCACCAGGATCATGTCGTGATGGTTGCCGATGTCGCAAGTGCAAGTGTCTAGTCAATCTGATTGTGTATCTCCCCATTGGGTGAGTGCTCCATGAGGTCTTGTGTGGGAAGAGTGTGTTGCCCAGGGTTAGTTCGGGACTACTTGCGAACTCTAGGAGTCTTAATCCCCTTTCGTTTGTTTCTACTATTCCAAAACGACCCACTGTCCCTCCCACTAGTCGTATGAATCTGGATAGACCTTTGCATTCCAGTCCCCTTGTATGATGAGGAGGTCTTTCCTTGAAGTCTTCTTGTTGGTGTTCTCTAGTTCCTCTCACATCCCCTCTAAACACATCCAAATGTTATATAATTTGAAAGCACTACACTTCCGTGTCCCAACGAGTCCTGTTATAGAGCTGCAAAATGGTGCAGTAAGAGTGAATGTAAGGTCAAAAAAGGACACCGTCAATTGATGAATTTTCAAAATTGTGCTCTTCTGCGATCGTTTTTACACCACGCCACTAAGCTCTGTTATACAAAGATATAACTTGGATCATCATCTCTATGCTGATGT
This sequence comes from Paraescarpia echinospica, assembly GCA_020002185.1. Classification (NCBI taxonomy): domain Eukaryota; kingdom Metazoa; phylum Annelida; class Polychaeta; order Sabellida; family Siboglinidae; genus Paraescarpia; species Paraescarpia echinospica. Next base: position 87,799,092 of record CM034531.1, read on the forward strand.
TACTCAGATCTACATTTCGTTAGCTACCCCGAATAAAAATCGTTCCCTTAACCAACTTAGTGATTGCCTTCAAGATATATTCCATTGGATGACTGACAGCAAGTTGAAATTAAATGTAAATAAAACTGAATTGATCATTATTGGTACTCCAATGCAGCCTAGTAAACTGGATGGTTTCTTCCCTACGCGTATTTTGAATCAATATATAACGCCAGCAACCTCGGTGCGGAATCTAGGAGTGATCTTTGATAGTAACTTCAATTTTTGACAACACATATCTCCAACATGTCGCAGCTGTTTTTATCATATTCGGATCTTCGTCATATTCTGTTGCTAAAACTATTGCAACAGCACTTGTTAGCAGCATACTTGCCTACTGCAATTCCCTCCTTTATAATATCGCTAACAAAGATATCACAAAACTTCAGCGTGTCCAAAATTGTCTAGCAAGAGTAGTTGCAGGATCTACTCGTTTTTCTCGCTCTGTACCACTTTTGAACTCTTTGCATTGGCTTCCTGTACGATATCTTATACTATTTAAAATATGTACCATTACATACCAGACATTGTCCAGTAAGCATCCATCTTATTTGCATTCATTGCTTAGTCCTGTAAGAAAACCTATCCTGCTTCGATCATCTAGTTCTGACCTACTTTTTGTTCCTAGAGTCAACACTAACATTGGAACTAGGGCTTTTTCTTTTTCTCTTTGGAATATATTCCCTCTTAGTGGTAGATCAGTCAAAAATATTACGACATTCCGACTCATGTAAAAATTATCTTTACAACCTTGCTTATCCACCTTGCTTATCCACCTTGCTTATCCACCTTGCTTATCTGTTGACAAAGGGGAATATTACAAATGGATTGTGAGATGGACCAATCCTTTTGTTTTGATGCGCCTCTGAACTTGGTTTCCAGGGATTTAGGCGAAATAGAAGTTTTCTTATTATTATTATATTACAAATCGCAAATTGCAAATCTACTTTATGTAACTACAGGGTAGACAGATAATATACGTTAGAAAGCTTATTACCTCTCCTGTAAAAATGAGTTACGGAATGGATGTGTTACCTGATCTGGTACGAGTGGAGCTAAGGTCAAACAATGTCACCGTGAAATTATGAACTTTCGATTTTTTGGCAAGACCGCGAAAGTCATTAAGTTAAAATGACCCTGCAACTGCTTCATTTATATCTACGGGTCATATACATATGTAGCGATGGAGAGGGTGCCTGAAGGTGGAAACCGGAGAGGAAGGCCGAGTAAGACCTGGCGCAAGACATTTATAGAAGGTCTGGCAGAAATGGAAATTACCTGGAATGAGGCAAATGAAATTGCAGATGTTCAAAACTCCGTCATTCCATAAAAGTTCTACATTTACAATGGTTGCGAGGCTACTTTGTCTACATACACTAGGTGGTGTTACAAACCGTTTGAAAGCGTATTGTATCTCCGTCAAAATGAGGTATAGCATGGAGTTGTAAAGTTGAGCTATAACTGAGGAGCGCAGGTTAAACAAGGTCACCATCAAAAGATGAATTTTTGAAATGATGCCTTTCCGCAGATAGTAGGTTAGCCAACATGTCATGTTGTACTTTTAACTGCATTTTATGTTAATGGCAGGAATTCTTGTTAGATCCGTGATAAGAATTTTTGTATTCTTTGTGTGATACAAAGAATACAAAAATAGAGATATGTGGATGCCACCCTCGATTTTGAAGGTTACATGAATGTCATAAACTTGTAACAAAATATTGTTATTGATTAATTGACATCTTCTTGTACACACTGTTGCACACAACCAAATAGTTTATATAATTTGTACATGTATTGTCTGCGTTATCAGGTATATATTCCTGTTGATGCAATATACATATTATTTATTACTACGCATGCATTTGGTCATTAACATGACGTGAAAGTAAAAGAACATAGTTAGGATGTTGAAGAAGAGAGGGGGCAATCGCAGATTACAACTCTACTCGCGACACAGTGGACCACTGTTTCGAGGAACGAGACAATTCAATATCTCAAGGAGGAATCCATATTTCAGTATCGGGTTGATATACGTGGAAACTATGGAGATTATGCTGGACATCAGCAGGGCTAAGATGATTGGCAGCTATGTAGAATATTTTGCTGCAATTATACATGAAAACAGAAGTCGTGCACCAGTATCGAGGCCAGCTTCACCGCGGACAGACAGGGAAACAATAGCAGAGCGACGGACTTACGGCAGTGGCGCCAAGTATGGAGCCCACCGTCACCACTGACAGACAGGGAAACACGAGAACAACAACAGCAACATACAGCACTACAATATCGTGAATGCTACCAAACATTTATTCGTTTATCCAATGGTGAAATAGTGAATATGTTATCTTTACGATGACACCGAAAAAGACGACAAGAAAAATTAAAAGTCCAATACCGTGAAGGCTACCCGAAATGTCAGCGTGTATCCAATGACACAATTGAGGCGATGTTTCTTATACGATGAAACGGAAAAAAAAAATATAATTTTGCACAACCCGCCACGATTCAAACCCCAAAAGTTCATAATGCAATAATGTGAACATATCAGTGATCATGCCACATCTATTTGTAGATGACAGTTTTGCATTTATGATGACAGATACAAAGATTACGTTTCGCAATTGTTATTCCAGATACATCATTCAGAAACGTTAAGTAGAGAACATCCCCATGCTAAAGGTTCCGGGATTAAATTAAAAACTTTCTAACTCCACGAACAACTCTTGAGGTCCATGAAGCATGCTTACCAAATGTCAGCTCTTCGTATGCAAAACTAATGGAAATGTGTTCGGATGAACAAATAAAAATATCAAACAAACAGAGCCCCACTTTTTGTTTTGGAATATAAATACATATTTGCAATAGAAAATATATCACGTAGAAATTGTTTATTGTAATTCAGGTAACTATTATTTCTATAAAATGTTTGTTTTCTTAATGAAGCATTTAACATAATGTGTAAATCGATCACTAATTTGTGCTTGTTGCGAAAGTTACATTTAATTTCCTGCCTACTATTAATATATAAGTTTAAGAATATTGTGCTTTAGTGGACTCGAGCAGTCATGCCAGGATTATGTGTTGGCATAAATATCAATTATTAGCACACCGTTAATGTTATACATACAACTTAGGTAATTTGCTTTTATTATTGGGAATGCTTGTCATTAGTTAATGCGAAACATCACATTTGCCTGTTTTGTTTTGCATCTAATTACACGTGTGTGTTTACATGTGTGTTGTATTTATGTGCGTATGCGTAAGCTTCTCAATGTCTAAACATATATCATAAGTTTTTATTTGATTAGAACGGACGACGCCATCTACTTAGAGATAGCTAAACTTACGTGAACTATTCAATTTCGCGAAGTTTTTACAAGAGACAAGATACACACATAGGTTGAACTTACCACTCTAAGTTGAATTTGTATGCATTATATGTTCATAGTGAACACATGTATAAAATTATTGTTTTTTACATGATTTTTTTATTTTTATTTATTTTAATATTATTATGTATAAATAATGTATAACTACGTGTGTATCATTTGTAGGTACCATTAAAGACGTACTAACAATTATGCCACTTGCCGTTGATCATCAGATGGTCAATCTGGTTACGGTCCCTTCTGTTTGGTGAGTACCAAGTCAGTTTGTGGATGTCTGGTTGTTAGAAAAGGGTCCTTCCAATGATAAGAGTGTTCATGCCACACAAGTTCACCATTCTTTCACCATTGTTGTTCATGCAGCCACATCCGTTCCTTCCCATGACCGTGCCGATGTGGGTGTTGTCACTTGCAACTTTTGCATTCAGATCTCCCATGACAATTGTGATGTCATGGCGTGGTGACCTGTTCACTTCTGCTTGAAGGCTTCGACAGAAAGCGTCCTTTTCCTCATCCTCCCCGTCATGGTCGGTACATAGCACTGAAGGTGGGTGATGTTTTCATGTATCCCGTTCTGTCGAACTCTCATCAGACGACTGCTGACAGGTTTCCACTCTAGCAGTGAATTTTTCTCCTCTTTATTCAGGAGAACCGCTACACATTCGCGATGCTGGTTGTTGTCTTGTCCAGCTCATATTACCATTTCTCCCGTTGCTGTTGTCAGTCTTCCCGAACTGGTCCACCTGCTTTCGCTCACTCCAAGGATGTGTAGGTTGTATTGCAACATTTCTATGGTTATCTGCGCCAGTTTTCCAGTTTCGTACATGGTCCTCACATTCCAAAATCCAATCCTGGTCTTCGTTTTTGCAATCAGCACTCTCAAAATCGTGTCTGCGGCTTCCTTTTGTTTTTTTACCACAGACAGTCATACGAGTCGTTGACTCGGGAAGGCCGTCATGCACAGTTGTGAAAGTTATCTTCGTCGCTGTTTCCGTAACAATAATTATGTTTTATAAGACCGGGTTGTTAGCCATGTGCTGCACCCTCAACCTGGAGGACTAGGGTACATTTTCCGTAGTATCAAACATAAAGCATTAATTCAACCTCATCTCTCATACGGCCTTCCGGCATGGTACAGTTATATCAATGAAAATAAAAATATTAACATACTATTTAAATTTTTAAAGAAAGTAGTACGTTAATACACAAAAGTAAATTGATATCTCAAACATACCCCATTCTAGAATGTATTAAATTAACTAAAGACTAAAGAGAAGTGGTGTTAACAGGTGTGCTCCCACAATAGCCTCTTTGATACTGACACCCAACCATACACATCGGAACAACATGTCTGCCCTCGTTGGATCCGATTATGGGGATAAAACTAAACACAGTCTGTGTAACAGTCACGCCCTGGTCGGACATAGTGGTGATGGTCAGAATATTTCTGTATTTTGCAATTTACAAACATCTTCAATTGCACCATATTAAATTGCAAATATATTTAGTCAGACATATATGTTACACATTCATACGACACGATGAATTCCGGTGCCCACACCTATACAATCCCTTATTGCTGTGGTTGTTTTTCGCGATCGTTTAATTATGAATTATACACCGTTTTAGAGCATCCCGTTACGGCACGGACAATGCAATAAATGGTTTGAACTACTTGAATCAATCACTCTCTCCACCCTCTCTCTCTCTCTCTCTCTCTCTCTCTCTCTCTCTCTCTCTCTCTCTCTCTCTCTCTCTCTCTCTCTATATATATATATATATATACATATATCTATGTATATGTATATGTATATATACATATATGCATATATATACATCCCCTATATCCCTCTCTTTCTCTCACGCACGCACACACGCACGCACGCACACACGCAAACACACACACACTCACACACACACACACACACACACACACACACACACACATACACACACACACACACACACACACACACACACACACGCACACACACACACACATACACACACACACACAAACACATACACACACACACACACACACACACACACACACACACACACACACACACACACACGTATATAGGAACAATGAAACAACAATGTAATGTAAAAATGAGCAGGCTGTTTCGAGATAATAAGTGAATTAGGCATAACCTAAACATCAAAGACGCATCTGAATTGCAAAGGAAAAGAGCATGAAATAAGTTGAAGAAACGACAATTCAACGGTATTATGAAAGTATTACCTTCTGTCATTCTTTGCTTTCTTTTGCATTCATTGCTTTGATTATAACATTTGATTCACACACAAACAGTCATCAATGTGAAATCGAGTGCCCTCAAACTATGCGACGTCAAATAAGAACGTGATGTGGGCGTACCGGTAATCTCCGCTTTGTCCTTGACAAGCGTAAGTCACCATGGTCGCTGGTATCGCATGTCATGTAAGTCGAGACGGCGGCGTAGGTGGAGGTGTGAATCTGGCATCATGGACGACTATAAAACAGGCGCAACACACAGCCACCACCACTCGACCGAAGGCGTGTTTCAGAACAGCACTACCAGTCGAAATACTTCAGGTAAATACTGCATCGCTTTTCCGTTTGATTCTGCAGTTACTCCTACAATTAAAGACACGTCAAATCCGTAAGAAATGCAAATAACCGAAACTTTGGAGACTTTTATTATCTGCATTTATTTCATTTATGCAATTTATTTATGTGTTTGCGTGCGTGAGTGAGTGTGTGTGTGTGTGTGTATGTATGTGCGTGTGGGGGTATGGATATGTACTCGTGTGCTCGTGTGCGTGTGCGTGTGCGCGTGCCCGCAAGTGTGCGTGCACGTGTGCCTGTGCGGGCGTGTGCGTATTGTGCATGTGTACGTTTTCAAACTTGGTCTTTTTCCTATGCACAAGTTTCCTCTAAACAACCGTGATTCAAAACCGTTGTTTAATCTTTTATTATTACTGCATTTATTTAATTCGAATAACTAATGAGGAACACATGAGTCTACAGGTCTATGCAATACAGCTCGATAGATTAGTGCCAAAAATAATGTATGACAAACGTTTTTTCCTAGTGATAATGGCGTGGATACACATCGGAGTGTGTTTGGTGATGGCGCTGACCGCAGCCGGTAAGTGGCGCTACTTGTCAAACGGTTACGTTAAGTATTCGACTTGGTTGTTATCTGCAACAAGCGAAACAGTGTCAACCCATCTTATAAATAATTATATGAACGATGTAAAAGATAATAAAAGAGGAATTACATTATTGTATCCATTTATAACATATGATCATCTGGGACGAGTTTGAGTAGCATTGGTTGTATCATAAGTGGTAACTATATGTATGTATATGTATATATATATATATATATATATAAATATAAAGAACACATAAGTCGAGGATCAATATCGAGTCCACCCTCACCTCTGACATACAGGAACAAAAGAGAACAACAACAATAACATAGAGACAGCAATATTTATGTAAACTATTCAATTTTGCGAAGGTTTACAAGAGGCAACCTACACGCATGAATTCAAAGGAGATTGTATAATTTTTTTTATAAATAATTTCACATACAACACTGCAATACATGAATGCTAAAGCTATTGTCAGTTGCGTGACAATGGCCATTAACCCAGCAAAGTGATCACTACACGACTAAAGAGAAGTGGTGTTAACAGGTGTGCTCCCACAATAGCCTCTTTGATACTGACACCCAGCCATCCACATCGGAACAACATGTCTGCCCTCGTTGGATCCGATTATGGGGATAAAATTAAACACAGTCTGTGTAACAGTCACGCCCTGGTCGGACATAGTGGTGATGACACATTCCAGATGATGGCGCCAGCTCTAATCCATTTGAATATGTCTTGGTCAGAATATTAATGTATTTTGCAATTTACAAACATCTTCAATTGCACCATATTAAATTGCAAATATATTTAGTCAGACATATATGTTACACATTCATACGACACGATGATTTCCGGTGCCCACACCTAAACAATCCCTTATTGCTGTGGTTGTCTTTCGCGATCGTTTAATTATGAATTATACACCGTTTTAGAGCATCCCGTTACGGCACGGACAATGCAATAAATGGTTTGAACTACTTGAATCAATCACTCTCTCTCTCTCTCTCTCTCTCAATATAATGAACTCATCCCAAGGATAAACCGAGAAAATTTTATATATAAGAAAACTGCTACAACGCTAACGTGCCTGGCAAGTTTAATTCAGCGAACTTCCTATTAACAAATATGTTCTACCACTCATGGCTAAATATAATGGGTCTGAACATATCTAGGTCACTTTGTTCCAAACAAACAAAACGTAAGGGCAGCAGTTGAATATTGCTGGTAACATGTATTGACGTTTTGAGTGTTTTGAAATTGGATTGTAAGCTTATGTACGGATATGGTTTGAAATGAAATAATACCAAAATACTGTGTTTCGCAGCACGCTAAAACAAATTAATAAATTATTGCAGCGATTCGAGATAGAGAACATCGAAACACGTATACCGAGCCTTATACCTCACATAAACTACGTACATGTATGTATATACATATATATATATATATATATATCGAAATTAATTGAACTTATCTGATATTGACAATTATATATGTACTGTAACTACCGTGTTTTTGTAGTAGAAGCGAAGCACTGTTCTCAAAGTGATCGAATTGCATGGATTCCGGAAGTAACCGGAATTGACGTGTACAGCCCATGGGAAGATTACCCGGCCCCGGAGAGCATGTGCTGCAATGTAATCGATCCAGAATCCCCGTTTAATGCGCAAGGTGTGTCACCATCATTTCCTTCATGGCAGGTAAAATAGTGAGATTAAAACAGTTTCCTTGATGTATTACTTGACCAAATTAACCACTCTAAATGCAAAACGATTAATTTTTGGATCGTATTTTATTCCTATCTTACCTAATGTAGACTTGTGATCTAGATTGATTTACGTACGATGATTTTTTAGGAGGTTCGTGTCAATGTGATGGTTGTAAGTCATCAATCTGTCAAATGGATTGTGTAAATTTGATATAACCACGTGTATGTGTGTGAAAGGGAGAAAAACGTGCGCGCGTGTCAGCGTGTTGCGTTCTATCTCCTACGGCATTCAAACACATAATGTATTTCTTTATTATGTCCAAACAGAGAAGTGTTCGTTGTGTTACAACCTCACAAAGAGCACTCCCGGCTTCGCGGCCGACCCCAACAACTGCCAGAAGTTCTACATGTGCGAGCCGGCCGGTGGCCCGGACAAGTGGAACGTCTTCCCCATGACGTGTCCAAACTGCACCTTTTGGGACCAGGATAAGTTGACCTGTGTAGAAGTCTTCGATGATCCTGACGGCACTGGCGTTTGTGGAAACTTTACAGCTGTGACTGACGACGTGCCAATTACGACATTTAGTTAGTGTATACCAATTCTCCCATTATAAATCTAGTGCTCATAGGCAGTGGGCATGTTTCTAACACAAAGCTTAATGAAATAACGTTTGGTTTTGTAGTTCTAATTTTTTATATTCTGTGCACACCCTTTGTGCTAATAGTAGCAGTAACGCTTACCAATTTCCAATTGTGAATCTGCCAATTATTATCATAGATTCGGGAATAATACACCAAGTCGTGTTACGTAAAAACACATACATTAGTGTGGTGGTTGAACATTTCTGAGAAGTTGTTTTGTTTGTGTTGTTTAACCTACAGAAGAGGACCCTAAGTTGTTCTGCATCAACTTCGAAAACCAATGGCAGTTGGCGGACTACGGCGTCTATGTGTACAACGACGGTGTGGAACTGGTCAACGACAGCAGTGTGTGTCCGATATCTGGCAGTCAGTGCGGAAACTTCCTTGGCAGTGACAGTCGCCTAGAGGTTCCATTCTTCTCCAACAATTACGACAGTTTCAACCAGCTGGTGATCACCATGTACTACAGGAAGGCTGGTGCAGGCGCGAATGTACAAGGCATTCTCAGCAACGACTGCTTTCCCAAAGGCAATGGGGTAGGAGCTCCTGGCAACTCACTCTACTGCTCCGTCAATGGCTCCATGTTCGACGCCGGCATGAAGTCGCCAGCGGCAGATGTACAAGGAGATGATGTACGTATATAATACTACTACTAAAAGTATCTATCTTTCGTCATACTGAATGTGTTCTGCGCATGCAAATAAATTACCGATTCGTTTTTTTGTTAGGTTACATTGTGTGATTATAATAATAATAAATAATAAATTTATAAATACGAATTGTGCTAATTTGAAGCAGCTTGGCATATAATCATGCGTATGTATGCATGTATGTATGTAAGTATGTATGTATGTATGTATGTATGTACGTACGTTCGTTTGCATGTATGGATGTATGTATGGATGCATGCATATGCATGCTTGTATGAATGTATGCATCTATGCATGTGTGTACGCAATATTACTGAACACGCGGAAAAGTGCGAACGTAAAATTTTTAAATGCTCGTTTGTGATAGAAAAAAATCGTT